>LPNX010202785.1:0-261823 GCA_001517045.1 Pseudotsuga menziesii
AGGGAAATGGCAGGGCATAACCTGCAAAGACGGCAGAGTGTTTTTCATTATGGCGTGTTCTGCGATGTAAAAATGCTGGTAATGTTCGAATGTACCCTCTGGCGGGCAGAAGAACCCGTAAAAATGCTTCGCTCCGCCATCCCATCCAGCGATCCCAGCGATCCTAGAGACTCCATCCATCCCAGCTAGCCCACCACCTACCTGCCATATCATATATTTATTGTCCCAACCCGCCTGCCATATCTTTCTTCGACCAGGCTGTGTTCGCTTATTGTCCTTCTTAGCTGGCCCGCAATCAATAGAACAAGCAGTAAGTAGCTTCCAGTTCGTTCGCAAGAAGAGATCGAGGGTATCACATTAAACAGGCGTCCACATCCTTATCGAACACGCAACAAAACGTAAACACGCGTCCACATCCTGTATCGAACACGCGTCCACAGTTCATTGGTTCCATAGACGAAATGGAACAGTGAATTTCCGAACTTCTTCGAAGAAAAACGCCTTACGGCGTAAATATATTAAAACTTCATTAGCTATAAATATGTGTAGAAAACACAAGGAAATTATTTATAAACCTCAACATTAGACAAATTCATTTTCAAACATAAAATAGTATCATTTCAAAATCGTAAAACAGGACATTGTTCATCCTTTATAACAACGTTCTTAACACTATAACGTAGCTACATCATACATTGAAAGATTTTTGGAGATATTGCTTTCATTAATATTATGCGCTAAGTTTGAAATTGGTTTGAAATTTTGTAGGAAATCGTTGAGATATTCACTCCATTCCATGTTTGAAATAAAATTAGTTGAATTTGACTTCAAATATATATGCATGTATTTTATCTTGACTTGTGTGTAATAAAGATATTATTCGTTTGTAATATTGTGCAATGTCTTTTCCTCAATTTTGTTATTTGGTATTAGAGTTGGCCTCATCTTGACTCCCTCATGGGATGCCCAGGAATATGAAAGAGATTTGAAAGATAATCTTTTGTGGATGTAGAATCCAATTAGAGGAGGGAGAGTAGTGTGTGTCATTTGTTTTTAGTGATTTCTGAAAGGAAGGATCTTGTGATTGATTAGAGAGGCATCGAGCTAAATTATTAAAATACAAAATTTAGAAAAAAATTAAATTAATAAATTTAAAAAAATTAAATTAAATTAAAAAAAAACTAAAAATTAAACAAAATTAAAAATTAAAAAAACACAAAAGTTCAAAAAATATATTCAATTAAATAAAAACACTAGTTCAAAAGATATATTAAATTAAATTAGAAAAAAACAAAAAATTCAAAATAAAATAACTCAAAATATATTGAAACAAAACAAAAAAAAGCAATACAATCAAGCTACCACACGCACCATGCCCTTCCCATCTGCTCATCTTCCATTGGCCCCACCCCTCTTCCCTCCCCCTCGTGAGCCATCCCCTTACCTCACTCTATTCCCCTCCATATTGAAGTTAATTAATCTCAACTGTTACCCACGATATTTACCCACCGGTATTTACCTAACCGTGGTATTCACTCACGGTATTACTGCCCTGTTTTCCTATTTAACCTGCTTCTATTAATGAGAAGGCAAACTTCTGCCCGTGTGATATTTTCCTCTGTTCTGCTCTGTTCTTTTTCTTTACATGGTATCAGAACCTAAGGCCTGATCCTTCCATCGTTGGGTAAGCCTTTTCACAGAGTGGAAAGCCCTCTTTCACAAATCCAAATCTGAGCTCTTCCATTGATGTGAGCGATCACCAGATCTGCAATTGATCGATTCCAAGGAGGATTCTTCAGCAGATCGATTCCTGAGATCTCCATTGCCGGATCAGTTTCTGAGATCAAAAAATAGGGATCCTTCTTTCCTCCATGGGATTCCAAAAGCACTTCGTAGATTCAGATCTGATCAGAAGGAGATCGATGAGTTAGAGAGGGTGAACGCCATTGTCCCCTGCGCGACCACTCAAGCTATCCAGATCTGCAATCCAGTTGAGGGATCGTTGTCTGTAGAAGTCACACTCAAAAAACAGAGGCTGAATCTACAATCCAACTCCATACCTCAAAGGTTACTCCAGATCCTCTCTGTCTCGGTCAATCGTGATTGATTAGAATCATAGATCTGATCGACTACCTATCAACAGAAGACTTCATATCTGAATATAGGGATCGCCTGAGCTCGACGACCTCATTTTTCTGTCGATTGCTGAGCGATCACAGAGGTATTTCCATTTCCTTCATTTGAGTTATCTCTAAACCCAACTAAGTCGACGTTATATGAAATTTCTCCATTTGGGTACTCTGTAACTGCACATGGATAGTCGTTACAACTCTCACCCATCTCTGCAATTGGATTCTCTGAACCTCTAGAGGGCTTATCTAGAATTTGTTCATTTGGATTCTGTGTCATTCAATCTCTGCTGGGCACATTTAGACAGGGAACTCACTTCAATGTTCCATCTTCCTCATAATCTGGGTGCAAATATTTAGTCAAAGTTGATTATGAAACTGCTGAGTGTTATATGGAGAGATGATTCGTTCAAAAAAGATGGTGCATCTGTCTGTTGAGTGTTAATTTTTGAGGTTCAAGCCGTTGGATTTATGATCTTGATTTCAACGCACCAGATCTAATTTTTTTTTATAGATCTTATCCACTTGGTGCTTCGTCATTTGGTAATTTTTGATTGGCTAATCTCTGTCAGTGATCTGAGATATCACAAGTAGCACAAGGGAAAAAAAAATTTAGTCATATCAAATGGCTAATACCAGCTCTTTGAAGCCAATCTCCGGACCTGTTTTGACCGGAGAAAACTATGAATTTTGGTCTATCAAGATGAAGACATTTCTGCAGCTCAACAAATGTTCGGATATGGTGGAAACTGAGTTCACAGAACCTGAAGCGGTTGCCGCCGCCACAATGAACAATGCACAGAAAAATGCTCTTGAAGCTCGCCGAGATCGAGATCTCACAGCCACATGGCTGCTCCAAAGCTGCATTGAAGAGTCTATTTTCCCAAGGATCTCAGGTGCTACAAGCGCACATCAAGCTTGGAACCTGCTTGCGTTAAAATGGTAAGACTGCAAACCCTACGCCTTCAGTTTGAAAGTTTAAAAATGAAGGAGTTAGAATCTGTAGATCTGTTCATGACTAGGGTCTCGGGTCTAGTAACCCAGTTCCAAACCTATGGTGAACCCCTAGAACAAAAAGTAGTTGTTCAAAAGATTCTTCGGTGTCTCACCAAGAAATTTGCTATGGTAGTGACTGCCATAGAAGAAGCCAAAGACCTGTCTAAATTCACCTTAGAAGAGTTAACTGGATCAGTTCTATCTCATGAAGCACAATTCACTCAAGAAGAAGAAACATTGAGCAATGCTTTTAGCACCCAGGCTTCCCTCAACATAGGTCGAGGCAGAGGAGGACGAGGTAGAGGAACAAGAGGCCGATGGTCTAGATCAGAAGATAGAACCAGTCACAATCATGAACACTCAGAGAATTCAGAACACTCTCACCACTCTCAAGGTCAGAGGGGAAGAAACAAGAGTTGTACAAATAAGTCCAATGTTCAATGTAACTACTGCAAGAAGTATGGGCACTATGAACGTGAATGCAGAAAGAAGCAAGCGGACCAGAACCATAACCAGAACAATAGCAGAGCAAATGTCTCCAAAGAAGAAGAGGGCTCGTCTGAGGTGATGTTTCTATCTTATCAAGCAACTGAAGACCACTGCAGCTCAGATCTATGGCTACTAGATAGCGGCTGCATCAATCACATGACAGGTAACAAGTCATTATTCTCTAGCTTAGATTCCACTGTTATCACGAATATCAAGCTAGGAGATGACTCTCTAGTTCCAGCAAAAGGCAAAGGTATTGTTCCTGTACTTAGTAATCAAAATGAGAAAATGTCCATTCATGAAGTGTTTTATGTACCTCATTTGACTGTAAATCTGATCAGTATAGGTCAATTACTTCAGAATAAGTATGATGTTATGTTTCATGTTACTTACTGTGCTATCTATGATAAACCTCCCAATAAGAGACTCATAGCCAAAGTTGAAATGACCAAAAATAGAATCTTTCCTCTTAGAATTAGAAGTGCTAACCTTCCACATCCTGTAGTTCATACAGTTTCAATTCAAGACCAATCCTGGTTATGGCACTGTAGATTCGGTCATCTTCCTTTCAAAATTATCCATCTCCTACACAAACAGTCAATGGTCAAAGGATTACCGGTTATTCATAAACAATCCAACACTTGTGAGGATTGTATCATTGGTAAACATCATAGGGACAGTTTTCCCACTTCCACATCTCGATCCAAAGATCAACTTGAGTTA
Organism: Pseudotsuga menziesii; assembly: GCA_001517045.1. NCBI lineage: Eukaryota > Viridiplantae > Streptophyta > Pinopsida > Pinales > Pinaceae > Pseudotsuga > Pseudotsuga menziesii. Next base: position 4,338 of record LPNX010202785.1, read on the forward strand.
GTTCATACAGACCTCTGTGGACCCATGCAAACCCAATCCATAGGAGCCAGTTTTTATTTTCTGACCTTTATTGATGACTTTAGTAGAAAAACATGGATTTATTTTCTTAGGCACAAATCAGAGACCTTCTCCAAGTTTAAAGAGTTCAAGGCTCTCGCTGAGAAGCAGTCTAGAAATTCCATTAAAATGCTCAGGTCAGATGGTGGAGGTGAATATGATTCACATGATTTTTCAGATTTTTGTAAGCAACATGGCATCTAGAGACAGTTCACCACTAGATACACTCCACAGCAAAATGGAGTTGCTGAACAGAAGAACCGGACCATCATGAAAATGGCCCATAGCATGCTGTCACACAAGAAGCTGTCAAATGAGTATTGGGATGAAGCTGTTGGATGCTCAGTCTACTTGCTCAACAGATCACCTACAGTAACTGTCCAAGATAAGATTCCTGAAGAAGCATGGAGTGGCACTAAGACTAGTGTCTCATATCTTAGAATATTTGGTTCTATTGCCTTTGAGCATATCCCTGATGAACTCAAAAGAAAGTTAGACAAGAAGAGTGAGCGTTGCATTTTCACTGGTTATAGTGAACACCACAAAGCATACAAGCTATATAATCCTGTCACCAAGCAGCTTGTGGTGAGCAAAGATGTAAAGTTCATTGAAGACAAATGTTGGAGTGATCCTTCAGACATACATCATGAATATCATTCATATCACCCAGATCTACCTATCAGAGTTCCAAGATTGGAAGTACAGCAACAAGAAGATGCAGCAGATGGACCAACACAGAACCAGAAAACCAAAAGTTTGACAGAGTTATATGACCAGACTCCAATTCTTGATGAGCAACTTCAGTTTGCTCTCTTCTCCCGCTAGCCCACATCTTTTAATGAAGCAGTGAAGGATGCACAATGGGTAACAGCCATGAATGAAGAGATTGATGCAATAGAGAAAAATCAAACTTGGGATCTTGTTGATATCCCTGTAGACAAAACCAGTATTGGAGTCAAATGGGTCTATAAGACCAAATTGAATGAAAAATGAGAACTTGAAAAGCATAAGGCAAGGTTGGTTGCCAAAGGATATGCACAAAAATATGGTATAGATTATGATGAAACCTTTGCTCCTGTAGCAAGGATGGATACCATCAGAGCTATACTTGCCATTTCAGCACAAAATCAATGGCTTGTGTATCAAATGGATGTGAAATCTGCCTTTCTAAATGGCATTCTTGAAGAAGAAGTTTATGTTGACCAGCCACATGGTTATACTGTTAAAGGTCATGAAGACAAAGTGTATAAACTCAAAAAGGCCTTGTATGGTCTAAAACAAGCTCCACGAGCTTGGTACAGTAGGATTGATTCCTACCTCATTAACAATGGTTTCAACAGAAGCAGCAATGAGCCAACTCTCTATGTCAAAATAGAGCAAGGTAAAATACTAATGGTATGTCTTTATGTTGATGACATGATTTACACTGGTAATTTGATGCTTGAAAACTTCAGGACAGTCATGAAAAAAGAATTTGAAATGACTGATCTAGGACTCATGAAGTACTTCCTTGGCTTGGAAGTTACTCAAACTGATAAAGGTATTTTTATCTGCCAGCATAAGTATGCTACTGATATTTTGCAGAGATTCAGAATGGATAAATGTAAACCAGCAAAAACCCCCATAGCTCTTGGCACCAAGTTAACCAAGAATACTGATGAACCAACAGTAAACAATACACTCTATAAACAATTGGAAGGAAGTTTAATGTATTTGACTACAACTAGACCTGATTTGATGTATGTTGTCAGTCTTATTTCCAGATATATGGAGTCTCCCAAAAACTCTAACTGGAATGTTGGAAAAAGAATACTGAGATATGTTGCAGGCACACTTGGATATGGCCTCTGGTACACTCATACACTAGACAGTACTCTTACAGGGTACACTGACAGTGACTTTGCAGGTAGTCTTGATGATAGAAAAAGCACATCTAGTTATGCCTTCCATTTGGGTACAAATCTGATCTCTTGGGCATCTCAGAAATAGCCCATTGTGAGCATGTCTTCCGCAGAAGCAGAATATGTATCAGCCACCACAGCAGCTTGCCATGCAGCTTGGCTCAGAATACTTTTGAAAGATATGGGACACACTCTAAAAGATCCCACATCTATTTTCTGTGATAATAACTCTGCAATACAATTGTCTAAACATAATGTATTTCATAGAAAAAGCAAACACATTGACACTCGCTATCACTTCATTCGTGAGTTAGTCAATGAAAAACAAATTTCTTTACTATTTTGTGGCTCTAAAGAGCAGTTAGCTGACATGTTCACCAAACCATTGGGAACATCTACATTTGTATATCAGAGAGAGCACTTAGGCATAGACAATGTTGAACATGTACTAATAGTTGAGATTAAGGGGGTGTATTCAAGTTAAGTAATCTCAACTGTTACCCACGGTATTTACCTAACCGTGGTATTCACTCACGGTATTACTGCCTTGTTTTCCTATTTAACCTGCTTCTAATAATAAGAAGGCAGACTTCTTCCCATGTGATCTTTTCCTCTGTTCTGCTCTGTTCTTTTTCTTTACACTCTGCCACCCTCCTCGGCCTCCACACAACCCCCTCTCCCTCCTGATCCATACACCCCCGCCCCCTCTCAACTCTCCAACTCATGGGTCATTGTTCAAGTGGAGGTCATAGAGAAATCATTTGGGGAGGAACACTTGTATTTCAGAACGCTCCAACAATATTATGTATCTGCCAGTATCAAACATGGAATCCATCCTCTAAAACCTGAGTGGCCTGAATTTATTGGTTATTGTATCATGTCAAATCTAGGAGTAATAGTCAATTATGTTCAACAAAATCTTTAGTTAAATCTAGGAGGTTTTAAAATCAGTGATTCATATATATTAGTTGTTCAAAGTGATATAATTTGATTTTGTTTTAATGGTTGCTTTACATAGAAGCTTTGGCAGTATACCAAAACTATGTATTATTGTTGCTTGCTACTAAAAAGTTAGTTTTTTTCAGATCTACCTTGTCCTTCAGCTCTAAGGGTTAAGACCTTGTAAGCTTAATAATGGACGGAAACTAGCATGAATCAAGTCACACGTATTTGCAAGCATAATAATGGACGGAAAATAGCATGAATCGAGTCTCTCGTGCAGGTAGGGACTTGATTCTGGGAATCGTCCCTTACGCAAGTAGGGTCTCATATGTACTTTGATATTTTTTAAACTGTTTAAAATTGTATTTTAAGTTTTTTAATTTTGTTAATTGATTTAATTTTTTTTAAATGGATTTTTATTTTTTTAATTTTTTTTAATTTTATTTTTAAATTTGGTATATTTAAAAAAAACAAAGTTCATTTTTTATATTTTTAAATGTTTTTAGTTTGGCATATTTAAAAAAAAATTGTTTTGTTTTTAAATCTTTTTTATATATTTTATTTTATTTTCCTTTGTTTTAATATTTATGTTTCTTTTCTTTTTAATTTCAAGTTTATTTTCAAAATTTAAACATTTTAATTTTTCTAACTGCATTTTCTAATTTTTTTTCTAATTCACTCGGTTTTATATATATTTACAAGAAAATTATAATTTTTACCTAAAATTGGGTTATGTTTATTATTTAAGTTATGAAAAGAAATAATAAATAAATATTTTTATCATGACATGCATAGTTTCAAAATAAATGTAATTGTAACCGAGTCAAAATAAATGTAATTCTAACTTGGTCAAAATAAAGGTGTGTCATTCTTAGCACTATTTTTCAATTTAGGGTTGATTTAGAGTTTTTATTGCCTTGACTCTTACCGGGATTTCTAAAAGGTCCTAAATTTAACCCTAAGAAAAAAATGGTGCTATCGGTAGCACCACTTTTTGATTCCAAGGTTGATTGGGGTTTTTGATTGTACCAACATCAATTAAGGATTCCAAAAGTTCATAATTTTATGCCCCAAATATCACCCCTACTACGTTACCTAACTTCCAAGTGAGTGCAAGCTAATGATGGTCTCTTTTTGCACATGAGATGCAACAGAACTGAAAACAAGGAATCCTTTAACTTACATGGGTATTTTGAAATACCCACACAGTGACTCCTGCTTCCACTAAAAAATATGAAACATAGGAAATTGAATGACCTTTCCAAATATATAAATTATATTTATTGAAAATATCCACAACTAACTCAATTTTGATTTTTTATAACATTAACATTTTATTTTTTTTATCAAATGATAAGGTATATGCCCATGTTACTCCAGCCCTTGAATGCCTAAATGATGGAATAGATATACGAAAATTTGCAAATATGTAGATAACAAATAGTACCAGTGTGACACTATTTTTCCAAACTAAAATTAGTACTTTTAAATATTTATAGAAATTATCTAGGTGAGAATACCTTGAAATTAATACACCAAGTGTTAGTGCAACTTTTCAAGGTCTTAATATAATGATGATAGATTGAATTTTTTATAGCGTGTAGAGGTCAGTGCCTAGTAGGGCGACATATTTTTTTTTATGAAATGGTTGAGAAAAGAAAATTTTATGGAATATACCTTATCAATTTTCTAAAATTATAGTTGCATCTAAAGTTCCACCAACTTCATTCACTCACCCTTTCATGGTATGATTTCAGAATATGAAGGATCCATAATTTTTTTAAAGTGTAGAAACCTTGGTGAATATTACTAATTATTAAATTTCTATCCATAAATTCATTGGTGATAGTCTTTAAAAATATTCAAATTTCTAAGGATTTTATATAGTTTTTGGAAAATTTTGGCGATTTTAGAGTTAAAACATTTCATCCTAAGGAAGTTGGGTGAATCATATTAGAAAAAAATGGAAAATGGTGAATATTGTATTGGATAAAAACCTTGAAAAGTAGCCCATGGGTTAACTTTTCCCCTAAAATTTCCCTTGCGTATGATTACACCATGGGTGCCAAAAAAACATAGCTCTTTCCCTCCACTTTGAAAGACACTCCCTTAAGGTGGTTTATGAGCCTAGAAAGAAGAAGCATCACTACATGGGATCAAATGACAAATACCTTCATTAAAAAATATAGAGGCTACTGCAAAGCCAGGGAAACTAGGGATAGAATTTTTAGGATGATGGGAGGAGAAAATGAGTCTTTAGAAGACCATGAGGAGATATTCCAATTAAGTTATAAATGATCTCATAGTTGCATCTTAGATGAAGAATATATTAAGTTATTACTGCTTGGAGGGGTAAGGGAAGAATTTATTGAAAGTTTAAATCTATTGTCTAATGATGATATTAACTAGATTACAATGAGATCAAATATATTTTTAAAAGTCATTCTAGAGCCATAGGTAATAATATTAGAGGAAAGAACCTTCCTCTTCAATCATCCAAGAACTCAAATCTTACTCTCACTAAATATGGTATAGGAAACCTATTGGATGATATGAAATCAAACATCCTTCACTCCTTAGCAATTCAAATGGACTCAATGCAAGAAAAGAAAAAAAAGGAAGAGTTTGATGGGGTTTAACTATCTTTTGACCTAATTGTATAACACAAGACAAAAAGAATGAATACCCATTGTGCCCATTACAACTTAATTCCAATATTGTCGAATTATGTGCAAGTTGTTCAAATAATCATGCCACTGACAATTCCCATACTTGTCCCCTCTTAAGGATTTTGTTTATGATCCAGAAGGAGTTGCAGTACTTGTTTGTTATGTGAACACTAATAGAAAATGGACAGCAAGGCATTTTTAACAATTCTATGAACATCTACTTTACTATTCTTATGTACAACCTCCTTATCACCAACCTTATGTCTAGACATCACTTCAATAAACCTATGGTCAACAAACTTTTCAGAATACTTATGGGAAATAATCCTATTCTAATCCTGAATGGACATCTACTCAACAAGCACAAGATTATTTCCATAATAAGTGACAAAATACTCAAGGCTTTCCTCCTACATATGGAAAAAAATTACTTCCTATGAGGTGGATGAAAAATCAACAAAACCTACCCTTATGCCTCCTCCTGTTAATAATTACAATCAACACTAGGCACAAAAAACTACTTAGCCAACACCTATACCAACTTAGATTCTATCCCAACCAACACCAAATCCATAAAAAACAATCTCACCATGTGTATAACAATGAGGTGGCTAGTTACCCAACATATTCTGTGAACATATTGGAAGTAAATGAACTAAGTATGTGCTCTTGGAAAAATTATGACAAATCTTCTTCCACTCATTGTGACAAAACAACATGGAAGAATAGACTAACCCATAGTAACTCACTCTCCTAAAGAAAAAACCGCAGAAGAACAAAGGGACAAAGGAGACTCCCCATATGTTGTTCCCCCATTCCCCCACATATTTGAATACAAACATATAGGAAAATATGAAAATCCTCTTTTAGAAGAGCTCAAAATTCAGTGTGTAAAAATACCCCTTTTGCATGTTAATGTTTTCATGGTTTAAGAATTGGGAAAATATTCTACAAATCATTCTCTTAAAGGTTCACAACCCATGGAGAGAATGGCCCCTTCGTGTCCTTGATTAGTCATGTGTTTACTATGTGTGTGGAGGGATTAGATGCTTAGCCTAGTCTAGTCATGTGTTGAATGGCGTGGTAGTAGGCTAGAGGTCACATTGCATACTCACTATGTGGGAGTGCTTCATAGTGAGAGTAATATATTCTTAATAGAGTGAAATGACTTGTCTATTTTACAAGGAGATCTTATCTCCTTGTATATTAGACAAAGTCTAATCTAATGTTGAATTTTACAATTGGATCTAAGAAGTGTTTGGGACTTCTTAGAGTATGGTTAAATCAACATTAGAATCTCGGGGAATAATATGACTACATATGATGATGCGTCAATGAGGATAACTTTTTCATGACCAAGGATTGTCCATGAAGTGAAGACAATCAATTGAATTTCCTAGAGAAAGTGGAAGACAAGAAATAATACAACTAACCCAGTAAAAGGGGTAAATTGATCCCAAGAGATAAAAAATGATAAGTTAGCTTGATGATAAATAAAAGATAAGTAAAAGTACAAAATGACCTAATTGTGGAAATTTCTAGGAAACTAAAGAATATAAATAGAAGTGGTATCACACTTCATTTGACACATTTACAACACACTTCTCTCTCTCACACACAAGTGCACATCATCTAGTTGGGTTGTCCAAGATAAAAAACACAAATATTTGAGGTTCTCTTATTATATTGAAGCTTGCTACCCTTATTAGGGTTTCTTATGGAAAGAGACCACATCTTTGTGCTAGGGTTTAATATTCATGATTGGTATTGTTGTTGTATTGGATTGATTTTCTTCAGAGAAAATTTTGTTGGGTTTTCTCCACAGGGGGTTCACACAATGAACTTGTTACATAGCACGATCGTTCACAAGATATTAAAGAATATCCCTAATTTCACTAAATATTGGAAAATTCCTCCTAAAATTGTATTTTTAAACCCCCCTCGCAATACACCTTTCCAATTAATAAAAACCCTAGTTTCATCATATATTGTAGGTATCCAAATTTATCAACCCATTTTTAAGACCCCCTTGATATCACATTATCATGTTTCAACGAACATGATACCTAACACATCTTAGTATAAGCAAAAAAGATGTTAAATAAAACAATATTATAATGTTAATAATGATCCCATCATATTGAAGGGGTGAATAATCAATTTTTAGCATTGGATAGTGGAAGACCAGGAAAAAGAGAAACGGGGAAGGAAAAATGCGTAAAATTCAATTCAGTTAAGAGATCAATGTGACGAATAATGTGAAATACCAATAGTCAAATAGTTAGTGAAATGATTAGAAAATATTAGAATGGAAGATGTTTCACACATAACCTGCCAAACTATCAATTTTATATCATGTAAATACAAGTATATCCATACAGAGATCATGTTTTCTATAAGCTTAATTAATTAAACTCCATAAAAATGCAAAATTGAAACCCTTTCTTGGATGCACTTCCCTACATTTAATTGTATTTTATTTATTGAGACAAGATGTCAACAAACACTTGATTTTTGCTAAGAATAAACTACAACAAAGAAATAGTATTGATTCATGGGGAAAATGTATTAAGAAAATTTTAAAACATGTTTAAAAAACTTGAAACAACTCGTTAGCAAAAAGCTAAGTATTAATGAAATATTTATTATTCGTTGTGCTAACTTTCCTCTACCTTAATTGACCATATTGTATAAAATAACTTTCTACATTTAACTTTACTCAACATTCCATAAAACTTTATTTGACATAAATATTAAATAATTTAAAAAATATATCATAAAGCAAATATAAAAAAAAATATTTCATATGCACTCGCATACTCTCTCTCTCTCTCTCTCTCTCTCTCTCTCTCTCTCTCTCTCTCTATATATATATATATATATATATAAGGCACATACTTGTGTGACATATAGGAGGAANGTGACATATAGGAGGAATTGGTGGGGAGATAGGTCTTTGTGGGAGGCCTCCAAATATATGAATATTAAGTTATATATATGAATCTTTCCCATGATTTTCATTTTATTCCTCATACAACTTAAATAAAAGAACCCCCGATATTTATATTGTTGTGTCAAATTAAAAAAAAAACCTTTGATCCCTTAATATGAGGAAATATATTTTTTTGGTCTTTAGGAGTATTCAAACCCCCAATATGAATGGACGTGATATGATATTGTCTCACTAGTTAACCCCCTGTGGTTTTCTCCCTTTCGGGTTTCCCAAGGTAAAATATGTGTGTCTATTATGCATGGTTATCTTTTAGAGATCCTTCATTTTATTTCTACTGCAAGATAATAATGCTATAATTGTGGGATGAGAGTGAATAATGAAATAAAGTTGAAAGAGATGAAAATTATATTTCTAAAGCTAAAAATTTAACATGGTATTAGAGTAGTTATGGATATATGCCATTGTCAGAAAAAATTTATGCCATGTATGGAAACTAGGTCTTCCAAGTTTGGAAATTTATCTCCATAGTTTGGACTTGAAATGAGCATAGTGGAACTCTCTCTAGGAGGGAACACTTATCTATGGAAGCAGACTTTAATTTTGTGAATTTTTCAATTTTGACCTACACTCTGTCGGTGTCAAGAACTAGGTATTCAAATTTCAATCCTTTATAACCATATTTTGGGTTCAACCTTAGCATATTGGAACTCTCCCTAAGAGGTAACATCTACCTATGGAATCAATTTTCACATTTACCAAACTTCGGTTAATTGGAACTGACTCCTACTAGGGTTTCTAGGTTATATTTTCATATTTTGACAAAAATGGTGTCGAGTCTCAAAGTAGATATATTGAATAGAGATTCAAATTTTATATCTTGGAATAATAGAATACTCTTTGTCTTGGAAGAAAATTAGATCCATGATTATGTAAATAATGACATCTCAAAACTAGAATATGATGGGGAGATCCAAACACAAGAAGAATGAAGCAAAGGAAAAGATGATTTGAATAGACTCTATATAATATCATTTGATTCCTTGTAATTTTTATTTGAAGAATACTAAATCAATGTATGATTCCTTAGTAGGATTGTTTGAAATAAAAACTACCAACAATATACTAGCCTTGAGAAATCAACTCCACTGCATGAAGATGAGCAATTCAATTTCAATGGCTACTTAATTTATGAAGTTTTTTCAATTGAGATATCAATTTAAATCCATTGGAGACCTTATTGAGGATGCAAAACTTATTATGGTAACTCTTAATGGACTTCCTTCCTAGCGGGTATGTTTTATTCAGAGTGTTTATGAAAGAGAGGAGTTACCGAAATTTGATCGACTATGGGGTGATTGTGTTTAAGAAGAGGCCAACGTATTATAAAATACTAACTCACAAAAACCTGGGGAAGAATAAAATCAACTTCTTGCAGCTCATAAAATAAAAGGAAGAGGAAGAAGAAGAAAGTTTGAAAAGAATAACACAAGTGAAGGACCACCTTCAATTAATGGGAAAAAGAAGGATCTTCAAAAGATAAGGTGTTAAAATTGTCAAAATTTTGGTCACCTTGCTTATAAATGTCAAGAGAAAAGGAAGACAAATAAGCATGGATCAACAACCCGTGTTGATGAGGCTCCTACAAATAAGGAAAAAGAAGATAATCTTAAGGGAATTGTAGATGATCTTTGAAAAGAGTATTTCTTCTAGTTCACTGAAAATACATGTACACCAATGAAAATATAATATTTGAATGGTCTATTGTACTAAGTGGCCATCTTTAGTTATCTACTTCATGAAGACAAATAAGGAATACTTCGTTAAGTTACATAACCTCATAAAGAATAAATATCAAGAGTGTGAGAGAAAATGATAAAGCAAAGGTCCCTCCCCAAAACTCCATTGAACTCTGCGAGGAGACATAAATCAAGAGGGAGCCAACAAAACAAATAAAGATAAGTATTCGAGACTTTATGTAACAAATTTTATTTGCTTGATTTGAATTGCTATTTTATTTTATGAATACCATAATTGTTTAAATTATTGTTGGCTAACCCCTGTGTACAATCATGTCATATGTTACAGAATAGGTTCGTTGTGAAGATTGTGGAGACGATTATTCATGCTCAAGACTTTCCCATGCTATTATTGGAAGATGTATTCAGTATAATAGGTTATGCGCATATCAAGTGTCCTCACCGATATTGTGAGACAATACTATTAAGGAAGCATTAACAAAAGTAAATCCAGAGAGAATCCTTGGTGGACCAACATAGACCATGTATCAATGAAGAAGACGAATATCCACGATTGAGATCTACATAAATGGAATTCATCCTTGGCAACTAAAGTCATATGGATAGAGGTGAATGGTTTATAAAAATTTAATATCTCATTATCTGGGGTATATGGTGTGGGGATAATATACCAAACATGAAGCTCTAAAGGATGAGTGTTCCTCTAGTACAATGGTCATCCTTTCGATTAGCAAAACAAGCCAACATAACGAGTGGATCTACCAAGAGATGATGCACTGATTAGGAACAAGATAGAATGATCTCATGATCCTTGCAGGATGCAAGAAGGCATACATCTCCAAGTGCTACTTTTAATAAAGAGGACAAAAGAATTCATAGGTTCTCATGTTTTATATCATTGATGTGTCACATCATTGACTTCAAACCTTCCAATGATGAGGAGGAAACATGAAAGTAGGTTTGGAAGTATATCATGATAAATCCATCATGAATAATGATGTGAGGGAGAAAATTATGAGGCTATAAAGGAATGATTACTTCCAAGTGGATGTAGAATATCAAAAATGCAGCTCTAACCATAATTAGAGGTGACTCATGAAGGAAAAATAGTTTGCAAATTCGTAGGGAGACATCATTCATGGATAGTATTTAGTGTCCTTGAAAGAATATGAGGGTTGTATCGGTAGACCCACTTTATGGAGATGACATAGATGAATAAACAAGATCGACAAGTGAAGAGGGATCATGATACTCATATGCAAAGAGTACAAAGTTTCTAGATGTAGACGGAGCAAGATACTCAGATGCAAAGGGAATAGTATCCTCCAACCCAGATTGAGTAGCATGTTGATGATAAATAAGACCTTATACAGACTCAAGCAAGAACCTAAGATGTGATATGTTAGGATAGACATATATTTGATGAATGATATGGATTCCAACCTTTACTGCAAGATTGTATGATTAATTATCAGTTTCATTGCATGAACAATGAACTTCAGTGTTGAATACAAGAAAGAGTTTACCTTACAGTTCAAGATCAAGGATCTCATCCTAATGTGTTACTTCTTAATATTATAAGTGTGGCATAGAAAAGAGGAGATATTCCTCAAACAACGGGAGTACAAAATTGAGATCCATAGATATTTGGGACGTTGAACTATAAGTCCATGGCTATCACTATGATGACAATCTAAAGAAGTTGAGTTCTACAACTTCATTTTTAGATTTGGTGATATACAAGAAATCAATTATATCCTTAATGATATATATATTATAGCAGAGCAATTATTGGGGTACCTACATGGTATAGTTGTATATGACTTGAGATTTATCTCAAGTAGAGAAGTGAAGATTCAAATATATGCATATTATGACTGAGATAAGTGTAGTTGAAAGAAAGAGAATATTAAAGTGTTGCTTCATCTTGGATAATTAGTTAGGATATATCGGATTAGAGGGAAGAAGGATTCTGTAGAAGTAGAGATAATTGTCTCTAGCAGATTATTTGATATGGAGATCAAATATCACTTCACCCTAGACATGGTTCAGGAGGGATAAGTAAAGCTCCAGTACATATCAGCAGACGAGCAAATAGATAATATTCTCACCAAGCCTTTCTCCAAGGAAAATTTTGTATACTTTAGGGAAAATCTTGGGATGATAGAGAATACCTCTCTCAATGAGAGCGAGGATTGATGGATATGCAACATCATGAAGATGAGCATACATAAATGCATGTGAAATGAATGATACAATTAAGAAGACATGCATTCATGTGAAATGAATGGTTCTAATGAGTGGTATAGACATAGTAGTAGCAAAGGCATATGTAGTATAGGTACTGCACAAATGTAGATGCAGTAAAATAATAGTACTAAAGTACATTCTCACCAAGAGAAAAACTTGGTGCATAATGTCTCCCTTGTTGAGAGGGAGTGTTGATGTTCTCATGGTTCCAACATCGGGAAAACATTTTGCAAATCATTCTCTTAGAGGTTGACGAACCATGGAGAGAATGGTCCATTCATAACATTGATTAGTCATATGTTGACTATGTGTATAGAGGGCTTGGATGTTTATCCTAGTCATAGTCATGTGTTGATTGGAGTAGTAGTAAGCTAGAGGTCACATTACGTACTCACTATGTAGGAGTGCCCCATAATTGGAGTGATCTATTCTTAATAGAGTGAAATTATTTTTCTATGTTACAAGGAGATCTTATATCCTTGTATATTAAACACAATATAATCTAATGTTGAAGTTGAAAACTGGATCTAAGAAGTGTCTAAGACTTCTTAGAGCATGGTCAAATCAACATTAAATATCTTGGGGAAGAATATGACCACATGTGATGAGACATCAATGAGGAGAACCTTTAATGATGAATAAATGTCCATGAAGTCAATACAATCCATTGAAGAATTCCCAGACAAAGTGGAAGACAAGAAAAAAAACAACTAACCTTGTAAAAGGGTAAATTGACCCTAGAAGACAAAAATGATAAGCCGACTTAACGATAAATTAAAGATAAGTAAAAGTACAAGATGACCTAATTGCGGAAATTTCTAGTCAACTAAATAATATAAATAGAAGTGTGCTCACAGTTCATCTGACACACAAATACCCACTTATCTCTCTCACACATAAGTGTGAATCATTTAGTTGGGTTTTCCAAGAACAAAAGGAGGAATATTTGGGGTTATCTTATTTGATTGAAGACTTTCTACCCTTATTAGGGTTTCTTATGGAAGGAGAAAATATCCTTGTGCTAGGGATTAATATTCATGATTGGTATTGTTCGTCTATTGGATTCATATTATTATGAGAAACATTTGCTGGGTTTTCTCCCTTTTGGGTTTCCCAAGATAAAATTTGTGTCTATTATGAAAGTTATCTTCCAGATATCCTTGATTTTATTTCTAAAACAAATGAATAATGTTATAATTGTGGGATGAGAGTGAATAAAGAAAAAAAGTTTAAAGAGATGAAATTATACTTCTATAGCTAAAAATATAACATTGCAAGCTATTAAATAAATCCAAATCTACAATTGTTCATTAAGGGCACCTCCATAACAAACCAAGTGTTGAATATGGTTTCCATTGATGTCAAAGGAGTTCGGTAATGACAAAGGAATAAAAAAAGACTATTGATTAAATAGTACAAAGAGATTTGTGGAAGTCACTTTTGAGAAATTATGACAAACAAACCTGCAATACGCAATCTGCAAACTGTGAAAGAATTTTCGCAAAAAGGGAATTGTGGAAGCAATTTCGAGAAAAATAGAAAAGTAGACCCATTCTTCATTTTCTTGACTAACTAATAATCCCTATTCTTAAAATCATTTTACAAATCCTTAGCATCCTTTGCCAAAAGAGATATCCCTTCCAAAGCTTGAGTCTTCTTTCTCGTTTTCTGCTAATCAGCTTCTAGGTCTTCGACTCTTTTTGTAAGCTCTTGATTTTGCTATGTTAGGTCTTGCATAGTTTGCTTCAATTATGCATACAAACTTTGGGTTTGTCTTTTCCTTTTTAAGGCTTCCTTAGACACTGCAATTAGCTCCTGATAATAGCTATTTACTTCCTCTAAATCTTCTCTTAGTATTCTGTTATCAGATACTAACCCCTCATTTATTTCAGGCAGTTATTCTATCTGATATTTGTATTGTTTAATACTTCTCTGCAAATTCTCATTCTCTCAATCAATGCACTTCCCTTCTGAAATTGGATGCATTTCTTGTGGCATCCAATCGATCTTCAATTTCTTAAAATCTCTTCATCCTCCTCTAGCTTCTCTGTCATAGCTACAGGAACCCGTGGAGATTCATTAACTTCAAAACTGCATTGGGCTGATGGTTCTGCAACCTTTTCTTTCTCTGCACAAAAACTTGTTATGACTAAATGTTGCTTTTTTTAAACATCTTGATGATGGTATAAGACTACTTTCTTTCGAACTTCCTTAAATATTTCTGAAATTTTGGTTTCAGTGAAAGCTAACTTGTCTTCTGAAATAATCTGTTTCTTACCCTTCATCTCCTTTACATTTAAATATTCATTCTCTTCTAACTCTTCTTGGGATAAAGAGTCTTCTATCACTGTAATTTCCTTCTGAGCTAGTTTAGGGCTTAGCAATTTTTTCATATTCAATATGAGTTTATTCTTGGGTCTGTTCTTAGGCCTCCAAACTGCTCAAATCTTCCCTAGCATGCTCAAATTTTTTCCTTGATGTCTGATAGAGGCTAGATGAACTACCTTTCTTTTTATTCCTCATGACATTACTTCTTCTCCAAACTGTTTCTATAAATTTTGTTCAGTATCAACCCTAGCTTCATCAAACAATGGATTTTCCTTATTTTCTTACTGTACTCCCATAGGGATTTGTTTTTGTTCTATCAAACTTTCATTTACTTCCTAGTTTGATCTTTCATGCAAGTTATCTTCTATATGCTCCAAATCCTTCATTTATCCCTTTGATATTTCATCTTCCTCAATATTAGTCTGTCGTTCATCTTTAATGTTTTCATCCTTTTGGGTCACTGAACATCCTGGTTCACTCTCTTCTTTTTTCTCGACTATGGCTTTTTTCTTCATTTTCTTGACTAAATTATGTCCTTTATTAAGCTACCTTTTCTGAGCTTGGTCTTCTTTCTCATATTGAAACCCAGACCAGAATAGAAAATAATCCCATGTTTTTTCCTTCTTATGGAGCACACTACTTATGATTAGCTTTATTAGACCATGATGAAATATAGACTGTTTAGTATGGTCTTGATGCTCCTTTACCCTGTTGGACATCTTTTGCAGACTTTTAAGGAAAAAGAAAGGAAGATTCATCTTTGCTTCATGATTAAGATGCTGCAAAAATCTTCCTTCACAAGTTATATAAATTTGCAAAAGTTTTATTGGTTCTCTCCACTCTAGTCTGAAATTTTGGATATGTACTTCTTTACCCTAGTCTGCAACAACATATGGAAGCAAGTAGTTCTATGAATCAAAGGTAAAGGGTACTTTTTTGTACCAATATTAACCTTCATCAGGGATCCCTGTAGCCTCTGCTATTAGTTCTCTGATCAACTCAATCTTTAAGGTGTCAAAAGTAACAATATCTTTATCCATTCCCTGAGCAAACTTATATGAGACCTTTTTCTGATATACATCAATCTTCTCAAAAAATCTTAACCATCCTGCTTCTAAAAATAATATTGCACAGTCAGGGAAAGCTTGAACCCAAGACATATCTGAGGGTTCAGCTCTGTTTGTTTTCCCACTCCTCTTCATTTTGGATAACTGAACTTAAAAATTGCTTCCTTAAGTAAAGAACTTAACTCTATTCAAATCTTGGCAATTTTAATAGTCAATCATATGTTGAGAAAACTAAACCCCTAAACTGAGTTTTATCTCACAAACTGATAAGTATCTTAACCCTATTGACAGAGGAAATTTGACATTGAGCAACAATTGAGTTTATATACCAACATTCTTAGTTAAACTCCATAACTAATATTATGTCAATGTGAACCCGAATACATGGAGTATTATAGTAATTCGCCTCATACATGTTTGAGCAATGGATTCAACTGCTAGAAATATGTTTTCCTGTTTGCTAGGTGTCCAATTTCATTCTTAAATCTTTCTCTGACTACCACGACAGTGCCAAATAGTTACCCTACAAATCCCTAAACTGCTGACCTTCTTCAATATTCGATCACAAACTGTCATAACTCTGCCACAACTTCTATGCTCTTCATGCATTTCAGGAGATATGTAACTAATGGAAAATTTTCCTCATCATGGATAGTTATTAATGTTCCACTACTCTGTATCTCATAACTTTCAAACCACTGCAACTTACCCAAATGATTCCTTGCCTGAACTGATAACACTTGTCACAATGATTACTCTGGTCGAAAACATGTATCAAACTCATTAACAAGTGTGAATGAACTCTCCTATGCGCGAATTTCAAAAATTTTGAGCCAAAAATCATTATTTTTAGATAGCGTGATTTTATTGTAGCGTGCGTGTTTAACTTTTCTGAGCTTACGCTACAAGAATACCTGCTTTAATAATTTTTCAAAATAAAACTCATAGGAAAGGGTTAACTTTGGTTAAATGGATTTAAATAAAACCTTATGATATTTTTAGAACCTTTAAGTCATATAAACTTCCTACAAGCCCCTAGAAACCATAAATTTCACTAAGTACAACCAAAATTTGAAAAACCTGTGAAGTCAATAATAAATATAAGCATAAAATCAAAGGAAAAGTTTAAACGAACCTAAAGCCTAAACTTAAAAAATGAAAGAAAGACCATGTTTTAAAAAAAGCACATACTTTAAAATGAGAAACAAAAATAGGCTATAATATCTGGCTCCTGCTACGAGATGAAGTCCTCCCTGTGAGTCTTCAAAAACCTATAGATCAATGCCTTACGTGTTGTAACTGGAACTGCCTGCTTCTTTGCAAAATTTCCATTGGGCCATGGAGTCTTTATTCTAATATTCACACCGGTATATACAATTAAAATCCAATATCTTTCCTCAAAAGCTGTAAAAATTTTTGAGGAAACGTCCATTAATTGGATTAGACAATTCCCCACCATCTAAGGTCTGTAACAAAAAAGTATTATTCTCCATAATATTTGATACTATGAAAGGACCAAACCATAGATTATCAAACTTCCCATGTTTTCCTTTCTTCTCCTTTCTAGCATCCCATCTCAAAACCATATCTCCATTTGAAAAGGTGTTCTCCTTGATCTTTCTATCAAACCTTTCTTTGATCTTTGTCCTGTACAGCTGAGCTTTTTCTCCTACTGTTTCACGCTTCTGCTGTAATTCTATCAATGCGTAAATTCTTCTTTGAATATCACTGGGTTCTTCTTGACTATCTTGAAAAAATTTCATCACTGGAATACCAAGTTGAACAGGAAACACTACATCAGTACCATATACCAGTTGAAAAGGAGAAGTTCTGATTTCCTCTTTAATTGTTATCTTGTTCACCCACAATGCATATTTTAACATTGAATCCCATGATTGTTTATTCTGCTTCAATAACTTCTTGATACTCTGAATAATACTCTTATTGGTTGACTCAGCTAACCCATTTCCCTAAGGATAATAAGGTGTTGAGTGTTTCAAACCAATCCCATTCTTCTCACAAAAGGTCACCATAGCTTTGGACTTAAAAGCTTTAGCATTATCAGTTAATAAATTCTTAGGACATCCAAATCTACTAAGAATATTTTCCTGAATAAAATCTATGATTACCTTGTCTGTTGCATTTCTTGTGGGGATAGATTCTACCCATTTAGTGAAGAAATATGTAGCTGTCAAAATCTATTTATGTTTCCCTGAAGAGGAAGGATTTATCTCCCCTATGAAGTCCAAACCTCACTGCTGAAAAGGAGCATTTACTACAATAGACTTCAATTGTAAAGACACCAAAATTTTATTTCCAACAAACTTTTGACATGGGATACATGTTCTTACCTACTAATATACATCGGAGAATAAAGAAGGCCAATAGTATCGAGCTCTCAAGATTTTATAAGTTGTTTCCTTCCAATACTTATGTCCCCCACAAGCACCTTCATGTGATTCAGAGATTACTTCTTCAATTTCTGGCTTATCCAAACATCTAAGCAAAATCCCCCTTGGATATTTCCAAAACAACTGTTGTTTTATCAAGCAATATTTAGTAGTTTTCAACTTCAATGACCTAGCAGCTTTCTTATCTAGATGTTCTGGACATTGTAAATATAAAATAAGGTGTACAATATCTGCATACCATGTGGATTCTGCATAGTGGTCCATAATTATTTCCTTCTATTGATCATCTTGCAATTCTTCTTGTACAAGATGTTCTTCCATGAGATGAATACCTAAAGCTTAACAATTTGAATCTGCTAGCAGTTTATCTAAACCCTGCCCCTTCACTAACTTTGTAGGCTTAATGTCTACATCATATTCCATTATCTTTGCAATCAATTTCCCCCTTTTTCCTTCACTATCAGGTTGAGTCAATACATCCTTAATGGCATAATTAAGAACATAAGCAATGACTTTAGAATGTAGAACATAAATTATAAAAAACATTAATGTTGTTACCAATGAGTAAGCTTGCTTCTCCAAAGTGTTGTACTTCAATTCTGAGTCTCTGAGGGTCTTGCTAAAAAATGCAATTGGTTGTTCAAGTCCATCATTATTCTTCTGTAATAAAACAACAGCTAAAGTATCCTCTGATGCAAAAGAAAAGTCAAAAATTCCTTTGAAAAATCAGGACTTACTAGCACTAGTGCTTCCATAAGAACTATCTTAATCTTTTCAAATGAATTCTTAGCTTTTGCAGTCCACTTAACTTCTTGATCTTTCTTCAACATGGCCGTAATTTGTTTAATGGTTTCAGCAAAATTTTGTATGAACCAACGAAGAAAATTTATTTTTCCAATAAAAGATTGCACATCCTTCTTACTCCTTGGTAAACTAATTTTCAGAATAGCTTTTACCCACTCTGGATCTATCCTTATGCCATCAGTTGAAACCAAATGACCCAACAACTTACCTTCTTACACAACAAAATGCGACTTTTTGGGATTGAGAGACAATCCATATTTTCTGCATTTCAAGAAAGTTTGTTTTAAGTGTTTTAACCGCTCATCATCATACTATGAGAAAACTGTAATATCATCTAAATAGATCACCACAAACTTATCCCTCTCTCCCACAAAGGCTATGTCCATAGCTCTTTGAAAGGTAGCTCCAACATTGATGAATCCAAAAGGAATTTTGTCGTACATAAAAGTACCCCAAGGAGTAGTAAAAGTTGTATTTTCTCTATCATCATGGTGCATTGCAATTTGGTTATACCCTAAAAAACCATCTACCATCGAGATTCTTTGTGCACCAACCACCTTCTGCAATATTTGTTCAATCTTTGGTAAAGGATAATTATCTTTAAGTGAAGACCAATTCAAATTTTGAGAATCAACACACAATCTTATTTCACCATTTTTTTCCCTGACAGGTACTAGATTTGCTACCTATGAAGAATATCGAAGGGGAACAATAATCTTAGCATCTAACAATTTGTTTACCTCCTTTTCTATAATGGGGAATAAAGCAGGATTGATTCTACTTAATTTATGTCTTAAAGGTTTAACATTCGGTTTCAAAGGCACTTTATGATGTATAATACTAGTATCATACGTCTTTAAATCCTCATATGACCAAGCAAAAACATCAACATACTCTTTTAATAACTTGATGTACCTGTTTCTTTGCTCAGTTGTGAGTGCCTTTGAGACCTTCACTATTCTTGGGTGCTCCTTGGTGCCAATATTACAATCCATTACATTTTCTTCTAAATACTCCATAGTTGGTTTTAAAGGAGTATCATCCTTCAAAAAAATCCTCTCCAAAGGTACCAGACCCTTAGGAATAAAATTACTTTTCAGGTCAATGATATTGTGACCTGCAATTTTATTTTCTACAACACCCTCAATATGTTCAGTTTCATCATCTTATTCTTGGTCAATTAAGGAATTAGAAAACTCACCTATCAGCTCTAAAAACCTTTTTATCTCAAAATCATCTTCAAAAACTCTCCATTTATTTATATTATCAGGCACACAAGGTCTGTATCTAACTTCAATAGGATACTTCAGCTGTGTTGTTTTAGGAATCCCGAAATGTGTGGCTTCTAGGGAAAGACAATCAGCAGTTTGGTTATGATCCCTAGGAATATAAGAGATATTCAAAGCCACAAATAAATTGGCTATCATATCCCACACTTCATTCCTGTACACTTTCAGCAAATCTTGCTTTACTTGATAGTTATTCCTTACTGCTGAACAACCAACTCGGAGTCGCCATACACAGAGATTTGTTGAATACCTAAATATTTTGTAGCTCTCAAACCTAACAACAAATATTCATACTCTGTTGTATTATTAGTGGTAATAAATTCTAACTTGTACATTAATCTTACCACTTCACCACCAGGAGATATCAGAACAACTCCTGCTCCAACACCTTCTTTAGATGATGATCCATCAAAATACATTTTCCAAAGCTCATCCTCCTATTCCCTAGTGCATTTGACTGATTTTTCTTTTTCAATCTGTAATATACCAGCAGCATCATTATCATCACTAAAGTGCAACATACAGGTACCCAAATCTTTTTCAACAGCATACAATGGATGATTTGTAGGATTCTTGTCATCAATCACAATATAGGAAAATTGTAACTCTCTATATAACGTTCTGTTCTCACCTCCAAAGACAGGAATGGGTGCATATGTTAAGTCCATCTGTAGAGTTCCACCTACCTTCTTGGCCCAAGATCTAGAAAGGAGCATTCCAAACTTAGGTGTGATATCCACTACAACTACATCCATAATAACACTTTTCATTAGCAACTGAGCTACACTAACCACCATATCCTTTATCACTCCTAAAAATTTTACAGCTCGAGAATCGAAAGCATACAAGTCATGATAAGGTTTTATTATCCTCAACCCTAACTTATTCCATGGCTGCCTTTGGCATTAGATCATGAGATGCTCCTGAATCCAAAAGGAAATTATGTATCATCTGCTCATGAATGGTTAATGTGATGTAAAAAGGAGGAGATGCACTTGCATCATTTTCACTTTTCTCTGCCAAAGTTGATCCAAATTTTTTTTAGGATTTTCCTACTGTAAATTTACCGTGTCAGAGGGTACTTCACTACTTGCTGAACCAATCATTTTCAAAACTGAATTTTTGTAAGAAGGATTTTTTATCAACTCAGTGAAAGGCATGGGGATTTTAATTTTGCACAATTCGTTTTCAAGATTAAAATTTTGCATATTTTTATTCACTTCTTCAACTTCAGTAACCTTCTTTAATTTATCCTGATTTAGTTTCTTTTCAAATTTTGGATCAGACTGTTGTTTAGGAGGAAGAATTTCCTTCTTTCTAGGATCTTGAACCACCTCATTTGGCCCTGATCTTAAATTTAGGGTTTTCTTTGGATCAGACTGATCTATATATCAGTAGTTACTTCAAGGTTTAAATCATTTTCTATTTCAAAAACATCTGCATCATAATATTGAGAGTTTAGAAAATCCTCCTTAGTCACAAAACCTTCAGTCAACTGTTCTCCAAAATAATTCATGTCTTCATTTGGATCCTCAAAAAACTCGTCTTCTTCTATTTCTCCTTCATCGGTAACATTATTTTGAAGTGGGAATGGAACCTTTTGATCCTCAGCTTCTCTCCTCTCTCATTGTATGTCATTATTTATTCTCTCTCTGTGAATGAAACAATGTGCAAACTATCTTCTGAATTGATTTGTATTATTAGGATTTCTATGACCCTCTTAAACAGGCTTATCTAAATTTTTCTCTAATTCCAATTTGTTTAGTTTTGATGTAAGGATTTTCACTAGTTTTGCCATCTCATCAATCTTACCATCTGCAAAGTGTGATGTTGAAACCACTGGAGTTGCCTCTTTCTTGCCCTTTCTGTCATAAACTTGTTGAGCTGAGTTTCCCTTTAGTCTATTGGAAGCAAGAATATTCATTAGAGGAAATTTCAATTTAAAATGGGCCTTCCAAAAATAATACAAATTCCATGTCATCATGTATTAGCAAATTAAAATGATTTAAAATTCAAAAAGGGAGCACCTCTTAAACAATTTTTTAATATAAATTTGGGGATAGGTGTCATAAAAAACTACTTTTTTGTTCATATTTTCAACATATCTCCCTGTGTTTTTGCTCAATTTTTGATCGAGAGAGCTCGTTGGATGAGAGATTAAATTATGCATCCAACGAGTACCCATTCGATATACTTTTGATGGGATCCACTACACCAAAAACAAGAAATACCTGGAAAAACGTGATGATGGCATCATCATCACATTGTTTTTGGTATTTCTTATTTTTGGGGTAGAGGGGTCCATCAAAAGTATGCATATTGGGTACTCATTGGATGCGGAATTTAATTCCACATCCAACGTGCTCTCTCGATAAAAATTTGAGTAAGAACACAGGGAGATATGTCAAAAATACGAACAAAAAAGTAGTTTTTTCTTTTCTTCCTCCAAAATTAATAAATATTATTTTATTATTTTAACTATTATTTTATTAATTTTCCTTAGGACGCCCATTTTGAGTTGAAATTTTCTCTAATGAGATTCCACTTCTAATGCTGACTCTTGCATATTAAGTAAAGTAATAGGTCTTCTTTCTCTCAAGAGTAGGGAAAAATCATGATCAAAAGCATTAGCATAAGTGAGTTTTGCAGAAGTTTCAGAAGGTTTAATCTTTGCCGGGATTCTACCATACATTTTATTGAACCTCTTAGAGAAATCAGCTATAGTTTCATCTTTCTTCCTTCTTAGGGCTCCGAACTCTGTAATGTAATATGTGTGATCCTTAGTATCACCCTATTGTCTCATGAAAAGATCCTGAAGCTCTTCTATTATAGTAATAGAGTTTGTTGGTAACTCTCTGAACCATATTCTGACCTCTTCATCCAGACACTGTACAAACATCCTCATCTGCACATATTTTTCCTCGATATTCTGATTATCTGCATAGCTGAGAAATGCATCCCAATGCTCCTCAGTTGTGGTCTCACCTTGTCCATTAAAACTAGGTAAGTACTTTTGGTAGTCTCCACCAGGAAGATCATTTAAGGGATGAGGTAAAACTAGAGGTGCATACCTAGATGCTACCATTCGATCCATCATATATAATGGTTGATTTTGGGCTGCCATCTTTAAATTGACTGGTTTATATGAAGGAATAACCTGACTGGAACATGGCTGAAAGGGACTCTTACCAACTTTGTGATGAAATAAAGGGATTTTTCCAAGAGATAAGGTTTTTGATTTCTTGAAAGACTAAGGATCAGTAAAAATATGAAAATTACTAACAGGAATTGTAGGTTTCAACCATGATGAATCTTGTTCTTCTTTTTTTGAAACAGAAAAAGGTGACAATAAGTCTATTTGGTCAGGGTTACATAAGGCTGGAGATCACTAAGACCTCTTGATTTTCCTAGCTATTTTCATAATTTGTTCTGCGTCTGAGACACCCAATTGTAAAGGTGAACTAGGTCTAATTCTTGTTCCAACTCCTTTAGTAGCCACTGTGAAATATTTCGTGAAATGTAGTCTTAAAAATTTGCTGGTTTAAGTCCACCTCTCAAAACCAGTTGAAGGATGAGTAACCCAGGGAAAGTATGCTTTCATCTTCGTCCCAGGCAACAGCACTAAAGATATTTGTGACAGAAATTGTTCTCAGACTACTAAAGAACAAGCCAACACAATCTTAATAAACCAAACTAAGAAAAACAGGTTTTTAGGGTTTTGGTTGTACAAATTGATAACAAGAGGGTAAAATCTAATCAGGATAAAACAAACATTGAATCATGTAAACTAGAAGGACTGAGATGCATAATATATGAAACATAAACCATAAAAAATAAGGACAACATTGAATTTCATCCATAGTTAACAAGCATTTCATGAATAATAACCTCAAACAAGAAATGAATATATCAACTGAGTGATTACACAAACCAGAAATAAAACCAGCAAATAGAGTAAAATGGGCTTATAGTTTGCATATATGTCATAATCAGTCATCAAAAATACATAAGAGTTTCTAAACTTAGCTCTATATATAGTAGCTTGTATGCCTCCCCTTGTACAAAAAATCAAACCCCCAGTCTTTATTCAGACTCACTTTTATCTTAGTTACTCAAAAACAATTACATAACTGAAAAAAACTGCTTTTTAGGTCATACTACCAAACTATTCAATAAAAATAGAGTTATACATATTAAACCAACTTTTTCAAAGACTAACTAATAATCTCTATTTTTAAAAGCATTTTACAAATCCTTAGTAGCCTCTGCCAAAAGAGCTATTGCTCCCAAAGCTTGAGTCTTGTTTCTTGTTTTCTGCTGATCAGCTTCCAGGTCTTTGACTCTTTTTGTAAGCTCTTGATTTTGCTGTGTTAGGTCTTGAATAGTTTGCTTCAATTCTACATACAAACTTTGGGTCTGTCTTTTCCTTTTCAAGGCTTCCTTAGACACTGCAGTTAGCTCTTGATAATGGATATTTACTTCCCTTAAATATTCTCTTAGTCTTTTGTTAGCAGCTAATAGAATTGTTTCAAGCAGGTATTCTATCTGATATTTGTACTATTTAATTCTTCTCCGCAAATTCTCATTCTCCGAATCAATGCACTTCCCTTCTAAAACCGGATGCATTTCTTCTGGCATCCAAGGGATCTTCAATTTCTTCAAAATCTCTTCATCCTCCTCTAGCTACTCTGTCATAGCTACAAGAACCCCTGGATATTCATTAACTTCAAAATTTCATTGGGCTGATGGTTCTGCAACCTTTTCTTTCTCTACACAAAAACGTGTTATGACTAAATGCTGCTTCTTTGAAACATCTTGATGATGATCTAAGACTACTTTCTTTCGAACTTCCTTAAATATTTCTTAAATTTTGGTTTCAGTGAAAGGTAACTTGTCTTCTAAAATAATTTGTTTCTTAACCTTCATCTCCTTTACATTTAAATCTGCATTCTCTTATAACTCTTCTTCGGATGAAGAGTCTTCTATCACTGTAATTTCCTTCTGAGCTAGTTTAGGGTTTAGCAATTTTTTCATATTCAATCTGAGTTTTTTCTTGGGTCTGGTATTAGGCCTCCAAACTGCTCCAATCTCCCCTAGGATGCTCAATTTTTTTCCTTGATGTCTGATAGAGGCTAGTTGAACTACCTTTATTTTGATTCCTTGTGACATTACTTCTTCTCCAAACTATTTCTGTAAATTTTGTTCAGTAACAACCCTAGCTTCATCAAACAATGGATTTTCCTTATTTTCTGACTGTACTCCCAAAGGGATTTGTTTCTGTTCTATCAAACTTTAATTTACTTCCTGTTTTTCTCTTTCATGAAAGCTATCTTCTATATGCTCCAAATCCTTCATTTCTCCCTTTGATATTTCATCTTCCTCAATATTAGTCTGTTGTTCATCTTCAACATTTTCATCCTTTTGGGTCACACAATTTCCTGGTTCACTATCTTCTTTTTTCTCGACTATGGATTTTTTCTTCATTTTCTTGACTAAATTATGTCCTTTATTAAGCTACCTTTTCTGAGCTTGGTCTTCTTTCCCAGATTGAAACCCAGACCAGAATAGAAAATAATCCCTTGTTTTTTCCTTCTTATGGAGCACAATGCTTATGATTATCTTTATTAGACCATGATGAAATATAGACTGTTTAGTATGGCCTTGATGCTCCTTTACCCTGCTGGACATATTTTGCAGACTTTTAAGGAAAAAGAAAGGAAGATTATGTTATCACTCCAAGAAACTCCTCTAGGTTGTAGCTCGAGGATTCCTGGTAACTTAAATGTTTTTGGGGTTTTCTAAAATGGATCAAGTCAGGTGACCTATAAGACCTCCCACTCTCAAGACATGCACGAAACTCAATCAAGTACAATGATTCTAACTACCACTAATCATAGGTTGACAATATAGTGCAGGGATGGAGAACTTATCATGTTTGCAGATTCATACATAAAACAAATACATATAAATGGCTAAATCATGAAAAGGAAAGCACTTATAATTCAAATAATAAATATGCCAATAGGATGAAGGCTATAGGACATTAATTAAACTGAATATAAGCTAAATAACACATTCAAGCATAAGCACAGAATAGACAGAAAATGGAAGCCGAACATATGATAACAGAAGAGCTTATATTAGGTCATGAGCAAAATGACAAGCTTGATAGCAATGGTCTATAAGTCCCTGAAGTCAAACCCTTTCAATAAAATAAGTCTTAGGATTTATAGCCTTTACAAAAATACTCAGATCCTGAAAAAATGGATCTGGTTTACTAAAAATAGACAAAATAATTGTTTTTGCATAATTAGGTCATAAAACCCTAATTAACTACTAGTCTAACTAACTGTAGAATTCGTTCACTATGTGAACCTTCTGATAACTAAAGAAGGTACTAGAAATCATTGCCACTAGTCTTTTGCTGGTTAAGTCACTGTTTCACTTTGACAGCTAGGTGTTGGTGGCCTTTTCTCCCTTTATGTCATAGAAAAACTGAAGCATACCTTCCATGATTCTTTCTTCAGCGTCCCTCATGTTTAGACTTTGTCCCTAAGCCATCCATGTTCGCCCAAAACTGGTCCTGTGTGTCAAAATTTTATATTATGCCTCTGTCTGCTTTCAGTGTTTAAGAGGCCAAAATATTGAAATGGTTAGCTACCGAAAGCAACACTTTCAGTGGCTAATGAATTGCCTCAGCGTCCACCTAAGCCACCGAAAGCCCTGTTCTTCAATAATTCTTAGGCCACCTCCAAAACTTTTCTGTCAAGTTTGTCTGCTTGTCTTTCTCATTCAGCATTCTATGTGTTAGGAAGGTTAACAACATGCTGGCTTGCTTCTGGAGGCTGAAGGCTTACTGCAGCTTTAGCTAGGGTTTCCAATGCTAGGTGGGTGCTAGGGTTTTTCTTGGCCTCCTTTAGCTGCAGCCTTTGGAGCCTAATCATCCTATACAATCATGTGTTGTCTTTCAGGTACCTTTTATTCAATCTCTTTAGGAAAATATACCTTTCTCTCTACTCTAGGTAAGATTTATGCAGCAGCTTGTTCCTATTGGTCAATGCAGCATTATTTTTCTTTATTTCTCTTTCCAAAATCTCCATCTCATACACTTGTATTAGCAACTGATTTATCCTTTGAGTGTTGGGATTGCTAGAGGAATCCTTCTCTACCAGTTCCTCTTTCTCTTTTGGTGTAGGGGATGGTAGTTCTTTAGTCTCCTCTACAACCTGCAAAGCTAGGTCTACACCTTCCTCTTGTTCCTCTTTTGAGTCTGAGTAGGGCAGGTTCAAAATGTTCTCACTGTGTGTTGCAACTTCCTGGCCCTTCTCACTAAAATACAAGTTTCTTTTGACCTTGTTAGCTTTGAAAGAGGAAGGAGGCTATTATGCTACTGCTGGGGATATAGCCCTTCTCTTCCTTTTCCCACTTCTTGGTGTTCTCGACTTTTTAGAAGGATACTTCCCCTTTTCTTCTACCTAAAGGTCTGTTTCAAATCCATTCCAAAACAATAAATAAGGCCATGCTATATTCCTTCTCTTTAGGATTTCTTGTATCATAAGTTGGATAATTCCATGATGATACAGTCTTCTAGCAATCTTGGTTGTCTGAGCCTTCACCTGGTGTGCCATTTTTCCCAAGCTCCTGTGTAAGTAAAATGGAAAATTCAATGGGCTTTTACCTGTGAAGTGGTTCATCAATTTAAAATGGTATATCATGGCTACGTTGTATCTCCCTTCACATGTTATGTAGACCACAATGGCCTTCAGCAATTGCTACCACCTCTCTTCTAACTAGGAGGATGGCACACTTTTCTTCCACACAACCCCTCTATATTCAGGCTTTAGATAAGATCTGAACTCCACATCTTTTGGTATGGTATTCTTAAACCACTTCTCTCTTGTGCTAGGGAGTTCAGACACTTTCGTAATTAGGGTTTCATCTATGTGGAATTCCTCTTTTCCTATGACTTCCTTGGAACCATCGAATGGGAGAGAAAATTCCTTAGCCACCTACTGATGTGAATCCTATATCTTCTCACAAAACCTATAGCAGCCAGCAAATTGGAAAAATTTACAGACCTCTGGATATGCCTCCAAATAGCTGATATCTCCCAAATCCTGCCTGAGAGAAGGTCCTCCCTTCTTCATCTTACTGAATGTGACTCCTGGGTACCTACAACAATAAATTCAAATTTTGTACGATAGTGTTTTAGCAGGTTACTTCTCAGAGATGGATTTCTGGTGGAGAGAAAAGCCAAGGTCGAGGGTAGGTTGTACTGAAGATTTGGCACTGATTGTGAGGGATTTATCCTGCATGATTGAGGATGAGGTCAGAGGGTGATGTATTCAGTTGATCTTTTTGAGGCCCCTTGTCCAACAATCATGTTAAAATCAACCCTGGATACTCATTTGGATTTTTTGCAATTTGGTGGACAGGTGCAGGGAGAAGGAGGGTTTGATCACATCAGTCCTTATTAGTTTCAAATAACGACCTCCTTAATCATTTTCTCATGTATTTATCCAGCCCCATGTCCTTTCAGTGGTTTACAACGCCCTTTAATGATCGCTGCTTTTGCTGACGGGGTCCGATTCGACCGATTTCTAACTGTTTCTATATTTTACCTTTTTCAGTGGTTAACCACCTTCAAGAATTTGTCTGCTAGCTTTCAAAAAGATGGCTTTCAGTGGCTAATGAAATTTCATAGCTTTTTCCTAAGCCATTGAAAGCGCTTTTTCCCCAACTCCTTTTAACCTGCTTTCAGCGGTTAACGACCTTCTTGAACTGTTCATTAAGCTGCCAAAAGCAACACTTTCCGGTGGCTAATGAGATGTCTGAAGTCTCGCCTAAGCCACCAAAAGTGCCTTTACCGATGTTGCTTTTTGTCTGCTTCGGGCGGTTAAAACCCTTCTTGGACTATTCACTAAACTGTCGAAAGAAACACTTTTCAGTGGCTAATGAGTCATCTGAAGTCTCGCCTGAGCCACCGAAAGTGTTTTTACCATTGACTTGATCGAGCCCGTTTTCGATGGTTAACCTTTACCCTGCGTTAAACTATTAGCTACTGAAACAAAGCCTTTTGGTGGCTAATGAGCTATTAAGAACCCCGCCTAAGCCACCAAAAGCTAAAACTTCCAATTTATTCAACCATAGCACAAACAGAGACTTTCAATTTGTTAGTCATCTTTAAATATTTCATGTCATGATTTGAATTATTCATACTATCAAAATAAATTTATTTTGGGAGATGACATCTAGCTCCTACTTGGGGATGGGAACCTCCCTGTGAGGTCCCAAGAACCCCAGACAAAATGCCTTTCCTTGAAAATAACTAAAAAATTAACACTATCATTTACTGTTCCATTGGGCATGGAGTTTATTTTGTAAGCAAAAACAACCTATTAACTACTAATTTACAATAACAAGGCCTCAGAGCCTCAAATAAAGTAAAGTTTCAGAAAATGCCCATTCATTGGGCCATCAAACATCTCTTCCCCTTCCAGATTCTACAATTTGAAGGTGTTATTCTTCTGTACCTGAGCTATCACAAAAGGGCCAATCCACAAAGAGTCAAACTTTCTATGTTTTCCCTTGTCCTTCCCGACAACATCCCACTTGAGGACCCAATCTCCAACCTTAAAGTTTTCTACCTTTTCCCTTTTTTCAAATATGACCTTTATCCT
The DNA here is from genome assembly GCA_001517045.1 of Pseudotsuga menziesii. Classification (NCBI taxonomy): domain Eukaryota; kingdom Viridiplantae; phylum Streptophyta; class Pinopsida; order Pinales; family Pinaceae; genus Pseudotsuga; species Pseudotsuga menziesii. The sequence goes on from LPNX010202785.1 coordinate 34,446, forward strand.
CTATTGATGGGCTTTTGATTTTCCTATCACTTGTTCCCTGACATTCTGCAACTCCACCAAATCCATCATCCTCCTCACCATCTCATTTGGTTCATTTTCCTCTTCCTGAAATAATTTTGCCACTGGCAGAATGCGCTGAATGGGAAAAATGGCCTCAGTACCATAAAATAATTTGAATGGAGAAGTCCCTATAGATCTTTTGTCTGTTACCCTATCATCCCACAGAGCAAACTTTAGCTTAGAATCCCAACTTTTCCGATTTGTCTCCAATAGTTTTTGATGATCCTGACTAGGATTTTGTTGGATGACTCAACCAAGCCATTGCCTTGAGGATAATAGGATGTGGAATGCACCAGTTGAATGCCCATTGACTCACACATTTTTACCAATGCCCCGGATTTGAAATCTAGTGCATTATCAGCTACTAACCTTACTGGGCAGCCAAACCTACTAAATATATTCTCATATAAAAACTTCATGATGACCTGATGAGTGGCATTCCTGGTGGGTACTGCCTCTATCCACTTGGTAAAGTAGTCTATGGCTACTATGATCCATTTATGCTTCCCACTGGAAGATGGATTTATTTCACCTATGAAATCCAGACCTCATTGCTGGAAAGGCCCACTCACTACAATAGGCCTAAGGGGCAAGGATTTGAGCTACTACTTCCCTATAAATATTTGGCACTGGTCACAGGCCCTTACAAAAGTACATGCATTAGAAAAAAGGACTAGCCAATAGTACCCTACCCTCGAGATATTGTGGGCTATGGTCTTCCAATAATGATGGCCCCCACATGTGCCGGAATGAAAGTGATGCATGACCTGATCTTATTCTTCTTTATCTAGGCATCTCAACAAAATTCCAGACAGACCTTTCCAGTATAGCAGTTTATCAATTATGCAGAATTTAACAAACTTTAGTTTAAGATCTCGAGCTTAATTAGGAGTAAGATCAGGAGGAACTTCTAATTTCTATAGAAAATAAATAATACCTGAGTACCACTCACATAAAGACAAGTTTTCAACCACTGATTGAATGTCATTTTGATACTGAACTACTTCTGCTACTACTCAAGTTTGCAAGTTTGTTGATTTGACAAAAGTGAATTTTATCCCCATTAGTTCACAGTTTTCTTTAGCCATGAGTTTTGCCGGACCTAGTTATTTTACTAGCTTAGTGGGCTTCACCTCTATATCAAACTCAATGAGCTTGGAAATCCACTTAGCTCTCTTTCCATCAATGTTAGGTTGAGTCAAAACATCCTTCACAGCAGCTGAAGGGACATAGGCAAGAACTTTTGCATGGATAATGTAAATCCTGAAGGTCTTCAATGACTTTATGCGACCATAATCCTATTTCTCAACTGGATCATACTTTAAATCAACATCTCTTAGGGTTTTTTTGAAGAATTCAATTGGATGATTGAGACCCTCATCATCTTTTTGTAACAGTACAGCTACCACTATGTCATAGGATGCAAAGGAGAAGATATAAAAACTCTTGATATAGTCTGGATTAATCAGGGTTGGGGCTTCCAAGATACCCTTCTTCGTGTCTTTGAAAGAGCTTCTTGCCTGTTCAATCCATTTTATTTCTGTATCCTTTTTCATCATGGTTGTTATGTGCTTTACCAGCTCATAGAAATTAGGGATGAACCTCCTGACAAAATTTATCTTACCCAAAAAGGACTGAATATCTCTTTCTGACCTAGGTATGGAGATCTTTTGGATTGCTTCCACCCTCACCGAATCAATATTTACACCTTCAGCAGAGACTATGTGACCTAGGAGTTTCCCCTCACTGAGTGCAAATTGGGACTTCTTAGGGTTGAGTGATATCCCAAACCTCCTGCACTTCAGGAATACCCTCCTCAAGTGCTGCAAATGATCATGATGGTTGTGAGAGTAAATAGTTAGGTCATCCAAGTATATAAGCACAAATTTATCTTTCAATCCTACAAAATCTAAGTCCATGGCTCTCTGAAAAGTAGCCCCAGCATTCATCAGCCCAAATGGAATTTTAGCATACATGAAAGTGCCCCAGGGGCTGGTAAAGGAAGTCTTCTCTTGGTAATCAGGGTGCACAACAACTTGGTTGTACCCAGAGAAGCCATCCAAAAATGACATGACACTAGCCCCTGAGACTCTTTGCAACAGGTGTTCCATCTTGGGTAGTGTATAGTTGTCCTTTTTGGAGCATTTGTTCAGGTTTCTAAAATCTACACACAACCTAGTTTCCCCGTTCTTCTTCCTTACCACCACTAAGTTTGCAATCCACTTGGAATACCTGAGGGGGATTATGATTTTGGCTTTGAGGAGATTATGGATTTATTTTTCAATTACTGGTAATAGGAAAGGACTAATGGATCTCAGCTTTTGATTGAAAGGGATGGTGTCCTTCTCCAAAGGAATCTTGTGCTAGATGATATTGGTGGCATAGGTTTTCAGGTCATTGTACTCCCAGGCAAATATATCAGCAAATTCTTTTATCAGGATACAAAATTTGGACCTCTGATCAGCAGTCAACTCAATGGATATATTTATCAGTTTTTGATGGATTTGGCTACCTATGTTTTTCTCTTGGATAGCAGGCTCTTGCACCTTTTTGGAAGGCTTGAAAGGGAGTCATTATGATCAAAAACCTCTTCTAGAGGTACTAGACCCCTAGGTATATAATTGCTAGGTAATTGGACAATATTCTAATCAACTACTTTATCTTTCAACTTGAGCTATTGGGATTCATCCATGTTTAGGTTTTCCTAATCTATATGTATATCATAGAATTCATCAACTAGCTGAAGGAATTTGCTAAGCTCGTCATCATTCTCAAACACCTTCCAAAATTTTACATTATCTAGTAGGGAAGGTTTGTACTTGACCTGAACATCATAGCTGAGCTTAGGAGGTAAAGAAGGGACAAAAAAACTTGCAGAGATAGCCAAGGAATTAGCCAGGTGATTCAAATCCCTAGGTATATATGATAGTTCAAAAAACATAAAGGAGTCTCTGAGTTTCCATACCTCGTCCCTGTAGGCCTTTAGTCTGACACTTTTTGCTTGAAAAGTGTTGTTGACCTGCTGTATAATAAGGTTTGCATCTCCAAAGAATCTCATGCACATGATCCCCATTTCCTTGGAAGATTTAACTCCTAACAGCAAGGCTTCATATTCTGCTATATTGTTAGTGGTTTTAAAATCAAGCCTATAAGACATATGAATATTTTCCTTGGATGGAGAGATCAATACTACACCTGCAACTACTAAGCTTTGATTGCTAGCTCCATCAAAATACATGTTCCAGACTGTTGTGGTCACTTCTTTGGGCTACTAACAAGTGGGCTTGGTAAGTTGGACTAGTGTTTGCTAAGAATTATCTATTTGTAGAATTCATGACCCAAAATTGATGTCTACTGCATATATGGGGTGGTTCACTAAATTCCTTTCATTTCTTATGATGTAGGCAAGATGACTCTATCTATAAAGCCTCTTGGTCTACCATCCACACATGGGAATTGTGGCATATGTAAGGTCCATCTGAAGGGTGCCACCTAGCCTTTTACTCCATGACCGAGACAACAAGAGACCAAATTTGGGAGGGATATCAGCCACCACAATGTCCATCATGATGATTTTTAAAGGTAGCTGAGTTAGATTCACAACAAGGTCTTTGATGAGGCCCAAGCACTTGACCTTCCTAGAGTCAAAGGAGAACAAATCATGGTAGGGCTTTGTAATGCTGAGACCAAGCTCATCCATCACAACCTTTGGCATTAGGTTATGGGAAGCTCCTGAGTCCAGCAGATAGTTATGAAGGACTTTATCATGGATTTTCAAGGATATATAGAAAGGTGGGCATGAAACCTTTAGGTCTTCTATCATAGGTCCTAGGGTTACAACAGGTTTATCATCTTGCATATTGATAAATTCAGTATCAATATGCATCTTTGGCTGGAGAGAATTCAGTATGTAATATTTGAATGCATCATTTTTCATTAGCTCGATTAATGGGAAAGGGATCTTCAATTTCTAAATCTCTAACTCAAGGTTGAAAGAATAATGCAGTCTATCAGGAAACCTTACCTCATGTACTGGAGCTTTGAGTTGGACATGGTCAGGGCTTGATGAAGGTGCTGGTTTTTGTAATGGTTTGGAAATGACAGCTATTTTCTTTGGCAAAACAATAGCCTTTTTAGCTGGTGCAGTAGGCTGTTTGTTAGGAACAGCATTCTTCTTAAGGGGAGAAACCATCCTAGACCTCAGATTATACCCTCCTTGACCATCAACCTGATAGACTGCTTCTTCACTGATATGCTCATCAATTAGGGCTTCCTCGTATTCTGCCTGTGTCAAAAAAGAATAGTCAACTGCATCTTCCATGCAAGGAATGTTGTCTTCGGCCTCTCCTTCTTCCTTAATAAATTCAGGCTCTTCTTCAAGTACAGCATTCTGAAAAGGAGCTCTGATTCTCTGATCTTCCCCTTGATTCCTTTCCCTTCTGAGGATCTGAACTAGGGGGGTGCCTCTTCTGTAAGGAACAAAATTAGGGTTTTGAGGAACAAAATAACTTGGCCCTTTAACTCTCACAGGTATCTGTCCTCGGTCCTTTAGCTTAGACATTTCAGCAGTCAAGTTATCTAACAGTTTGGTCATTTTTTCAATCTTGTTCTCTGATGAAGAATCCCCAAGAGGGTATGCTAGTTGCTTCTTCCTGTCTATCTTTCCTTTGACCTTTTGAGATGCCACAATGTTAGATTCTACCTCTATGGCAGCATCCTGCATGAGTGATAAGGAGGCGGACCTCCTTTCTCTGAGAAGCAGGTAGAAATCAGAGTCAAAGGCATTTGCATAAGTTAATCTGGCTGAGGTATCAATGGGCTTGATTTCAGTGGGGATCTTGCTGTACATATTGTTGAACCTCTTGGTGAAGTTGGAGACAGACTCCCCATTATCTCTTTTCAGGTTGCTTAAATCTATGATATAATAGAGCTGGTCTCTCCTCTCTCCCCAATGCTTTAGAAAGATGTCATCTAGGGCTTCAATTCCTGCTATTGATCCAACAGGCAGCTCTTTGAACCATTTCCTAGCCTGACCATCTAAGCTTTGCACAAAAACCCTAGTCCATACATCTTCCTGTTCTATATTAATGTTTTCTACATAACTATAAAATTCCTCTAGATGTTCTTCTACTGTGAAATCTCCCTCTCATGTGAACTTAGGCATGTACTTGAGGTAGTCTCCAATGGGAACGGCTGTGAGAGGGTTAGGAAAATTTAGGGGGGCATACCTAGCTATCAGGATCCTTTCCATCTTGGCCATTTGAGGTGTAGCCATATTGGAAATGGGTATGGAAAGGTTGGAGGAAGGTAGTATTGATGTAGGTAGTAGCTGAGAAGGTGATGGTGGTAAACTTATCCAAATGGAGTCACTAGGGATTGGATCTTCATAAGCAGCAGTGCTTCAAGATGCCCAAACACTAAAATTTTCTGATGTATTTATAAGTTCCTAAGAATTAAGTGTTTCAACAAAAGAAATAATCGCAAAAATTTTCTTTGAAATACCTAATGTATCTTCCTTTATAACACTGCTATTCTGCTTTAGTGAAACCCTAGCTCTTCTCAAAATCTCTTCTGGATCTGAAACATGTGTTTTTGGTGGCCCTTGAGGGTTTTCTCTGGTACTTGGTCTTCTTGAAGCCACCTTATTTCAATGGAGTCTCCAGATAGATGATTACAACCAGAATAGTGTCCAATCTTTGTCTATCATCAAAGAAAGGATCTGTGTTGTCTCCCAGGGAAGGTGAACTTCAGTCTCCTCTCCCCGACAATGGCGCCAATTTGTTATCACTCCAGGAAACTCCTCTCGGTTGCAGCTCGAGGATGCCTGGTAACTTAAAAAAATTTGGGGTTTTCTGAAATGGATCAATTCAGGTGACCTATAAGGCCTCCCACTCTCAAGACATGCATGAAACTCAATCGGGTACAAGGCTTCTAATTACCACTGTTCAGAGGTTGACAATATGGTGCAGGGATGGAGAACTTCTCATGCTGGCAGATTCATACATAAAACACATACATATAAATGGCTAAATCATGACAAGGAAAGCACTTATAATTCAAATAATCAATATGCCAATAGGATGACAGCTATAGGACATTAATTAAACTGAATATAACCTGAATAACACATTCAAGCATAAGCATGGAATAGACAAAAAATGGAAGCTAAACATATGATAATAGAAGAGCTTATATTAGGTCATGAGAAAAATGAGAAGCTTGACAATAGCAATGGTCTACAAGTCCCCGAAGTCGAACCCTTTCAATAAAATAAGTCTTAGGATTTATAGCCTTTACAAAAATACTCAGATCTTGAAAAATTGGATCCGGTTTACTAAAAATAGAAAAAAATCTGTTTTTGCATAATTAGGTCATAAAACCCTAATTAAATACTAGTCTAACTAACTGTAGAATTCATTCACTATGTGAACCTTCTGATAACTAAAAAAGGTACTGGAAATCATTGCCACTGGTATTCTACTAGTTAAGTCACTGTTTCACTTTGACAGCTAGGTGTTGGTGGCCTTTTCTCCCTTTATGTCATAGCAAAATTGAAGCATACCTTCCATGATTTTTTCTTCAGCATCCTTCATGTTTATACTTTGTCCCTGAGCCATCCATGTTCGCCCAAAACTAGTCCTGCATGTCAAACTTTTATATTATGTCGTTGTCTGCTTTCGGTGGTTAAGAGGCCAAAATATTGGAACCGTTAGCTGTCAAAAGCAAGGCTTTCGGTGGCTAATGAACTGCCTTGGCATCTGCCTAAGCCACTGAAATCCCTGTTCTTCAAAAATTCTTAGGCCACCTCCAAAACTTTTCTGTCAAGTTTGTCTGCTTATCTTTCTCATTCAGCATTCTCTATGTTAGGAAGGTTAACAGCAGGTTGGCTTGCTTTTGGAGGCTGAAGGCTTACTGCAGCTTCAGCTAGGGTTTCCAATGCTAGGTGGGTGCTAGGGTTTTGCTTGGCCTCCTTTAGCTGTAGTCTCTGGAGCCTAATCATCCTATAAAATCTTGTGTTGTCTTTCAGATACCTTTTATTTAGTCTCTTTAGGAAAATATACCTTTCTCTCTACTCTAGGTAATATTTATGCGGCAGCTTGTTCCTACTGGTCAATGTAGCATTATTTTTCTTTATTTCTCTTTCCAAAATCTGCATCTCATACACTAGTCTCAGCAACTAATTTATCCTTTGAGTCTTGGGATTGCTATAGAAAGCCTTCTCTACTGGTTCCTCTTGCTCTTTTGGTGTAGGGGATGGTAGTTCTTCAGTCTCTGCTACAACCTGCAAAGCTAGGTCTGCATTTTCCTCTTGTTCCTCTTCTGAGTCTGAGTAGGGCAGGTTAAAATTGTTCTCACTGTGTGTTGCAACTTTTTGGCCCTTCTCACTGAAATCCAAGTTTCTTTTGACCTTTTAGCTTTGGAAGAGGAAGGAGGTTGTTCTGCTGCTACTGGGGAAATAACCCTTCTCTTCCTTTTCCCACTTCTTGGTGTCCTGGACTTTTTAGCAGGATACTTCCCCTTTTGTTCTGGCTGAAGGCCTATTTCAAATCCATTCCAAAACAATAAATAAGGCCATTCCATATTCCTTCTCTTCAGTAGTTCTTGGATCATAAGTTGGATAAGGCCATGATGAGACAGTCTGGCAGCAATCTTGGTTGGCTGAGCCTTCACCTGGTGTGCCATTTTTCCCAAGCTCCTATGTAATTAAAAGGAAAAATTTAGTGGGATTTTACCTGTGAAGTGGTTCATCAAGTTAAAATGATATATCATGGCTCTATTTTATCTCCCTTCACATGTTATGTATACCATAATGGCATTCAGTAGTTGCTGCAGCCTCTCTTCTAACCAAGAGGATGGCACACTCTTCTTCCACACAACCCCTCTATGTTCAGGCTTTAGATAAGATCTGAACTCCACATATTTTGGTATGGTAGTATTAAACCACTTCTCTCCTATGCTAGGGAGTTCAGTCACCTCAGTAATCATGGTTTCATCTATGTGGAATTCCTCTTTGCCTATGATTTCCTTGGAGCCATCGAATGAGAGAGCAATTGCCTCAAGCACCTGCTGATGTGAACCCTGTATCTTCTCACAAAACCTATAGCAGCTAGCATCCTGGAAAAATTTACAGACCTCTAGATGTGCCTCCAAATAGCTGATATCTCCCAACTCCTACCTGAGAGCAAGTCCTCCCTTCTTCATCTTGTTGAATGCCACTCCTGGGTACCTACAACAATAGATTCAAATTCTATATGATAGTGTTTTAGCAGGCTGCTTCTCAATGATGGCTTTCTGGTGGAGAGAAATGCCAAGGTCGAGGGTGGGGTGTACTGAATATTTGGCACTAATTGTGAGGGATTTATCCTGCATGATTGAGGCTAAGGTCAGAGGTTGATGTCTTCAGTTGATATTTTTTTAGGCCCCTTTCCCAACAATCATGTTAAAATCAACCCTGGATACTCATTTGGATTTTCTGCAGTTCGGTGGATAGGTGGAGGGAGAAGGAGGGTTTCATCACATCGATCCTTATCAATTTCAAATAATGACCTCATTACTCATTTCCTCACGCAAATATGCATCCCCATACCTTTCGATGGTTTACAACACCCTTTAATGATCGTTGATTTTGCTGACAGGGTCCGATTTGATCGATTTCTAACTATTTCTATCTTTTACCTTTTCAGTGGTTAACCACCTTCAGGAATTTGTTTGCTAGCCACCGAAAAGATATCTTTCGGTGGCTAATGAAATGATATCCCTTTCACCTAAGCCACTGAAACCGTTTACCCCATGTCGCGGTGAAACTCATATTTTGGCGCATAGTGGTCTCCCCAAAAATCCCTTTTAACCGCCAAAAACCCATCCTTTTGGTGGCTAATGAAATGTCAGAGCTTTCACCCAAGCCACTAAAAGTGCATTTTCCCCAACGCCTTTTTGCCTACTTTCGGTGGCTAATGACCTTCTTGAACAGTTCACTAAGCTGTCGAAAGCAACAATTTTAGTGGCTAATGAGATGTCTGAAGTCTTGCCTAATCCACCGAAAGTGCCTTTTCCAATGTCACTTTTTTTATACTTTCTACTATTAAAACCCTTCTTGGACCGTTTACTAAGCTGCCAAAAGCAACACTTTTCGATGGCTAATGAGTCATCTGAAGTCTCTCCTAAGCAACCAAAAGTGTTTTTACCATCGACTCGATTAGGCCTATTTTCGGTGGTTAACCTTTACCCTGCGTTAAACTGTTAGCTACTGAAACAAATCATTTCAGTGGCTAATTATCTATTAAGAACCCCGCCTAAGCCACCAAAAGCTAAAACTTCCAATTTCTTCAACCATAGCACAAACAGAGACCTCAATTTGTTAGTCATCTTTAAATCTTTCATGTCATGACTCGAATTCTTCATACTATCAAAATAAATTTATTTTGGGAGATAACAAATTCATATTTTCTTCATGATTAAGATGCTACAAAAATCTGAAATGATACTTAAATACAAATGCAAATCTGCCTTCACAAGTTATACAACTTTGCAGAATTTTTATTGGTTCTCTCCACTCTGGTTTGAACTTTTGGATATGTACTCCTTTACCCCAATCTGCAACAACATCTGGAAGCAAGTAGTTCTGTGAATCAAAGCTAAAGAGTACTTTTTGAAACCAATATTCACCTTCATCAGGGATCCCTGTAGCCTCTACTATTAGTTTTCTGGTCAACTCAATCTTTAATGTGTCAAAAGTAACAATATCTTTATCCAATCCCTTGGCAAACTTATATGAGACCTATGTGTGATATCCATCAATCTTCTAAAAAAATCTTAACCATCTTGCTTCTAAAAATAATCTTGCATAGTCAGGGAAAGCTTGAACCCAAGACATATCTGAGGGTTCATCTCTGTTTGTTTTCCCACTCCTCTTCATTTTGGATAACTGAACTTAAAAATCGCTTCCTTCAGTAAGGAACTTAACTCTATTCAAATCTTGGAAATTTTAATAGTCAGTCATATGTTGAGAAAACTAAACCCCTGAACTGAATTTTATCTCACAAATTGATAAGTATCTTAACCCTATTGACAGAAGAAATTCGACATTGAGCAACAATTCAGTTTATATACTAACATTGTAAGTCAAAGTCCATAACTAATATTATGTCAATGTGAACCCGAATACATGGAATATGATAGTAATTCACCTCATACCTATCTGAGTAGTGGATTGAGCTGCTAGAAATATGTTTTCCCGTCTGCTAGGTGTCCAATTTCATTCTTAAATCTTTCTCTGACTGCCATGACAGTGCCAAATAGTTACCATACAAAGCCCTAAGTTGTCGACCTTCTTCAATCTTCAATCACAAACTATCATAACTCTGCCACGACTTCTATGCTCTTCATGTGTTTCAGGAGATACAGAACTAATGGCGAATTTTCCTCATCATGGATAATTATTAATGTTCCACTACTTTGTATTTCATAACTTCCAGACCACCACAACTTACCCAAATGATTCATTTCATGAACTGATAACACTTGTCACAATGATTACTCTGGCCGAAAACACGTATCAAACTCATTAACAAGTGTGAATGACCTCTCCTATGCACGAATTTCGAAAATTTTGAGCCAAAAATCATGATTTTCAAATAGCGTGATTTTCTTGTAGCGCGCGTGTTTAACTTTTATGAGCTTGCGCTACAAGAATACCTGCTTTAATAATTTTTCAAAATAAAACTCACAACAAAGGGTTAAATTTGGTTAAATGGATTTAAATAAAACCTTATGATATTTTTAGAACCTTTAAGTCATATAAACTTCCTACAAGCCCCTAGAAACCATAAATTTCACTAAGTACAACCAAAATTTGAAAAACCTATGAAGTCAACAATAAATATAAGCATAAAATCAAAGAAAAAGTTTTAAGGAACCTAAAGTCTAAACTTTAAAAAAGAAAGAAAGACCATGTTTAAAAACAAGAACATACTTTAAAATGAGAAACAAAAATAGGCTATAACACTGACTTTGGAAGAAATGTCCGGTGGGCATCCAAAACAACTGCCAAAGCATGGGGACATGAATTCTAAACCGTTATACACTCTGTCAAGGATGCAAAGAAAACATAACGTAATAAGTAAACACGAAGTAAATTCATGTAAGAGAATAGAAGCATAGACTGCAACTAGGAAATACACAAAAATTCTTATATCCAAAGGGCGGCATCCAGCTTTGTTTCTTGTATTAAAGGTGGGTCAAATTACATAAGAACCAAAAATATCTCAATTTACAATAAAAACCAAGAACCCTTTCTCCCTTAGTGGGGAGTCTTCTTATAGTGCTTTCAGGCCCACGAGACTAACCTTGAAATAGGGCGAGAAGCTAGTTACAATCATGATCAAACTATAACAAACTAGAACATGGAATGTCCGCCACGATTTACATATATTAAACAAAACATTATGGAGAAAATATGCATGCTGATCTTATTGGCAGCGCAACGTCTCTGGCCTCAAGTCCGTTTGTCTTGAAAATTATGGCTCTAGACATCCCTTTGTGGTGCGTCGTAGACTTGACTTAAACCAATTTCCTTCCTATTGGGTCTGCAGTGTGTCCCTTTCTTTTCAGGCATATTTATGTTCATTATGTGCTCAAAGGCATCTTTCTGCATGGGCTTATAGCTGGCAAGAATGTTTGTGTTCCTTTGATGCTCATCCTTCCTACTCAGCCCCCTCTCTTCTGGTAACACTTTTATTCGAGTGGAGTTGAATAAGGGGCGCACTACTTCTAACAGTGACAGGTCCTTGAGGAGGTTTTTCATCCTTGTGTTTCTTTCCTCCTAGGAGGAGGATCCTTCTGCAGGTCGCACGATGCAGCACATTTTCTACTTCATCACCACCCCAGATAAAGTTGGCATGTGGAATTTACAAAGGGGGTGATGAAGACTTTGGACCTCTTCTCCTCCAGTATGAGCATCTACTCCAAAGGGTCCCCACTAGAAATGGTCACCATGTTCTGAGACTATGGAGACTGTGACCCTATCCAGAGGATTTGGAGGGATGCTCATTGGACAGGAAATTCAATGCAAAGTGCCTACGAGGGTGTAGCCTTCTATTAAGATAGTAATTCCCCCACCAAACCCAGGAGGTCCATCTAATGCGATGAACGTCCTTTACATGACCTTGTTGGAACTGGAAGGCTTTTCTAATACAATAAATGTACCTACCTCGATAGCTGGAGCATTTTTGGTAAAAATCCAGGGAAATGCATGGATCTATGCTCACCCACCAATAATACTCCCTGACATACGAGATTTTCAAACCAGACGGCCATTGCGGACCTCCTTTAAACTTCCCAGAATTCTTAGCATAATAAAATTCCACCACCTTAGATTATCTTCTACATATTCTCAGTCTTTATCTCTTGGTGGTTTTGAAGTATGACGTTTATATAGAGCTGGAAAACTCGACACTACGATGACCCCGTCAACACCTTTGCACACTTCTCCATTGAGTACCCCGACGACAGCACGTGTGGGAACATGGGTTGGGGATCCCTTCTTCCTACTGAAAATCTAGTCATGACATGTCCTCTACTGCGGCGTTAAAATACTGGTTGTAGAAAAGACCCTTGATGTTATCTCGAATTGTTTCCCGTCTGGCTCAATGCGCATGGAATTGACATTCCTTTTATTTTTGTCCCTTCTGGTGATGGTATCAGAATGATTCCCTTTTCTTTCATCTTCTCACTTCATGTAGAGGCCATACCCGCCTTTAGTATCTCAATTATCATGATATTTCCCTTATTTTCATACGTGCAATGCGGTGAAATTTCGGGTTAAGGAGGGCTGGTGCTTCCTTCGAGTTGATTCTAACCTACATGCATGTTTCAATGGCATCGGGGTGTTCGAGTACCTATCATTTCGGCCCCTTGAGTGCTCACTAGAGAATACCCTATCAACAGGATACCTTTGAACTGATCAGATCGTACGTGAGATCGCATTTTCCATCACAGACGGACCTTCCTAAAACTTTTACTGGGAAGGAACATTTTCAGACTTTCGATCAGAACACCTTTGATCTTTACCATCCACGTGTAAAGAAGGGTTACTTTTCGCAAATCCCTGAGATGGTTTTTCTTGCGCATGTCCCATTAGCGGAGGAATCATCCATGGTAGATATTCCTTCGGCAAGATCTACATCATTGCATGTTACCTCCCTTTAACCCATTTCACGCATCTGGGGACCAATATTTCCACAAGCGTTTTGATCCAGTGAAATCAATATCACCTGTTGATCTATCCTCTATTGATCTTGGCCCTTGAAACTTGTGTCCACTTTAGCATCATTCCACGAAAATGCAAAGGTGATTTGGATTGCACCTGTGGTATTCGTGAAAATCATTCCATTCGATGATCTAGTTTGTCTGTAGATCACCATTGTAGAAGCATTACCCTCTTTAACACAGTTTTTGGCCACCCTGCGATTCGGATTTTTTCTGCATTTTTAGGTTATGATTGCTTCGTCTTACCTTTTTCATCATCTTATGCGGAGTGAAAAATAGTTCTAACAAGTCCCTCCAATCTAGGGACGCTATCCTCCCTGTGAGGTAGCAAAGAACAACATAGACCAAGTGCTAAGTTCCAAGAGAAACGTAGACCAAGTGACAAAGAAATTGATCTTTACAATAAAAATATAACCATTAATTACCATTTCCTAGCTACTCCAGGTATTCTGCCACTGGATCATAGAAACCCTGATGGCTAGTGAATTCTTCAACTGTTAGTCAAATGTGACAAAAATGTTTCAATTTCCACTCTCCCAATATCATGCGGAGGAGACATCTCAGAAAAATTTGGGAGGTGACCTCCGAATCTTTTGTAACCGTGACATCAACTTTTCTGTGTGAAATTCCAGAACTCATAGCCTGATTCCTAACAAGTGTCGTGAAGAAAGTAGGGTTGTGTTCCTCAATAGAACTGGGCACATCTATCTCCTGGTGATCTTCCTGGTCGAAATATCTTTCTGTATAATCAGGGATATGACCATAAAGAACACTGCAATGTCCAAGGAAATATGTTGTCATATTTTCTTGGGGGGATTGCTCAAGAAATAACCCTTCAATCCCGCAATCGGGATGGTTTCCAAAGGAACCATGTGCAGAGTGCTCCAGGAAGTTTTCAAATGATGCATCGTGGTCTTGGCTCTAAGCCTCAGTAACTATAAATCCTTCTTTTGAACCTACTCTAGCATGGGCGCAGTCATCTTCCTCAACGGGGCCAAGCAAGAAAAAAATTTCCCCTTGATACAAGGCCTTTAGGTTAAGAATGCATGGAGAGGTATTGATTTAAAAAACCTTATCTCTTTCCTCGTTAAGTCCTGGACCCATAGGATCTCCAAATGTTTCCCTAGGCATGTCTTTCCAGTATTCATCCTCATATTCATCATTTATAGGCGTGTCGGAATATCTTTCGAGGCGACCATGTATATGACTTGCAACAAGCTGGTTGTAAGCTCGAAGGAGCGAACTAATAAAACTTCCCATCCTTTCACCCTCGTGCCGATCTTGTTTCTATATATTGGATTAAAATGCAAGTTGCCAAGGAAATTCCTCTTTCGTCTCATGCACCCCTATCCGGTTCGAATATTCATCATTTTAATTAGTACCGCCATGGCCCATTATTCTTCCTGACAGTATGAAATTTTCTTCGATCTCTAATGCGTCAGCAAACATTCTCTGCAATGACGCTGACTTTATTTCCAATAGAAATAAAGACAAATCAGGAGGAAAAATAGATGCATAATGTAGTTTTACAGCACCTTCCAAGGGTTGAATTTCCTCGAGTATTCCATAATAGAAACTCACAAACATTTTTTTGAAATTTGACGTAGCTTCTCCTTCGCATTTCCTCATAGAATAAAACTCTGACAACATTTGGTCTAGCGATCTCCTTTCACCCCAAAAATCTAGGAATATACGAGAGAACTCCTCCCATGTATTGATGGATTCTTGCTGCAAATGTCTGAACCATTTTTTGACACTTCCTTGCAAGGATTGGGAAAAATATCTCATACAAACATCATCATATTCTATTTCAAAATGGTTAAGAAAGTATTCAAAATCTTGTAAATGTTTCTCAGTTGTAAGGCCTTCCGATTCTCCATCAAACCTAGGGAGGTATTTATAGTGTTTTGCAGGGAAATCATGAAATATATGAGGCAAGCTGAGAGGCATTTATCGGCTTTGGGTATTGGGTGTGTCAGAGCCTTGTGGAAAATAGAGGCTTTTGGAAACAACATCACGAGGCCCATTAGGATTCCTCTTAATGTGCAGAGTCTCAGGTGGAGGGTCTAGAATAAAATCATATGGATAGGATGGAGAGATACTCTCCGTTTGCAGGGAAGGATATACAGGAGTGAACTCATGACTTTGCTTGGAATGAAATATTTACAAGAAAATCCAAGATGTTCTAGAGAAAGATGAATCTTAAGTATCTCGTCTTTTCCTCAATCCTACCCATGCCTTTACAGTGAATTCATGCACGTTGCAGAACCCACCAATGCCTTTTGGAAACTTAACTTTTAGTACCAAGCCATTAGTGGAGTTCTCACAATATTGGAAACATGGGTTTATGGAAGTTACTGGGTGAAAGATTCATTTTATTTTGGTTGTCTGACTATGATTCACCACCAATAGTCTGGTCTATGGCACTATCATCCATATCTTTGGGAGGATTTGAAACCTCCTCCTCGTATTAGTCCTTTCAGCCACCGATCTCCCCAATGGAGTCATCTTCTAGAAATTTTAACGTGGAGTCACCAGGGAAAATGATGCAACCTTTTTTACACTTAGGGATCTCTATTTTCCCAAATAAACCATGCATTTCTTTGAATGTTTTTCATTCTCCCCACGTATGATTTTCAATTTCTTCCCCGACAATGGTGCTAGTTTGTTAGCACCTAGAATTGCGCCCAAGGCTGTGGGAAGGAGGACCCAGAGGTAACAATAGAACTGCTTTAGAAAAGGGAGTTGGCTTCCCCATTTCTAGAGAGGGATCTCTCACAAATACATAGCAAAGCCAGATTATATTGTCACGGAATAAGTTTTTGGAGGTTAGTGGTGGAAACAAGGTATTATATATTGGGCATGGAGTCACGATTCTCAAGGAACAAAGATCAGTCTACGTAGATAATGTTCACCATAGCAAGGTATAAATTTGGTCACGATCAATATGTTAGGGTCTGGTGATAAATGAGGAATGATGACAACCCATCGACGTGGAGCATCACGAGGATGAATTCCATGCCGAATTTGGAAGAAATGTCTCGTGGGCATCCAAAATAACGGCCAAATCATGGGGACATGAACTCTAAACTGTTATACACTATGTCAAGGATGCGAATAAAACATAATGTAAGGAGGAAATAGGAAGTACATTCATGTAAGAGAAGAGAAGCACATACTACAACTAGGTAATACATATGAATTCTTACATCCAAAGGCCAACATCCGACTCTGTTTCTTGTATTAAATGTGGGTGAAATTACATAAGAACCAATCATCTCTTATATCCAACCAAAACAAACAACCCATTCTCCCTCAGCGAGGAGTCTTCTTATAGTGCTTTCAGGACCCTGAGACTAACCTCGAAACAGGGGGAGAAGCTAGTTACAATAATCATCAAAACTGTAACAAACTAGAACGTGGAATCTCCACCATGGTTTACATATATTAAACAAAATTTTATGGATTAGATATGCATGTTGGTCTTATTGTAAGTGTAATGTCTCTTGCCTCAGGTTTGTTTGTCTTGAAAACGATGGCTCTGGACATCCCTTTGTGGCACGTCATGGACTTGGATCAAACTGTTTTCCTTCTTGTTGGGTATGCAACAAGTCCCTTTATTTTTGAGAATATTTGTGTTCATTCTGTGTTCAAAGGCACCTTTCTACAAGGGCTTATAGTTGGCAAGAAGGTTTGTGTTCCTTCGGTACTCAGCCTTCCCCCTCACCCCCTATCTCCTGGTAACATTGTTATTTGAGAAGATTTGAAGAAGGGTCGCACTGCTTCTAACAGTGACAAGTCCTTGAGGAGTTTTTACGTTCTTGTGTTTGTTTCCTCCTAGGAGGAGGATCCTTCTATAGGTCGCACGTTGCGACACATTTTTGACTTCATCACTGCCCCAAATAAAATTTTCATGTGGAATTCATAAAGGTCGTAATGAAGACTTTGGACCCCTTATCCTCTAGTACGAGCATCATTTCCAATGGGTATCCGTTAACAATGGTCACCAAATGCTGATATTATGGAGACCGCAACCCTATCTGGAGGCTTTGGAGGGATCCTCATTGGCAAGAAAATTCCAGGCACAATTCCTGCGAGGGTGTGGCCTTCTATTAAGACAGTAATTCCCTCACCAGCCCGAGGAGGTCCATCTAATGCGATGAACATCCTTTCCATGACCTTACTGGTGCTGGAAGGATTTTCTAATACAGCGAACGTCCCTACCCCGATGGATGGATCCTTTTTGATACAAAAACCATGAAAATTCATGGAGCTATGCTCTCCCACCAATAATACTCCCTGACAAACGAGCTTTACAAACAATACGACCATCGCAGACCTCCTCTAAACTTCCCAGAATTCTTAGTAGAATAACATTCCACCACCTTAGCCTCTCTTCTACATCTACTCAGTATTTGTCTCTCGGTGGCTTTGAAGTATCACATTTATATAGAGCTAGAAAACTAGACACGGTGATGAACCTATCAGCACCTTCGCATAATTTTCTGTTGAGTACCCTGATGATAGCATGCGTGGGCACATGGGTTGGGGATCCCGTCTTCCTGCTGAAAATCTAGTCACATTGTCTCCTTTGCTGCAACGTTAAAATACTGGTTGCATAAAATACCCTTAGTTTTATCCCGCATTGTTTCCCATCTAGATCATGG
Organism: Pseudotsuga menziesii; assembly: GCA_001517045.1. NCBI lineage: Eukaryota > Viridiplantae > Streptophyta > Pinopsida > Pinales > Pinaceae > Pseudotsuga > Pseudotsuga menziesii. The sequence continues at coordinate 52,439 of LPNX010202785.1, forward strand.
CACATGGACTTGGCGTTCCTTTCCTTTTCGTCCCTACTCTTGACAGTATCAGTATGATCCTCTTTTGTCGCATCTTCTCGTTTCGTGTAGATTCCATACCCGCATTTGTATCCCAATTATCATGATATTTCCCTAATTTTCATACGTGCAATGCGGTGAACTTTTGGGTTCAGGAGGGCTTGTGCTTCTGTGGAGATGATTCTTACCTACATTCATGTTTCAATGGCATCAGGGTGTTCGAGTACCTGTCATTTCAGCCCCTTGAGCACTCGCTAGAGAATACCTTGTCAATAGGATACCTTTTCACTGATCATATCGTATGTGATATCAACCTTTTCCATCACAGACGGACCTTCCTACAACTTTTATCGGACAGGAACACTTTTAGCCTTTCAAACAAAAAGACTTCGATCTTTACCGTCCACATGTAAAGGAGGATTACTTTTCACAAATCCCTAAGACAGTTTGTCCCACGCATGTCCGATAAGTGGATGAATCGTCCACCATAGATCTTCCTTCGTCAAGATCGGTACTGTTGCATGTTACCTCCCTTTAACCCATTTTGCATATTTGGGGACCAAGATTTCCACGAGCATTTTGATCTGGTGAAATCAACCTCACCCATTGATCTATCCTCTGTCGATCCTATCCCTCAAAACCCACGGCCACTTTAGCGTCATTCCATGAAAACACAAAGACAATTTGAATCGTACCTGTGGTATTTGCGAAAATAATTCCGTCTGTCAATCCCTTTTGTCTCTATCTCGCCACCGTAGAAGCGTTACCCTCTTTAACATAGTTTCAGCCACCCTGTGACTGGGATTTTTCCTACATTTTTAGCCTATGATTGCTCCATCTAAAATTTTTCATCATGTTATGCAAAGAAAAAAATAGTGCTAAAACATACCTTATGATAGGAAAAAATCTTAAACTAAAATACATTGATCCAGGTTTCCCCAAAGTAGATGTACACATTAGAGGAAGCATGATCCAAAAATATCTAGTGGATTTGGGTGTAGAAATGAATGTTATATAACTAAAGATACCATGTTGAGATTGAACATTCAAAACTTACTAAGGAATACCACCATTACTCTACAATTAGCAGATATTTTCACAATCTTTTCTTCCAAAAAATAGGTCTCAAATGAAAACTTCAGCTCGAGCATCCAAGACAAGTTGGCATATTGAAAAACTCAATGGGGAAGTATGGCAGTATGTAAAAGACAAAATGGGTGGAGGTCAAGGAATTTATATTGGAAAATGAAGAATCAGTGGAAAAAATCTTGACTGAAAAATTTTTCACTAGATTTGGAGAACTTATCACTAATAGGGGAGCACAATTCACCTTAAATTTGATGTAATATGTCCTGGAAAAAAAATAAGGTAAACATAGACAATTAGCTTCTTATCACCCATAGGAAAATGGTCATGTGGAAGTGGTAAATAGAGAGATATAAAAAAAATAACCAAGATAATCAAGATTCACATGAGGCATTGGGCCAATCCTATTCATGAATCTACATGGGAATAGAACACCATATTGAATACCACCATAGATTACACTCCCTATGAATTGTTCCACGCTAAAAAAATCATGTTTCCCATTGAGTTTAAACTTAAACATTAAGAACATAAGTATATGTTAGCATACATTTGCCAATAGATCAGAATGAAGCACTACTATAACTGATACATCTAGATGAGCTTAGGTAGAAATTCCTACATCACAAAAATCAAATCCAACAATAGAGACAATCATAGCATGACAAGTACATAAAAATGAAAGACTTCAAAGAAGAAGAAAGGGATATTCTCTATGATTCCAGTTTTAAAGAATTTAAATAGAAATTGAGGACCAGATTGTTCGGAGCCTACCAAGTTGAAATAATATATGACAATGGATCAATGATAATAAGAACAATAAATGAATATCAAGTCCCAATATTGGTCAATGGGAATAGACTAAAGCTTTACATGAAGCCCCTAACTAAGGTAGAGTTCACTGAAACCCCAGAGGAAATAAATTTGACTTTGATACAAGGCATCAATACCCCATCTTCCTCTTAATTAGATTTGGAATAAAAAAAAGGAAAAAAGTAAAAAAAAAAGGAAAAAAAGGAAAAAAAAAGAGAAAAAGATAATACAAATTCTTAGATGAAAAATTATGTGCAGGCATTTTAGATAGGTTGGTAGATTGAAAACCTCAATGAGGTAGTCTAACAATCTAAAAAGAAAAAAAAGAAAAATTCTTATATGAAAAATTATGTTGATTCATCTAATATAGGTCGGAAAATTGAAAACTTTAGTGACGTAGTCCACATATCATCACTTGGGTTTTGACTTGTAGAAATATGTAATGTATCATGTTCCAGAGAGAACAATATTCTTAAAGGGAAAAATACACTAGATCAAAATTTAAACCGTCACATTGCATATACTTTATCTCTCAACCACCATGCCATCGATTGTAGGTCTACAACAAAATCACATGCCCATTGTATAAATAGAACAAGGGCTATAATATTTATAAGACCCTTGGAAAACTTCATAACATTTATCAGGGCACAAAACTCCTAAACTACCCGTGTACCAGTACTAGAAACTCATGAAAACATCTCAGAAATACCCAAGTGCCCACGAGGGGTGTGGAACCCATAGGAAGTTTAAAAATTCTTTTGGAAAATTAAGACAAATTAATCTCTAATTCATTTCTAAACCTACCTACAAATTAACCATCATTCTTATTTTTTTGCAAGATATATGTTATTTATGTTAATGTATTTGTAACTTTGGAATGTATTCACTTATATATCTTATGTCTTGTACCCCGATGTTTATTCTAGGATGTGTCTATAATGTAATTGAGTCATGTCATGCCCTGATGTTCTGATCGGGAGGATATATAATGTAAACAAGTCATGTCAATTCATTGTGGGTAACCCTCCTATTGATCAAGGGTTAAAGTCCCCATAGTCCCGGGGCACTAGGGTTATTAGACTCACCTAGTGAATTTGGCCCTAGTTGGGTTTAGTCAAGTCGGGAATTAGTATAAATAGAGACCTAGCCTCTCTATTTAATACACACTCACTCACACTCAGTTGTAGCACATAGCTGACAAAGAAGAAGACACTGGGGCTAGGAAGAAATAGGTTACTTCTGTCGGAAGATCATCTTACTGTTTTGGGATTTTCTATTTGGTGTTGATTCTATCTCTGAGGAAGTTGTGGGGTTTTCTCCATTTATGGTTTCCCCGAGGAAAAACACTATGTTCATTGTCTCTTGTGTTTGATTGTTGTGCTTGTTATTCTCTCAGTTAAAGATCCTAATATAATGCTAGCTTAATGTTAAAAATCTAACAATCTACTATACACACAAACACATGCCATGTTTCACTAGACATACCAATTTTGGGGCGGTCATTAAAACCCTTCTAGAAAATTAAGACTATAATCTCTAATTCATTTCTAAACCTACCTACAAATTAAACCCTCATTCTCATTTTCTTGCAAGATAATGTGTTATTTATTATACACACACACATGCAATGTCTCCCTAGACATACCAATTTTGGGGTGTCAATTTTCCAAGCATTCCCATTTCTGTGTTTCATGCAACTTAGATCAAGATCTATTCATGAGTAGGTTGAATTTTGAAGCACATCAATCTGTAGGTGTCATATCCCAGAGAGATTCAATCTTCAAAATTCCAAGAAATTGTCTGTCGATGATGGATCTTAATCCAAAACAATGCATGCAATATGTAGATGATTGATGAATTGGTCTACAGTGACAATATTTTGTACGCTGCATTAATGGGGGTATCAATCTCTTCAATTTTAAAGCACTTCAATCTGTGAGCAGAATATCCCATATAGATTCAATCTTTTGTACTCTGAAATGGGGGTATCAGTCTCTTAAAGAGTATGAGTGGGATTTGGGTGGTTGGGGTTTTTGGAACTTTGGGACTTTTCTGGCATTAAAAAAAATTTGAATGGGGATCTGTAGTCATAGCAACCGCAGACTCTTCAGGATATGTTTCATGGGGGGGGATCCATTTCCTTTTCCATGGGATATGCCTCCATTACATATCCTGGGGGATCGAGATCGGATCTGTATATCAGCAACCTATCAATATGTTAGTATACTGTTCCAGATTAATACTCTCCACCTTATCCATTTTTTTACTACACATAAGCTTTTGGAAACAAAAGAAATTCAATTTTTATGTTTACAAGTTTTAATGGACAAGGGAGTAATAATGTGGAATATAATCCTTATTCCCAACATAATGATATGTTTTTGTAGTAGTAATACTTGCAATTATCATGTGCATAACCACAAACCAAACAGGGACCACACATAATGGCACCAAAAATGCCAGTGATGTTAGTACCAGAGTGAGGGGTGATTCTACCATTTCGATGCAGTGACTTTAACTCTGATACCAATTTCTTGAATATCAAAATTCGGGTGCGGATAATGTCTTAGAAACTACCTTTCTCTCCTAATCAGTAACCATGTGGAAGTGTTATCAACATACACAATTAGGAATATTAGTGTGGAACAAAATCCCAACCATTGTAAAACTAAGACTTGTAATTATTAGTAATTATGGAGATCATGTAGACAACCAACAACATGCCAAAGAAGTTGCACAGTGCATAAAATAGAAACCACAGATGAGGTTAGTACTAGAGTCGGGGAGGTTGCTATCAAGGATTTAATGCCAAAGCCATCTTCAATAATGTAAAAAAATTTGAAGCAGGCATTGTATTATAAACTAGCTCTCACTAACCTATGTATTACTTACATAAACTATTTATAAAGTACATCTTGTCTATGCTAGATAAATATCCAAGCATTCAAAATATGATAACCTTCCTTATAAACCAATTCTGCAGGATGGAAAATTGTCACTTCTTTGTATACTTGAATATCAAATGGATGCCAAAAGGTTTAATCATTTTCATATTAGCATATAAGTTATGCTTCATAATACATATCTTAAAGGAAAAGTAAAAAGTCAACCCAACTTCAAAATGCTCGGCATACCAACTAACAATTTCACTATAAAAGTTATGGCATGCCTATCATTTTGAGCAATAATCAAGCACTCACTGAATCAATTCTAGTGCCAACAAAAGACAAATATTTGCAGTATGGAGATAAATAATTATAATGCATATCATCCAGGTGCTTGACAACTTGATGGACTTGTAAAAGTATTTCCACAACATGGATTTGGGAAAGGATACTTCTTCACCCCTCTGGATTTCAGATTTTGACTCTACAATGACTCACCCCTCTCTTCATCCCACTTCACATGACGCCTCAAATTAGACATAGATGATAACTGTAGATTGCAGTCCTCTTTGGGGCACACAAATAACTTTCCTTCATGCTTTACCAAGTGACTATTTAAATGGTCTTGCCTATTGTAACTACAAAAGAAACGATCTACTGGGCAAATAAATGTTCTCTGCAAAAAAAATTAAAAATTAAAAATTACGCAAACGTTAGGTGATACTAAGATAGACATGGTTGCCGCATAGTATTATATAAAAAAACATTGTGCAACAGATGTCAAACTTTTCTAGCCTAAAGAAATATAATTCATATTTTGATATCGTTTTACAATAACATGAATCATATGAATTGGTAAATTTTAGTTCAAGAATGGTTAGGAAAACATTAGAATTTTCTAACCATGATAACATGGGAGTGGTAATGTGTGCACTACAAGGATACCAACTTGTCAAATTGCCACTAAATGTAGGCTCGGTATATGAATGTAGGCTTAAGTTCATTAGACCACATATATGATACCCATTCATAATCTTTAACCAAGCAATCCAAGGAACAAACATGATTTTTGTCATAAAGGTACTATAATTAAATTATCATGAGTTGTGAATTACTACTCAATAGCATCACACGATACTGGATTGTGAATGCCAATATGCTTGAGAGGGAAGTTGGAACTTAGAGCCATAATTGGGCAAGCATTGAATAGTACATAGAAAGGTTAACAATGTATTCAAACAAACAACAATTAACACAATGTGGCTTATTAAATACATCCTTATTTACTCAAAGGAGAGAAATTAATATAATTCCAAGGAATACTCATTTATTGGATTTAATTTTTAACAAATCAGTCATCTCATGTTTGGATGGGAAAAACCGAACCATATTGAGATAGAATAAAATAGAATGTTATCATGTACAAATAGATATCCTACACGATTTAACTAGAAAAAGAATTTAACAATTTAAAAGTACAGAATAGTAGATCTAGAAGCAATAATAGCTAATGAGTGGCATAAAAAATGCCTAAAATGAAATTAAGTCAACATCCTTTTCCTTTTAAGAACTATGTTCTTAGGATGATCCTCCTTTCTTGCCAGATATCATCTCATCTAAATCAGCCGATGCATCTTCTTATGCAGTAGATGACCGGGAATTTGAGGGATTCATAGTGCAGTTCTGACAAGAGCATCTTCTCAAGCAGCTCAAAGTGATTCTTCCTCTTCCACCGCAACAGGTATCATTGCAGGTTCATGTATAGATTGAGATGTTGTGGCCTTCGTCATTTCTTCAAACTTAGAAAGTACTTGTTGGATTTCATTATTCACATTTAAAGCCTTAAAAAGAAATGCCTCATTATCACCAGCTTTCTTGATCATCCTCTATATAGTAGATTTTAATTGCCAACATTAAAACAAAAAAAATCAAGTACCTACACTCAAAAGTCTGAATAAAAAAAATGACCTGCTGGTAAATAAACAAGTGAAGCCCATTTACTTCATAAGCATGGCAGCGGATTAGTTCCTTCCTCCCTACTCATAATACTCGACCCACCTCCCCTATGCCTAAGCAAATACAAAACCCTTATTAGAAGCTTATCAGGGAAGATGATAAAGTAAGTCTAGGGTTTCCAAAAGGTCCAAAATTTGGCATAAAATCTGTGAACAAGACCTGACCGTCCAGTGATGTCTAGTGGCATCCATGAATGTTCGACAGCCACCTAGTGACATCCATGAAAACTCGACAACCACATGAAGTGATGACAAAAGAGGATTCAAATAATATTCAAACTCCATGATGTTTATTAACTTCTTTTGAGAATAAAGACAGGATTAGCTGGACTTAAAAGGATCCCAATGCACTATTGAGATGTTCTCTTCTCTCTGCTTTTATCCTTTCATCCTAAAGTTTAAACATTCATAAAGTAACTTCCTTGTTTAGACATGGAAAACCATCACCATTTCACATAAGGATTTTGTGTAATAGGCTAACAAAATAAAATTGCATAGTTTGAATTGAAGAGCTTTCCCAATGCATGGGACATGTAGACAAAAGCAGAATATTACAAAGATGACACTGAGAAGGATAAGCAGACTTTGTGTAAGCTTAAGTGAAAAACGAATTCAACATATCTGACTACTAGATGTGAATCATCTTCTGCTTATTACACCTACAAAATAAGTCATCAAATTCAAGGATTGTAAAACTCATGAGCAATACATATTTATTCATCGAGCTATAAAAATACATCCCTCTATTAACCAAGTTTAATGCTAATGGAAATGCACCCAAATAAAAAAATTATGCTATTCCTATGGTCACTTATTGGAACTTCATTGTAGCTACATCAAAGCCAAGCATGTCAAATTTAGAAGAGAATTTTTCCACTTAAGCTTTCAGATTTTCAATGTCCTTTTTTCCTTCCAACCCCTTGTTGAATTCCTTGAGAAGCTTCCCATGTTCCTTCTTGATAACCAAAGTTATGTTAATCGATTGGTGGAGGAACTCTCCAATCTCCTCAAAATCATCTTCCTTAAGACCTCTGGAGGTCATTGTAGGGGTACCTGCAAAGAAAGAACTAACAAGTTGTTGAAATACAAACACCCAATCCAAACAATCAAGATTCAACCTCCATTCACCCATTAGTGAATGATGCATGCCTATCAATTTCTAACCTCGGCATCTCTTGAGGTATTTGTTGAACCATCCGACGAAATATTGTTGAAGCATGATTACTCTCAGATAGTAAGAAGCAATACTGACAAAATTCCCCAATTTTGTGCAGCATGTCATAAGAGATTTAAATGCATCATTGTGACTTACCAATACAAACACCTCCAGGGTACAAAGCACTACTGTCACCATAAACTGCATTCTTGTTGACGGTTATGTTACACATATCACACACTTTCTCCACCTTATTTCCTGCAAAAGGCAAATAATTGATTGCATACTTCTACGAGATTTCCAAACTTATTAATAAAATGAAGTAGATCAAATTAACTGCATTTTTTTCAAGGTCATAGAATCTTGTTTTCTAGACTACATTTAATAATAGATCACACTTAAGTCGAGATAATATGTTCTCACCAGTCAGTCCAATTGGACGAATATACCACTGAAATAAGTGATTTTCTGTCCCACTTGTAACAAGCTTGTATCCCTAGTTCATCAAGTAGTTACCGACAGCAACCACATTTTCCTTAACCTATTTGGTATATGCCTAAAATCTAGGAGTCATAACCTGCTTAAGAGCCACAACCAATGCTGCAATCTGGTGGTTGTGTGTCCCTCTTTGAAGAGATGGGAACATAGAAAAGTTAACTCTATCCTCGTAATCATAGACGGCACACTCTGGCTGTCCCTTTTTAGGAGGTCTAGGACCTTTCCTGTAGAAGATCATCCCAGCTTTTGGACCCCTCAAGCTCTTGTGTGTTGTTGTACTAACCAAATCACAATAGTCAAATGATCCAACTTCCAGAATTGCAACAAGAAAACGGATGGAGTTAAAATGAATTAAACAATTTCAAATAGTTCATAGCTGTATGCATTTGTATTAACTATTAAGAGACCATCTTTTTGCTTGTTGTGACCAATATCATCCACATCTCAGAACTAGTGCCCTTTAATCTAATAAGTATGTGTTTTTAATATCAAGAAAAGGCAGAACATGTGACAGATCTATATAAGAAAAAAGAGCCAAAGAATGGAGGAACTTCATGTGAGTCCAAGATCCTTTTTTAATGTGGCGTTCATTTATAATCCATAGATCCAAAGTACAAATGATTCTCAAAAAACATACTAAGCATGTTAGAGGGCCAAACCTAAGAATGCAGGTTCTGTGATGTACAGAAACTCAACTCAAAGTCCAAACAATGCTAAGAAATTTATTTTCTAAGAACATGGTATCCTCCAAAAATAACTAGAACTCTAAATTTATGTCATCCCAACGAAAAAACTACAATATAATTACTAAACCTGCGATGATATCAAGAATACATCAAAATTCAGGTGACTACTAGATGTATATTGATAGATCAGCATAATTGAGTACAAAAAATGAACTAGATAGCTAGATCTAAAAACATGAACATGGTATAATCCATGTTTAAACAATTATAATGGAAACAACCTGGATCTGAAACACTAACCACTTTAAAACACACCTTAAATATAGAAAAATAACAAAATAGTAAAACATCTGACAATCATCAATCCAAATCAAATAGTTCAGTTCAAGTACAATTTATTGTTGTAAAATGTATATGCATCAGTTCCAAAATATGGCCAGCATAAGTTTCAAAGGATTCCTGTCATATGTTTCAAAGGATGAGGTCCACTATTAACCCCATGCAATTTAGGTGGAATAGATAGCCCTCAAAACTAACCCTTAAGTCTAATATTTATGATGCATCCCCTTGGGCCATGTTTCTTCAAGAACTTTAAAAAATAATGCAACGCATGGTTGTCACTTCACTAATAGTAAAACATGACTGAGGGAAAAGTGCAAGTTAAACATTCTAAAGAAATCTCTCACTAATAAACCCTAAAACTTAAACCATGATGAACATAACTATCTTGCATGCATTTGTGAATGTAATAGCAAAACATATAGTATATAAAATATAGGTATCTTCAGCATGATATATTTAAGTAACTGTACCAAAGAATGTCAGTGAAAATAGCAAAGGTACCTGAGCAGTGACAAGGCCACTAATGTGAGCATTTCACATAAGAGCATGGCACCACATTTTTCAGCAATAGTGCAGAACCTAGAATAATCCCAGTCCCTAGAATAAACACTGCCTCCACAGATAATAAGCTTAGCACTGAAATCCAAGGTTTTCTCCTCCAGCTTGTCATAATCAATGAACCTAGTCTTTTGATTGACCTTGTAAGGAAAACTCTCAAAGTAAATAGATGTAGCATACTTGTGCCATTCATTTTCACCTAAAGCAGACCCAACTCTTTTGCTGCTCCATACCTAATGCATGAACATCCAAGGCCTGCAAATCAGGGACAAACTAAGACATGTTTACCCAAATATCCATAAATATGGGAGAAATACCAAATTTTTAACCTATCATCCATAAATTTGGGCGAACCATCTCCATTTCTCCTCCAAAACTGGCAATTTTTGGCGATTTGACCTCCATTACGGAAGAAATCTGGGCGACTGTCACAATTTTCCACATTGACAGGTTGGCTAAATTCCATTTTTATGAATTTTCACAGTTTAATCGCGCAACATATTTAACTTGGGGAAATTATATATAAAATTAAAAAATGGGCTAATTTATTAAATTAAAAAAAAAACCATTTTAATATTAAAAATTTTCCCACCTTTTTTGGGAACCCCTTAAAATTCGTCTATGGGCTATAATTCGCCCCTAAAATCATCCTTGGTTGGGGATCCCGTCTTCCTATTGAAACTCTAGTCACGTCGTCTCCTCTGCTGCGGTGTTAAGATACTGGTTGCGGAAAATACCCTTCGCGCTATCCCACATTGTTTCGCGTCTGGATCATGGCACATGGACATGATGTTCCTTGCCTTTTCGTCCCTGCTGGTGATGGTATCATAATGATTCTCTTTTTCCGTGTCTTCTCACTTCATGTAGAGGCCATACCTGCCTTTGTATCCCAATCATCATTATCTTTCCCTTATTTTCATACGTGCAATGCAGCGAACTTTTGGGTTCAGGAGGGCTTGTGCTGTCATGGAGATCATTCTTACCTACATGCATGTTTCAATGGCATCAGGGTGTTCGAGTACCTGAAATTTTGGCCCCTTGAGTGATCATCGAAGAATACCCTATCAGCAGGATACCTTTGCACTGATCAGAACATATGCGAGATCAAAATTTTCCATGACAAACGAACCTTCCTACAACTTTTACCGGGAAATAACATTTTTAGCCTTTCGATCAAAACGCCTTCGATCTTTACCGTCCACGTGTAAAGGAGGGTTACTTTTTGCAAATCCCCAAGACAGTTTGTCCCGCACATATCCCATTAGTAGATGAATCATCCACTGCAGATCTTCCTTTGGCAAGATTTGTACCGTTGCATTTTACCTCCCTTTAACCCATTTTGCAGATGTGGGGACCAAGAATTCCACGAACTTTTTGATCCGACGAAATCAATCTCGCTCGTTGATATATCCTCTGTCGATCTTGGCCCTCGAAACCCATGGCCACTTTAGCGTCATTCCTCAAAAACACAAAGAAAATTTGGATCCTTCCTGTGGTATTCCCGAAAAGCATTCCATCTGTCGATCTGTTTTGTCTTTATATCACCATCGTAGAAGCCTTACCCTCTTTGACACAGTTTTCGGCCACCCTACAACTGGGATTTTTCCTACATTTTTAGGATGTGATTTCTCTATCTAACCTTTTTCATCATGTTATGTGGAGTGAAAAATAGTGCTAACACATACCTTATGATAGGAAAAAATCTTAAACTAAAATACATTGATCCAGGTATCCCCAAAGTAGATGTACACATCAGAGGAAGTATGATCCAAAAATATCTAGTGGAATTGGGTGTAGAAATGAATGTTATATAACTAAAGATACCATGTTGAGATTGAACATTCAAAAATTACTAAGGCATACCACCATTGCTCTACAATTAGCAGATATTTTCACAATCTTTTCTTGAAAAAAAAAGGTCTCAGATGAAAACTTCGGCTGGGGCATCCAAGACAAGTTGGCCTATTGAAGAACTCAATGGGGAAGTATTGAAGTATGTAAAAGACAAACTGGGTGGAGGTCAAGGCACTGATATTGGAAAATGAAGAATCAGTAGAAAAAATATTGACTGAACAAATTTTCACTAGATTTGGACTTCTAAGAGAACTTCCACTGATATGGGAGCACAATTCACCTTAAATTTGATATAATGTGTCCTCAAATAAAAAAAAGGTAAACATAGACAATTAGATTCTTATCACCCATAGGAAAATGGTCATGTGGAAGTGATAAATAGAGAGACTGCTATAATTACCTTATAATGAGAAAACCTTGGAAGAGATAAAAAGGTTTAATTTACCTTTTTATCAGATGCAGTGTCCCATAGCTATGCAACAGAATTATTCATCCCAACAAAAATTTTCCTCCCATCAGGTGCCCAACTAATGATCGTAACTGGACCATCTTCATTATCTGCAATCAAAAGCTCGGATGTAGAGATATCTGAAGCATCCCACAAGTATACAGTGTTTCCAAGGGCTACTGACAAAAAATTGGTAGAAATCCAATCCAGTATATTCAAGTAATAATCATCCAACATGTCTGGTGCCTCCAAAGTTCTGTCTGCAGACTACAATCAACATGAATACGTTAAATTTATAGTCTAAGAAAACATGACAAAGGAAAATAATTCTGAAATGGCCACATCCAGCATACTAATGACAAAACCCCGAATACTATGTAGTTTATCTAGTCCCCAAAGAGTATATTTAAAGATAGGTAAATGTCAATGGTTTTACAAAACAAAATAGGACCAGGGCTTCATTTGCGAAAGGGTATTTTTTTGTGCTGAAAATAAGTCCTGACATCATTCTATGAATATAATTTTTTAATAAATTGGAATGGATGTGGTAGTGAATTCATCGTTGCAAGTGGAAAAGAAAAAAAGATTGTAAAACATTCATCCAAATGGGATAATGCTGCAATTACAAAAACAAGCCATTTCGCACACAAATCCAAATAGGACAAGGGCTTAGTTCAATAACGAGTAAACATCAATGAAAGTCAGGATCTGTTAATAGAATGTCAAATGAAAATGACTAGAAATGAAATATGAAATCCAAGATTTACCTGAGGAATATATCTGCGTGCTCTTTTGGCAACAGGGATATTAGCTAACACATGTTGTTGTGAAACCTGGGAAGCAGTCGATGATTTTCCTTTGAAAGAAATAATTCTGCAATTGTTGTCTACAACATCTGCATTCTTAAATAAAGTTGTTTACATCTCCTTCTTGAATTATTTTCTGGAAGGGGAGGGGTAGGGGGTATGGGTATCCTCATTTTCCTTTTCTTTCCACGTGACCATGAATATAGATACATCAAAATCCATGGTTCCTCTTTCTGGAAGGAATCTGTCGCTCTACCATAGAAAAAAACAATAAAACTGGGTTCTCAATCACAATTCCAACAGACCATCCCAAGAAAAAAGGAGCGCCCAATAGGTATTAGTTTGACGATTAAGTTGTGAGGGTGATATTCTGTGAATAATACTAAAATACTCATAAACATGCTTATCCCTAGATACAATTCATTGTACTAGAAACCCAAATCTTGACGTTTTCAACATAGAAATCATCTATAAAAAAAATAGGGTAAAATGAAAATATCTATACTATGTAACCATTCATTGAAGCACCCTATTTCTGTAGAGGAAAAAGACATTGCTTAGCTATGAAGAGCCTCTTGGAATCCATTGAATAGCAAGATGAGTCCATATCTCTTGGGACTCCTTAGAAAAATCACAAGACAAAACACAATATATGAGAAACAATCAATATACTTAAACTCGCAAAAAAAAGAAATCAATTGTTTCAGCAGAATTTGAATTGTAAAAGCTTGATGTCTAGCTCTCCTAAATGTATATCCAGTGAGTATCATAAACCCCCTGATAGCAGCTTGCGATTTTCTTTTCCCAGAGCAAAGCAATCTCTAAAACCACACAAACCAGGTCAACTGATTGATCGCAACATGAGGAAAGAAACTGCGAAGACACATTAAATACCTAGCTAGCTTTAGCCCAATGGTCATAAATCCATCCAAGATATGGAATAAGTATTTCTTGTTCCTAAACCATTCCCTTAGTTGTGCTTAAGCATTGACTCATTCAACAAATTTGACTTTATTAATGCTATTGCAATTTTCATAGGAATAAATTGTTATTGTTGAATTATTTATTCAGTTTTATTATTAAAATTTTATAAAATGTTAGTTTTTCATTTATATATTAAAATTTTTAATATTAGATATTTTAAAATAATAATAAATATTTATTTATTTGTGTAAGTTATTTTGTAATACATTTATATGTTGGAAGGCTCCAAGGGTAGTTTAGTTGGTTGGAATGTGTTCAATTCTCACTAATTCAATTCAATAAAATAAGTGGGGTAATAAGTGGGGTAATCAAATTGTGGTGGTGTTGTTGAGGGTATTATTGTTAAGTTGATTGTTGTGGTATATGTCCAAAGGGAGTTCCTCCCCAATATTAGTCACATTATTGGTTTGAGTCACTTTATTGTTTGGGTTAGGAATGGGTTGAGTAGGAATTCCATTGTGGCGGTGTTGTTGTTGTGGATACTATTGTTAGGTTGGTTGTTGTGGTATATGTTCAAAGGGAGGCCCTCCCCAATATTATTGCCAAGGTGGGTTTTGGGATTTCTTCAGATCCCATGCCTACCATGGTATGGGTAGATACCAACTTCAAGGGGGATAATAATTGTTAGCCAAAAAGGAATTAGGAAATTGAGATGGGTCTTAAATCATATTTGGTGGTCATAGTTGTCATGACCATTTTTAATTGACAAATCAATTTTGTTATGTTTCCTGATTTTCCCCTTGGTATATTGCTTTTAACTTTGCAAATGAAGGATAGCTATGAGTTGCATGATCCTACTCACATATGCCACAATTTTGACCTTGTTCAATAGGCAGTGTCTTAGGGACGCTCAATTCGACATTTGGTATAGAAAATTGATACTTGGCCAACTCTGCCTCACCACAACTTTTTTCTCCTTCCATTGTATTCAACTAAGAACTCAAGGAGTTGTGTTGAAATATTGTAACTTCAAAGGATATGATGAATGCATTTTACTAATGTACCCCAAGGGAGATGTTCTATTCTTCTGTCGGGATGTTATTATTGTAATTGGTCATCATAGAGTCATGAGGTAGAGCCTCCATTGTAAGTCGGGTCAATATTACCCTAATGAATATAATATAAGGGTGTGCACACGAAGATGGTTCCACTTTTTAGTTCCATTCTATAAATAAAAAACGCATGTATGAAAATGAAATCTATAACGCATATGCATTATAAATAGTTTGGTTCGAAAAACCCGATCCTAAAACCGAAGCAAAGGCTAGTTGCACTATATCGCAAGTGCATAATATCACATTTGCATTTTGTAAGAGTTACAAATAGCAAGTGCGATATATCGCACTTGTGATATATTACACTTACGGTAGATAACAAGTGCAATTTGGAAAACTAAAAAAAGAAATAAAGCAAAGGCCCGCGAGCTTTATTTTTTTATTTTACATTTTACACCGTGAAGAACGAAAGGGAGATATATCGGGAAGGAATTTTAGCTCGCAAGCCATTTGGAGGGCGCATTTTGAGGGAGGAGATTGATAAGGTGGAATGCAATGGAAGGTAAGAATTGCTTTGATTATGGTTTTTCTTTGTTAATTTAATAAATTTTTAATTAAAACAAAGAATGAAATATTAATTCATTTTGTAATTTGTTGTTTTTATATTAATAGATAACACTAATAATCAAACCACCAATAACCCAAACCCAAATCAAAACACCGAACACGTGGAGGAGGAACACGATAGGAATTCAAAAATTCTTGCTCAGCTGGGTGCATTGAGATGCCTTAGTTCAATTTTTAGAGGGGGGGACCACATAAGACGGCCATTGGGTGAGGCACTGGATAACATAACCAATACAATTTACAATGCCCAGGGAGCACTGTACAACATTACCTCCTACAAGGATTCCCAGAGGCAAAAATTATTCCATTGGGCTAAGCTACAAATATGTAAAGAAGTTAAAGATAACAAAAGAAAAACTTGTTTCATTATTCTAGGACCCTAGCACTGGATTGGTTCCTCCCACCAGTCAACCACACATTTCTATAGACTGGTGCATAGAACCAAATATTAAATCCAACTGGATGGATCGCTGGTACATGGTCTATGATGAAGATCGTCATGGGAATAGATACATCCCATTCTATTTCCTGAGGATATTCTATGCCATGTTTATCTTTTTTAAACATGTAAATTACTTTGATATTTTAGAGTTCCAGGGGGTAGGACATGGGATGCCCCAAGACAGGAAAGGCGTGAGGACTGATACAAACCATGTGCAATGAACTCCATGCACACCAAACCCCCCTTGGTTATATCCTCTTCCAGGTCCCTTGATTGATTCCACACTTGAGGCATTATTCCATTTGGCAGGTACATCGCTTCGACATGGGACTGATGTCGAGGGAAATGTAGGCCAAGGGGTTGGAATATATGAGGTTGGCCCATATCAAGCTGAACCATCACACACAGAGAATGCACATAGGTCTCTAGACCCTAATAGATCTAGAGATCACACTGGATATGCAAAGGGTTTAGAGTGTCACATCATGCCACATCATTCCAAAGCTTGTGCAAACATATTCTATGGGCTTTCTTCATAGTATTGTGATGATGGGTTACTCCAATATGTAATTCAAACTCGTTCTTCACATAGTCCATTATTTTTTATATCACATTTTTCAATTGTTTCATAAATTATTTCTATTTTAATTATCTGACAATTACGTGAACACATTTATAGCTGGTGTCCAATGACACCCCAAATTCACATACTCCTCCCATTGATGCTAATGATATTGATGGAACGGTCAATGCTGTATATGATTTTGGTTATTCACAATTAAGGAGTGTTATATTTTTATCATTCAAGCTAGCATTATATTAGGATATTTAACTAAGAGAATAACAAGCACAGCAATCAAACACAAGAGACAATGAACATAGTGTTTTTCCTCGGGGAAACCATAAATGGAGAAAAACTGCAACTTCCTCAGAGATAGAATCAGCACCAAAATTAAAACCCCAAAACAGTAAGATGATCTCCCGAAAGCAGTAGCCTCTTTCTTTCTAGCCCCAGCAACTTCTTCTCCCTCAGCTATGCGCTACAACTAAGTGTGAGTGAGTGTATGATAAATAGAGAGGATCACTCTCTATTTATACTAATTCTTGACTTGACAATAGCTCATTAGGGCTAACTTCACTAGAAAATTATAATAACCCTAAGGCCCCGCAACTGCGGGGAATTTAACCCTTGAACAATAGGAGGGTTACCCACAATGACCTGACATGACTTGTTTACATTATAGAAACTCCCGATCGGAACATCGAGGCATGACATGACTCAATTACATTACAAACACTTCCCATAATAAACATCGGGGTATAATACATAAGATATACAAGTGAATACATTCTGAAGTTACAATTACATCAACACTCCCTCTTAACTAGCAAGGTATTCTCTCGAAACAATTTGTCAGCACAATTCTTCTTCTCTGTATCATCTTGATCATCATCGATTCCTCGTCATCTTCAAGTAATCTTCATCTGGATCTGGATCATCACTCGATCTGGATCATCATCACTGGATCTTAATCATCACTCGATCTGGATCATCATCACTAGATCTGGATCATCTCTGGTTCTAGAACATCTCTGCTGGATCATCATCATAGGTGCTATATCTTGATTCTTCTCATCATAGGTAGTTCTACAAAGCTATCCCATTTTCATGCTAGTTGTAGGCCTAGCCTCCATGTAGGTATTTTCCAACACTTATATCTTACCCTAAGTGAGAATGGCTGGCCCAGCACTTACATCTGACCATGAGAGGAACACATCCAATACCATGTTAGAAAGGCACACCTAGCACTCACATCTGACCATGAGAGGAACCAATCCAGTCATCTATGTCAGAAAGGCCCAGCATTCACATCTGACCATGAGAGGAACCAATCCAGTCATCTATGTCAGAAAGGCCTAGCACTTACATTCGACCATGTGAGGAATCAATCCTACCTACATGTCAAAAGGGCTCTGCATTTACATCTGATCATGTAGGAACCAATCCTACAATCACCTCAGAATGGCTATGCACTTATATCTGATCATGTAGGAACCAATCCTACAATCGCCTCAGAATGGATCTACACTTATATCTGATCATGTAGGAACCAATCCTATAGTCACATCAGAATGGCTCTACACTTATATCTGATCATGTAGGAACCAATCCTACAGTCACATCAGAATGGCCCTCAGTCCCAGACTAAGTATTCTTGTTAATTGACCAGGTGCCTCCATTCCAAGAATGGCATTCAGCACTTATATCTGATCATGTAGGAACCAATACTATAGTCACATCAGAATGGCTCAGCACTCATATCTGACATGCAAGGAACCAATCCTCTCATCATGACAAAATGGCTCAGCCCTTACATCTGACCATGGAAGGAACCAATCCTCTCACCATGTCAGAATGGCTCACAGACTCATCACTTCCCTTTGGAGAGAACATCGACCTAGAGAACACCAAGCTTCTCCCTAAAGTACTCAAACTTCACTCTGGCTAATGGCTTAGTCAACACATCAGCTATATGTTCGTCCATCACAACATACTGGAGCTTCACTGCTCCTTTTTGCACCATATCCCTGATATAGTGATACTTGATCTCGATATGCTTCGACTTGTCATGGAACACCAAGTTCTCCAACAACTTCACACAACTCTAGTTGTCACAATATATACAAGTAGCATCTAACTAGAGATCAAATAAATCAGATAGTACCTTCCTCAACCATACTTCCTCACAAATAGCTTAACAAGCTGCGACATACTCTGCTTCAACTGTACTTAGTGCCACATAGGATTGCTTCCTACTAAACCAAGAGATCACACCTAATCCCATACTAAAGCAACACCCCGAATTTCTCTTCCTATCGATGGCAATGCCTGCCCAATCTGAATCAACATAACCCTCCAAGTTAATCTTCTGATTTTCCTCATACTTGATCCCATAATCAACTGTACCCCTCAAGTACCTCAGAATATGCTTTGCAGCAATCAAGTGAACATGTCTTGGATCTATCAAGAACTAGCTCAAGGTGTTCATAGCAAAGCAAATATCTGGTCTCGTGTTCATCGGGTACATCAAGGACACAATCATCTGATGATACATCGTAGCATCAACCGCTTCTGATGAAGCATCACTCAATAGCTTCAAGTTAGATTCCATAGGTCTGGTCATGGACTTGCATTCCATCATCCTGAATCTCTTCAGGATCTCTACTGCATACTTCCCTTGTCCGAGGGATATTCCAACCGCATTCTGCCACACCTCCATGCCTAGAAAATAGTGCATCATACCCAAGTCCTTCATTTCGAACTCAATAGCAAGCTTCCTCTTCGTATCAGCAATCAACCCATCCATACCTATTGTAAACAGATCATCTACATACAGTAGTAGTATCACTGGGTTACCATCTTCAACCTTGTAGTAGAGGTTGGAATCTGCTTTACTTTTGGTAAAACCCAAACTGGATAGAAAGCCATCAATTCTATTGTACCATGTCCTGGGTGCCTGTTTCAAACCGTACAGGGCTTTCTTCAATATACACACATGAGACTCCCTGTCATGTGTCTCAAAACCGAGTGGTTTCTCCACATACACTTCCTCTTCCACTACACCAGTCAAGAAAGTAGTCTTGACATCCATTTGGTGTATCTTCCATTTCATCACTACAGCCAGAGAAAGTACTGATCTGATGGAAGTGTATTTGGCTATAGGTGCAAAAGTTTCTTCATAATCCATTCCTTCTTCTGTGAGAAGCCACGAGCCATGAATCTTTCTTTATATTTCTCTATGCTGCCATCTGCAACATGCTTGATCTTGTAGATCCATTTGGAAGTTACAAAAGACTTCCCTTCTAGTCTTAGGACAACATCCCAAACATCATTCTTCATGATCGATTGATACTCTTCGATCATAGCATCCTTCCATTCTTTCCTTTCTGTCGCTTCTTCATAGCTGGAATGTTCTTTATCAATGAAGTTACATAATAAAGCTACATACACGGAGTAGGACCTGGTCCTCTTTCTTTCTCTATGATTCTCTTCTGGAGCCCCATATCTTTCTGCACCTTGGATAGCTTCTCGTACCCAAGCAGGTTTCCTCTTGTGAGAATTCTTCTCCAGAGGTGGATCTACATGTTCTTGAGGTTCTTCTAATTATCGATCTTCTTCTTGAATTTCTTCGTTCATGGTTGTGTCATGAATTCTGGGTGCATCTATTTCTTCAATATATTCAGTAGGTCTCTTTCTGGATTTGTTGTAAGCTAAGTCTTCATCAAATGTTACATCCATGCTGATGTCAATATTCTTGAATCCTGGGAAGTATATTCTATAAGCCTTCGAGCTTTTAGAGTATCCCACAAATATACCCTTCTTTCCTGAAGGATCTAACATTGTCCTCTTTTCTTTCAGAATGTGTATGTATACTAGACAACCGAATATTCTAATATGGCTAACTTATGGTTTCTTGCCAGAAAGGAATTCCTTAGGTGTCTTGTTCTTGAGTACTCTGTGTGGAGTACGGTGTTGTACATACTACCCATAGATGCATGGAAGATCTTGATCATGAAACATTTCTCTTGCAGCTTCCATGATCATTCTATTCTTCCTTTCTGCGACCCCATTCTGTTGTGGATTACATGGAGTGGATAACTCCCCCTTAATCCCTGAATCTTTGCATAACTCTTTGAATTCATTTGATGTGAATTCTCTGCCATTATCTGATCGAAAGGTCTTGACCTTCTTTTCAGTGTGGTTCTTGATCAAGGCTTTGATTTCCTTGAATTTGTTGAATACTTCATCTTTGTTCTTCATAAAGTATATCCATGTCTTTCTAGAAAAATAATCAATAAAAGAAACATAGTATACATACCCTCTTAAAGAACTGGATGGCATTGGACTGCATACATCAGAGTGAATGATTTCCAAGATTCCTTTTGCTTTTCTCTCGCTACTTGGAAATTCCTTCTTTCTGTTCTTTCCTTTCACACATCCTTTGCAGACTCCATCATGTTTTTCTTGAATTTCTGGAAGACCTTCAACAACTTTTCTTGCAAGTGGTAGTGCTCTGTATAGCACATGTGCAAGCCTTCTATGCCAAAGTTCATTTGGCTCTACTGTGTCATGGACCAAATCTTGTTCTGGATGGCCCTTCAATTTGTATAATCCTCCTTCTTGTTCTCAAATTACTATTGCATCGTCAATAGTCTTTCCTCTTGGCCACATGAGGACTTGGCCATCTACAAATGAAACCCTCATGCCTTTTGCATCTAGTGCCAGTATGGAGAGAAGATTCTTCTTTACTCCTGGTTCAAACAAGACATCCTTCATTTTCATAGACTTTCCAGAGTCTAGCTTATAGGAGAATTCCCCACTACCCTTTATGGGATATTGGTAGTCATCCCCAAGTTTCACCTTATGGGGTGAATTATGTTCGGATAGTTTCTCAAAGGATTCCTTGAATACCGTCATGTGTTTGGAAGCCCCACTCTCAATAAGCCAATATTTGCTTCCATGTGTGATAGTTCCCGTGAGAGCGGAGATCATAACATATTCTTCATCACTTGAAGAGTCTTCACTTTCTTGTTTTACTCTCTTTCTGGGAGGATCATCATCCTCAACAGTGTGATCATGATGTCTTCTTTTGGAGTTCTTCTTCTTCTTAGATCCATTCTTATTTATGGGACAATTTCTAGAAAAGTGTCCTCTTTCATCACATGTATAGCATATGAGTTTGGATGGATCCTTGTTTGTTTTTACAAAATTATCTTTCTGATGAGAATGCTTACCTTGGTGATGATGATTTTCCCTTTTTCCTTTCTTGGAGTGTATTGTGAGAGCTTGATCTTCATTTCCCATATTTTCTTCTCAAGCTACTATTCAATCTTCTTCTTGTGAGCATTCTTCCCACAGTCTACTGAACTTGATTACCTTCTTTCTAGCACAGATTCCTTGGATGAAAGAATCCCATGATCTAGGGAGAACATTCAAGGTTATAATCACAATTTCTGCATTCTCCACTTCTTGATCTACTGCTTAAAGTTTTTCTTTAATCGAGGAGACCCTTGTAAAGTATGACTGTATGGTCTCCTCATTCTGGATCTTTACATTCTTCAACTAGTTCCTCAAAGTCATCTTCTGGTTTATGTTCTTCCCTTCAAACAGTTTGGTTAGGGAATCAAACATAGCTTTAGGTGTCTTGAGGGAGGACACCTGTGGTATGAGGTGATCCTTGATTGAATCAGCAATAATCCTCTTAGCCATAACCAACTTCTTTTTATGTAAGGCCTTAGCCTCTTATTCCTTTGGAACTGGGACCTCCTCATTGATGTAGGAGTCCAACTCATTTTCTTCCAGGACCAGGGAGATCCTATACTTCCAGGCTCAAAATTTATCAGCTCCCTCAACCTTTTCATCAAGCTTGGTATGATGAGACATCTTAATTGAGAACCTCAAATGGAAATACAAAAGATTTAGATCTTACCAGGTCAAGATGTCAGATCTAGATTTGGAGTTGAATTTCTGTAGTGTTGGTTCAGGAGTAGATTAGGGTTTGACTTTCTCGAAAATATGTCCAACCAAATGCTTTGATATTGATCTCTAAAGTTCAATTTTGAGGAGGAGATCAATCCAGGCCCTGGCTCACTCAAAAATTCCACTTCTGTGGAAATCCCTAATTTCTGGCAGTAGTGTCGGGTCAAAAACTGAAAATGCTTATAATCAGATTCTACTTCGACAAAAAGATGCGCCCTAGGGAGGAGAGTCATCCCAACCTTCTTTTGCTGAAAATATGTGGAGAGAGATCCAAAAAGTAGGAATCCCTAGTTCCCATAGCTACACAGTGTATTCTTCTCGGGTTAGCTCTGATACCATGTTAGATTTGTATGATTCAAGCTAGCATTATATTATGATATTTAACTGAGAGAATAACAAGCACAGTAATCAAACACAAGAGACAATGAACATAGTGTTTTTCCTCAGGGAAACCATAAATGGAGAAAACCCTGCAACTTTCTCAGAGATAAAATCAGCACCAAAAGTAAAACCCCAAAACAATAAGATGATCTCCCGACAGCAATAGCCTCTTTCTTTCTAGCCCTAGCAACTTCTTCTCCCTCAGCTATGCGCTACAACTAAGTGTGAGTGAGTGTGTGATAAATAGAGAGGCTCACTCTCTATTTATACTAATTCCTGACTTGACAATAACTCACTAGGTCCAACTTCACTAAAAGAGTCTAATAACCCTAGGGCCCCGCAATTGCGGGGACTTTAACCCTTGAACAATAGGAGGTGTTGAGGCCCAGAAATTCGCAGGAAACAACAGTAAGGGATTCTCCCCAGTCACTGTTCCCAACTAGTTCATTGACTGATTGGTATAGGGAATCCGTCCGATTTGCGGTCTGGATACCGTAGGTCAAAGTAACAAAACAAAGGCTTTACCGGTTACGGCCCGGTCCACCGTGTATTTTGTATTTTTTGAATTAATGTATGATATGCAAGTGCCTAATTAACCATGCAGGGGGCGATAAGATGCAAGGAGCAGTCACAATGTGATGCGCAGGTTCTTACCTCTCGTCTTAGACTCACTAGCATCTAAAATACTTACAACAAGAAAATAAAATAACTACCTAAACTATCCCTAGGGAGCAAGATTATCATTTATTAGTGAGTAACATATTTTGGACATGCATAATGAAAAGTTACAGATAGCTGACACTTCTTTCAAGACACATGAACAATTGCATATTTTTGAACAACCAGTTAGCCAATTGTTTTATGAACAACATTCATTACTCACAGCGGAAAACATCACAAAATATACTGAAAAGTATCCAACAAGAACATAGGTTCAGGAAGTCAAACACTCTCATAGCTAATGAAACATGGCTGAAAACGAAATAGTTCCCCTTCAACATTGTTCATTTAATCACATTGATACATTCCACCTTTCGCTTTCTCCAACAAGAAAAAGTTGCAGTTTCTGATTGTAAAACGAAAAAGTTCCTCTTACAAGCAAATTGTTTACAAATTCTTCCAGGGAAAAAGTCCTTGTAACTTCTAACTTTCCAGTATTTAAACAAAACAGTAAATCATTAGGGTTTCCCCCCCAACGCATGACCTTTCTGTCTCTCGAGCGTTTCGTATCCCTTTGTCTTTCCGGCGCATGCCCATGATTGGCTACGTAACTTCCGGACCTTCAGAGCTGCCCCTTTATCACCATTAATTTTGTCTTCTCTTTGGTTTGTCCATCTTACACTCCTACTAGTTTTGGCTCTACTTTCACCAAACGATCTGCCTCCGTTGACCAACCTCCGGAAACTACCTGCAATCAAACGCTGAGCATCATTTGTTGGAAACGCATTTAAACCATAGCAGCAAATTAAACTGACTGAACGGCCAATCCACAGGAAATGATCAAGTGCACCACCGTCATTCTACAAGTGCCGACCACTACCTTGTCCTCCTACAGGCTTGTGATAGCAATCCCTATGGCGGAAAGTGGGAGGAAAACAACATCGGAAGCCGAAATGATTTCCCGGCCGCAACAACCGAAAAGTAAAGGCTCTAAGCATGTGATGGGAGGGCGGGAAACTTTAAAATCAGAAGTTGAACGGTTTTCCTTTTCGGAAGCTCAATGACTTTGAGAGCCGCAACGGTGGAAGGGAAAAGGCTGAAGACACGCGACGCAGGCGGGAAAACTTTGGTCGGAAGTCGAAAGGATTTGACATTGGACGTGAAATGGCTTTCTCAGCCACAATGGCGGAAGAGAAAAAGCTTCGGGTGCGCGACTGAAAGGAAAACTCTCATCGGCAGTCGGAACGATTTGAACTTCGGGTGCTAAATTGCTTTAGGTTCCGCAACGGCGGGAGTAAAAGGGTTTCGGCTTCCGATCAAATAGGAAAGACTCCCGCTCAAAAAGAAAATTACTAAGTGTTGAGACAGCTTTAAACTCAGCAATGGACAGCGACCTGTCATACCTCCGCAACGACTACCCACAGCAAAGAACAATTTGTTCGATCAACCAGCGAAGAAAAACTTAGAATCTGCGACTCACCATAAATTCCAACACAATCAAAATCTGAACCTTGGTCAAGAGTTAAGCTTTTGTAATCATTTAAAATTAAAACACAGACCAACAACTCAAAGGATCCAACAATCAAAGCAAAATCATAAGGAGGGGCCCAAAATTTAAGAAATTTGGGGAAAAAAACAGTTGCAGCTGCAACAATTGGCGATTACCTGGTGAACCTAGATCTCTGGGTGATTTATCTTTGAGTGACAGACTGTTTGACAACAAATGCATCCTATTGAATTATTCCATCTATTTGGATTTCTCGAATGCCGTAAGTGTGTTCCTTCAATCATTGAAAATAGTCCAATTTGGGAGAGTGGAAACCAACATTTTCAAATCCAGATAACTCTGTTGAGGCCAGAAGATGAGTTTCATTATTACCTTTTTCTTCAGGTAGTTGATAGCTTGGACACCACAGGATTGTAGCACATGGTAAACAGAAATATTCGTTTGTTCCTCATTCCCATGCCATTTTAGCACCTTTTGTGCTTTTGGACTTTTGTCCTTTTTCATATGAGTTCTCCTGCAGGACTTTCTTACTGAATTTTAATTCAAGATCCTCTATCCCATAGTGTCCTTTTGTGTGAGAGATGTCTTTCATTTTTCAGCTCACGGACGGAGAGGATCTTTTGGCAATTTAGTACTGATGATTCAGCATCTGCTTTGATGTATGATGCTTTTATAGGAGTTTTTATTCTTTTTTTCCTTTTGGCATTCGTTTCTTGGCATGGGATCATTTATATTTAATATATTGTTCACCTTTCTCCTTTCCATGGGTCCTCTGCTGTCGCTCCTTGGAACATTTTAAGTGTGACGTGGATGGAGCCCCAACATAGTATTCCAGACGCTTTGAATCTGGTTTACTTCACAGGGATTAAGCAGGACTTCAATGCACATAGAATTATTTGAGAAAATGACTAAACTGGAAGAAATTCTTTTTTACAAACAGCAACCCACAGTCTAATCACTAAATTGTTTATCACTCCCAAAAATTTGATGTTCCCCATGCAACCACGGGTTCGTCCCCTTTATTGAAAAAAGAAATCTCAAACTAAAGCAAACTGAAAACATGATTCAAAAGGCAACCAAACGAATTATTTATATACAAGACAGAAGAAATCAAACAAACTCAGGAAAAATAAGGTTTGAGAACCAAACCATTTACTGGTAGGTTCTCCTCCCACCCCTGCAAATCTTGCAATTTGTAAGTAGAAGGGCCAAGCTTGGAAACAATATGAAAAGGGCCTACCCACAACTACTGGAATTTAGTGTGCTTTCCTTTCTCATCATGGGGGTGATCCCATTTGAGGACTAAGTCTCCTACTTCAAATTCTTTTGTCCCAGCTTTATGCTTGTCGAACCATCTCTTAACTAACTCTTGTTTTTTCTTAAAGCGTTCCCTGGATTTAGATCTAGCCTCTTCTACTTTCAGGAGATTATATATTCTTATTTGCAAAACTTCATCATCCGACCCCCTAGACTCTTGAGCTAGTATAGAAGATGGTAGCATGATATTGGGAGAAAGGATGGCTTCTTTACCGTAGACAAAGGTATATGGAGACACTCCAATCGCAGACTTGGGGGTGACTCTATCGGCCCAAAGGGCATTTGGTAATGCTGAGTGCCAACTCCTCTGGTTTTCTACCATGGTCTTCTTTAAAATTCTAATCAGATTTTTGTTGGAGGATTCATCCAGGCCATTTCCTTGTGGATAATAATTAGCAGAATAATTCAATTTTATCCCTTTATCATGAGCAAATGCAGTCAATTTAATTGATGAAAAGTATTTAGCATTATCAAAGACTAACGAAACTGGAACTCCAAACCCGGTCATGATGTGGTCTTGTAGGAAGTTGATGACTTCGTCTTCATTTATCTTGCACAGCGGGATAGCTTCAACCCAGTGAGTGAAATAATCAGTAGCGGTCAGAATGTACTTGTGCTGTAGAGAAGAATTTGGTTTTATTTCTCCAATAATATCCATCCCCCATTGCTCAAATGGCTCAGTGATCATCACAGGCTTTAGGGGTGCTGTTGCTTTAGGTTGTCTCCCACTACAGCTTTGGCAGATATCACACTTCCTAACATGCGCGTGTGCATCTTTGAAGAGCGTAGGCCAATAATATCCTGCCCTAAGGATTTTGTGGGCTGTAGTATCTCCTGAATAATTCCCTCCAGCAGGACCGTCATGCAATTCTGACATTACTTTCTTCGTGTCTTCCTTTTCTAAGCATCTGAGGAGAACCCCGTCATAATTCTTTCTGAATAATACTCCTTCAACAAGTTGATAGGAGGTTGATTTAAGCCTCAGTGCTCTTCTTTGCTTGGAACTCCAATGTTC
Source organism: Pseudotsuga menziesii (assembly GCA_001517045.1). Taxonomy (NCBI): domain Eukaryota; kingdom Viridiplantae; phylum Streptophyta; class Pinopsida; order Pinales; family Pinaceae; genus Pseudotsuga; species Pseudotsuga menziesii. The sequence continues at coordinate 80,076 of LPNX010202785.1, forward strand.
AGGCAACAACCCTACCTACAGGTAATGCACAAGGTCTCTATACCAAGACTCGAGAGCTGTAAACAAAGGGCATACCTCCATTACATGTGATTCGGCTTCATCTTCCCAGGCGTGTTCTTCATTTTTTCCATTTTCAATCATTTGTTTGCACAACCCTTGTCCTTTAACTATCGATGCTGGCTTGAATTCAAGGTCATACTCTTGAAGAGTTGTTACCTAATTGCCTCTTCTTTCTCCTAACTCCTTTTGTATAAGAAGAGACCTTACAGCTAGGTAGGGGACGATCACCTTGGTTCTATTTTTTAAAATATAAGGTCTGAATTGCTTTACTACTTTGAATACAGCGTAAGCTTGTTTATCAACAGCTGGGTATTTCAATTCGGCCCCCTGTAGACCAGTACTCATAAAGGATATTGGGAATTCATCCCCCTCATCTTCCTTTTGGGTGAGCACCGCTGCCATTGAATCATCGAATGCGAAGGTGTACAAGATAAATATTTGTCAAAATTTGGGCTTTTCAGGGATGGTGCATGTGCAACAATGGTTTTGATTTTGTTGAATGCGCTCTTCTCAATTTCAGTCCACTTGAATAGTGCATTTTTCTTTACCATCTGCTGTAACGGCTTGACAATCTGAGAAAAATCAGGCACAAACCTTCGCACGAAATTTATCGTTCCCATAAATGATTGCATCCCCTTTTTATTATGGGGCAAGGGGATTTTTTCAATAGCCTTGATTCTTTCTGGATCTATAGATATTCCTTTCTTAGAAACTATGTGACCTAGCAAATTGCCCTTCGTGACAGCGAATACACACTTCTTAGGATTAAGCGAGATGCCATACTTCCGACAGCGCTTGAAAATTTGCCTTAAGTGAAACGAGTGCTCTTCTCTTTTCTTCAAGAATATTGTAATATCGTCAAGGTATACTATAGCACTTCGGCCAATTAATCTGTGGAAAGCTATGTCCATATCCCTCTGAAACATTGCTCCCGCATTTATCAGCCCAAAAGGCATCCTTCTGTAGGAAAAGGTTCCCCATTTGGTCCTGAACGTTGTCTTTAATCTGTCTTCTTGGGCTACTAATACTTGATTGTAGCCAGAGAAACCATCTAACAATGAAAATAGTTCAGAACCTGAAACCATTTGTAGCAATTGCTCCATAGGTGGAACGGGATAGTTATCTTTGTCTAATGCACGGTTTAGATTCCTGAAATCCACGCAAAGCCTGATTTCTCCAGACTTTTTCCTTACTGGTACCAGATTTGATACCCACTCAGAGTGTCTAACTTTGAAATGATTCTAGCATCCAATAATTTCTTCACTTCATTCTGAATCAGCGGTTCCAATTTTGGATGCATTTTTCTTAACGGTTGCTAATAGGGCTTGACGCCTGCTTTAATGGGGACAACATGCTTGATGATTTTGGTGTCGTATGTTTTCAAATCTTTGTATGTCCATGCGAAAACATATTTATATTGTTTAAAGAGACTGATGAATTTGTCTCTTTCTGCTGGAGAACAACAGTTGCCAAGATTTACAAATTTGGGATTTGTCTCAGTCCCTAAATTTATCAGCTCGAACTGTAGAGATGAGCTATGGGTCTTCACGTTGGCTGGTCTTCTGAACTTTTCATTCAAAAAAACATCATATCTTGTTCCAAAAGGGAGCCGGAGCAGATCCTGCGAGCGTGTTTTTGAATGCTAATGAGCTAGTGCGCGGGTGTTTTTTAATTCTGCTTTTTTTGTTTTATTATTTGCATATTTTATTTTTGGTGTTTTGTTTTGTTTTTTTAGTTTGCATATTTATCTTTTGTTTAGTTTATTTTGGGTTTTTTTATTTGCATATTTTATATTTTGTTGCATTTTAAATTAATTATAGTTAAACAACTCTATGTTTTTAATTTAGTGTAGTTTAATTTAATTTAATTTAATTTAACTAGGATTTTGTCATAATTTGTATTGGTTACATTGCTTATAGTGAGATCCTATACATAAGTCCCTTCAAGGACAAACACGAGAGGGATTGATAGGGATTTGCTACAAAGCTCCGCTCAGTAGACAGTGAAGATGATGGTGATGACAACAACAACAACGATGATCATCATCATCCTTGTCATCAACATCACCATCGTCTTCGTCGTCTTCATAAATATCATCATCATCATCTTCATAATCATCATCATCGTCATCATGATCTTCTTCATCATCGTCGTCATCATCATCATCATCATCATCATCATCATCATCATAATCATCAAATTCATCATCAACATCTTCGTTATCACCATCATCATTGTATTCGTCATCATCACCATCATCATCTTCATCTTCATCATCATATTCATCATCAACAGCATCATCATCCAATTCATCAGCATCTCCATTATTATGATCATCATCTTCATCATCCTCATCATCATTTTCATTATCATCGTCATCATCTTCATCATCCTCATCATCATTTTCATTATCATCGTCATCATCTTCATCATCATCATCATATTTGTCATCATCTTCATCATCGCAACTTTAGGGGGAGCTCAGTGAATGGAGACGTCTACATGATAGGGGGAGCATCCAGTTGAGTAAAAAATTAAGGATTGCTCCTAACACCCATTCCAAGGACTAATCTGACAATTCAATATGATCCGAGGAAGTAATTAAAAATAAAATACAACCATTTGGGCCTTGTGAAGCCTCCTGTTCTTAGATTTGTGCACATGAAGAATCAAGACTTATGGACCTAGTCCGCTGTCTTAAAAGAGGAAGATCCAAACTGAGCAGTTTGGTAGTTCCATAAAGTGCATTCTTTATAGGAGTGAATAATCACTCATAACCATTCTATTATAATGTTGGTGAAGCTCAAAACAATTTAGTGAATAACAAAGTAAAGATCTTGTCATCACATCTCCATCATAATCATCATCATCGTTGTCATCTCCCTCTTCCTAATCAACCTCTACGATCGATCCGCGAAAAGTGGTAGGGGTTACAAAGATCTACAGTCAAAACAAGATATTGGGTAGATCAATGGGTGAGAAGAATTCCGCAATCAGAAGTTTCTCACTCATTCATATGAAAAAGGGTTAGCGGAATGTTAAAGTTCTCAAGGTTGAGCGGTCCCAATGAAGGTAGTTTAGAGATCAATGGTTGATATTGATCTCCCCAAATCAAGTTGTGCAGGTTGATAGTGTTGATCTCCCCTATTATGTCTCCCCTCCTCACTCACCTCACCTTTTGACTTGATTCCTCTTCTTATTCCTCCTCTTCCTTCCATGGGCTCTCTAATCTGCGCCCTCGAAACAAAGAATGATCTTTGAAAGTCTCCAAACACGTCAAAGACTATCCAAAATCCTACTAAAATTGGGGCTTTTGTTTGATCACTTTGAATTCATCATCTGGGGAGGACATGATTCAATTCTAAAAATAGTTGTTGAATTTAGGGTTGATAAAAAGAGTTGCTTCCTGAAAGCATTAGGTTTACATTCTGGGGTTTTTCTTTTAGGTAGGCGCACCGAATGATACTTTTTTCAATGTGTTTGAATAATAATTATATGCACCAAGTTTTGAAAAGAGAAATGAGAATCCCTATCAATCCCTCTCATTTGACATCTAGATGTTAGTAGACTCAAGACTAAAGTTTGAAAGATAAATTTGCAAGTCTTCTAATACTTAGGTTTATTATGGTGAAGACGATGCTTAGGGATTAGGTGGAGTTTGAAATTGAACGGCTAGTTACTCATGAACTGTGTCCATATGGACAAACATATCAATTAGCTTTGTGATGGTATTTGTAACTTTTTTTTCCATTAATGGAAATGCGGATCCTAAAAAACTTATTTAGCTGGAAAGATAATAATACAATGCTTTTAATAACATGTAGAAAAGTTCATTTCAAAACAGGTAAGGTAAGATGTCATGGAAAAGTTATTCTTCTATTTTTTTAACTTTTATGTTGTTTATTTAAACCATTGGTTATGGCAATGATCAAGTGGTCACAACAAGGATCAACAATTTTAAATCTACCAGGGATGGACAATGTTAGAAGTACACTAGTTTTTGGTGGATACGCTAGCACTGGACAAAGATCATCTTTTTAGTTTGTGTTATTAATGTTAGGGATTTGATGCCTGGTTTGTAACATAGCAGTTGTAATAGTGGACCTCTTCTCAAAACATTTCTATACATAAATAAGCTTTAGTACCCCATGAGCCTACTTTCACCCCTAATTTTATATTATGCATTCAAATAAGGTTGCGAATAGTTCTCAACTACTCTAATCACTTTAGCGTGATAGGAAACAAACATTTCCCTTCAAAAAATAAATAGGCCAAAGAACATGCAATACAAAAAATGAATACTCCTAATGGTTATGGCTATGTTCACATTAACAAAACAAGTGCATCAATCTCTTTCTAAATGGGCTTTTTCCCAATCTCATCTTCCATCACCCTTACATGTTCTTCATTCTCAACCTTTATTTTAGTCTCTCCTCCTCTATACTAGCTCTTGAGTAATCCCCATAAAAAATAATCTAGAAGTGATCATATGTACATGGTTTACCTCACTAATTCCATGTAAATGTTGAATCACTTGGGATTTCTTCTTATTGTCTTTTTTTTTTCATATACAATGTTTTTAATAAATAATGAAATTTTTTTTAACACTTAAATTTTCAAATGAAAAGAATGATTTATTTTTAAATGTCAACATTGAAGGGTTCAATTTCTCACAGCCCTTCAAAGTAAAATGAGACCTGCCCTTCAAATTTGATCCCTGGCGACTATGGAGCCACTCAACCTAGTAAAGGTGGTGTCCTGGTCAGGCCTGGTACAGAAAGGATGTCCTCACATACGAGCTGACCAATAATCATATCCCTCGACGCCATTTGTGACACGCTTTAGGTGAATATCATGTCCAAAGCATCACCGATTCACCAGCCTTCCCGACTCCAGAGATTCGACACGTAGCTTGCGTAGAAAACAGCGAGAGATCATGAAGTTCAGATCTTTGAAGCGACGAACCTAGCCTCTACACAAAGAAAATGGATGTGGCTAATTGAAACTGTTCCAAACACCATTATTAACATAAGTGAAAATGCAAAGAATGTCACGTCCAAACACTACAATCCATGTGGACAGCAATGCAGCATATTCAAACGAGGCGGCATGACTGGATTCTCGACAGAAAATAGAGACCCCTACCCACGTCCACTTGTGCTTCCATTGTGCTGACCAGTCATCTTTGTATCCATATTCATCTTCATAACCCTATATAAACACCACCTTCCCAAGCCGATTAAGATGCATAAGATGAATCAATAATTAGAGACAATGCTCGAAGTGTTATTCTGCTAAGAGATTCTGAGAATTCTGAAAGAGTTGAAATGGTGATATGCTTTGAGAAGCTTGTCAGTCTCACGGTGTTGATGGTTGGTGAGCTTCATTCCACGCTCATCTGTAGCCTTGGTTTTTCATACCAGGAAAGCGCCAACCATCGGGGCCTGGATGTGAAGCACTTTGAATATTTAAGGATAGTTGTACCTCCAGTTGCGTGGTGCATGGGTTTTCCTGTCCCAGGAGTGTCTCCCCAGAAACCCTCGAATAAATCATGGCTTCCAAAGTCTCGGTATTCATTCTCCAATTGCATCTTCCACATAGACTTGGGGACCCCAATGGATTTTTCTTAGTCCCTTTTCTATTATTTATTTCTCAGCTTTTCTCCTAACAGTCCTTACAAACTCGGTGACCGACATCTTTTCCACAGCATCCTCTAACTGCAGAGTTAAATTCAAACTATTAAGTAGCAAAACCCTGAACATGAATTTATTCTCCTCAGGTTCAAGCTTGGGTTTCTTCTTAGGAAGCACTCCAAGGTAGCCCTCATTGCTACTTCTTTTCCCCCTGGTAAAATATTCTTCCACCTTGGACACAAGAAATGGCAAACCACAGAGGGACTATTGTGTTCTTTTATCGCAACGCTTGCCTACACTTAGAATTTGCAAGAATTGATGCATGCAACGAGATTTCATTAGTTTATATAGAGACTTCTATGGCTGGGGTCAACGTCTCACTAGTTACTCAAATAAATTATGCATGTACAACTCAAGACAAGCTCTGGATGCAAAAATGGCTAAGTAGCCTCAGAAAGATGTCCACCCTAAATTATGGGTTAGAGTAAATGCCCACAGCACATGGGGGTCTTGTAGATTGGTATTCGTCCTACCTGACCATGTCTTCAAATTGTCTTGGAAGTGGATGAAGAAAAAGTTATGGACCTGCCAAAAGGGTGTTTTAGGCAGATTAGTCCAAATTGAGAAATTTGTAAAAGTATGGAATTGGTGTTAAATCTACCCAAGTGGCCTTAAGGAAATGCCCACCATGCCTCATAGGATGATGTGAAAAATGTATTGAGAATGTGAGTCTCTAGAGTGTTGTATGGAGCATGCAACCTTGTCACTTGCCTCACCATAGAGTCTCTAAGGAGGAAAATGTCAACCTACCAACTTTGTGAAACTTTGGAAATTGTCTAAGTATGAAAAAGTAGTCAAAACTACTCTAAGAGAATATAAATGCATGCCATAATTTATAAGAGAATATAAATGCCCGCACCACATGGGGGTCCTATATATTGTTCTTTTTCCTACCTGACCACGTCTTCAGTTTGTCCTAAAAGTGCCTGAGGGAGAAGTTATGGACCTGCCAAAACAGGAGTTTGTGCCAAAGCAAGCAAAAATGGCTAAGTAGCCTCAAAAAGGTGCCTGCCCTAAATTATGGGTTAGAGTAAATTCCTGCAACACATGAGGGTCTTGTAGTGTGTTGGTTTTTCTACCTAACCATGGTATTATTTCTCCTTAAGCATGTGTTGGTTTTTATACCTAACCATGGTATTATTTCTCCTTAAGCATGTTTGAAAACAAAGTTTTGAATTTGCCAAAATGAGTTTTCAAAATAAATTTTGGAGAAAGTCCTGAAAATGACCAAGTATTGGAAAATGCCCTCCACAAATTGTGTGTTGAAGAAAATGCCCGCAGCATATGGTGGTCTTGTAGATTGATATTTTTCCTACCTGGTCATGTCTTCAAACGGTCTTGGAAGTAGCTGAGGAAGAAGTTATGAACCTACCAAAACAATGTTTTAGGCAGATTGGACCAGACTAAGAAAATTGCCAGTGTTGGAAAAACTGGCTCATGTGGCCTTGGGAAAATACCCGTCATACCTTATAGGTGTATGATAAAAATTATCTGAAGATATCATCCTGCAGCTTGTTGAAGAGGATATCTCACCATAGTCTCAGTTATCAAAGAAGATGTTTGATGACTAAGATAATGGTCTACCAAAACAGAGTTTCAGGATGTTTTGCACTATTCCAGTATTAGCAAAACTGCCTCAGTGTCCTTAGGGAAATTCCTGCCCTATCTCATAGGATGATGTGAAAAATAATATGAATGTGTTAGGCTATATCTTGTTGATGGGTGCATCTAACCATGGTCGCAATTGTCCCATGGAGTGTTTTATGACAAAGATATAAATTTGCCAAAAGTAAGAAAAATATTATTTTGCATTTTAAGAACACAAGAAAATTGGTTGTGTTAGATTCGGGAAATTGAAAAGGCATTTTGAACTGCCCGCAAGGAGGGGTTATTTTGATGATAAAATTCATCAGGTAGCATAGTCATGTTCCTTAGTGAACTCAATATCCATCCATACCTTCAGGTTGTCTTATGATGGTCTCATATGCAAAATATTAATCTGCCAAAAATAGGAAAAATAATATTTTGCATAATGAGAACAAAAGAAAATGGACCAAGTGTTAAAAACAGGAGTTTGAGTGTGTGTCAACAAATTTATCTTGTGATATGGTATTGTTCATTGTTTAAATGGATATCTAGCCATGCTTGTAGGTTTCCTTATGGTGATCACATGAGGGAGAAATCAATTTGCCATAGTAGAAGAAAAATTGTTTTTACAAGTTAAAACAATTTTGTCTAAGTGTTAAATTAAACAGTTTGGAAGCCTATTTTCAAATGATCTCCAAATAATGCGTGTGTATCAAAAAGTTCAAAAGGTGACATGGATCTAATCCTTGTTGAGGTGACTATCCATCCATACTTTCAGTTTGCATTGTGATGGTCATATATGCAAAAGATGGACCTGCAAAGTTAGTGAAAAATAATAAACAGAGTTTATTAAATAAGAAGCTACGGGAATGTATTTAAAAAAATAAACAGAAATTTAATAAAAAGAATTGAGACAAAGTTTTGAAGAGACACATCTTACTATTGGAGAGATGCAATGTTTAGAAGAAGTTTTAATTGATTATTTCATTAAGACAATAAATAACAAACAGAGATTCGAAGAGGTGTCTAAGCATGATGACATGGCTAAGTAGCCTCAAAAAGATGCCCGCCCTAAATTATGGGTTAGAGTAAATTCCCGCAGCACATGGGGCTCTTGTAGTGTGTTGGTTTGTCTACCTAACCATGGTATTATTTCTCCTTAAGCATGTCTGAAGAAAAATTTGAATCTGCCAAAATGAGGTTTTAGAATAAATTTTGGAGAAAGTCCTGAAAATGACGTGTTGGAAAACAGCCTCAGGTAGCCTTAAGAAAATGCTCGCCACAAATTGTGTGTTGAAGGAAATGCCCGCACAATATGGGGGTCTTGTAGATTGATATTTTTCCTACCTAATCATGTCTTCATACTGTCTTGGAAGTAGCTGAGGAAGAAGTTATGAACCTGCCAAAACAATGTTTTAGGCAGATTGGACCAGACTAAGAAAATTGTCCAGTGTTGGAAACAATGGCTCATGTGGCCTTGGGAAAATGCCCGCCATACCTTATAAGTGTATGATAAAAATTATCTAAAGCTATCATCCTACAGCTTGTTGAAGAGGCTATCTCACCATGGTCTCAGTTCTCAAAGAAGATGTTTGATGACAAAGATAATGGTCTGCCAAAACAGAGTTTTAGGCTATTTTGCACTATTCCAGTACTGAAAAAACTACCTCAGTGGCCTGAGGGAAATTCCCGCCCTATCTCATAGGATTATGAAAACAATAATATGAAAGTGTTAGGCTAAATCTTGTTGATGGGTTCATCTAACCATGGTCTCAATTATCCTGTGGAATGTTTTATGACAAAGATATAAATCTGCCAAAAGTAAGAAAAATATTATTTTGCATTTTAAGAACACAAGAAAATTGGTTAAGTGTTGGATTCGGGAAATTGAAAAGGCATTTTGAAATGCCCGCAAGGAGGGGTCATTTTGATGATAAAATTCATCAGGTAGCATAGCCATGTTCCTTGGTGAACTAAATATCCATCCCTACCTTCAGGTTGTCTTATGATGGTCTCATATGCAAAATATCAATCTGCCAAAAATAGGAAAATAATATTTGCATAATGAGAACAAAAGAAAATTGACCAAGTGTTAAAAACAGGAGTTTGAGAGGTCAGTTGGAAATGCCCGCCAAGGATTGTCTTTGTGCAAGTAAATTTATCAAATGTCATGGATCCATTCTTTGGTAATTTTTCCATCTGCTCCTGACTTCAGGTCTCCATAGGGTGTTCACACGTGTGAAATGGGAGTCTGCCAAAGTGGGAAGAAATATGTTTTGATGTTCATAAGAGGTTGAGAAGCTATTTTGAAATGCTTGCCAGAGGCTGTGTGTGTGTCAACAGATTTATCTTGTGATATGGTATTGTTCATTATTGAAATGGCTATCTAGCCATGCTTGTAGGTTTCCTTATGGTAACCACATGAGGGAGAAATCAATCTGCCAAAGTAGAAGAAAAAAAGTTTTTACATGAATTTAAAAACAATTTTGTCTAAGTGTTAAATTAAACAGTTTGGAAGCCTATTTTCAAATGATCTCCAGATAATGTGTGTGTATCAAAAAGTTCAAAAGCTGACATGGATCTGATCCTTGTTGAGGTGGCTATCCATCCATACTTTCAATTTGCATTATGATGGTCATATATGCAAAAGATGGACTTGCAAAGTTAGTGAAAAATAATAAACAGAGTTTATTAAATAAGAAGCTACATGAATGTATTTAGAAAAATAAATAGAAATTTAATAAAAAGAATTAAGACAGTTTTGAAGAGACACATCTTGTTATTGGAGAGATGCAATGTTTAGAAGAAGTTTTAATTAATTATTTCATTAAAACAATAAATAAAAAACAGGGATTCGAAGAGGTGTCTAAGCATGATGACATGGCAAGGTGTTATTGGAACAAGACATGAAGGACAGAGATGACTAAGGACATGCATAATGACATTGAAAAGCAAGCATGATAAGCATGGAACATCTAGAGAGTCAAATGACCCTTCTATGGTCATTTGAAGATGATTTGGGCAAGACAAAGATGTTGGTGCAAAGATGACAAGGAGATGGTGACATGACAATAGACAAGCAAAATTGATGACAGAGATGGATGCGGGCATGATAATATTGGTAGAAAAATATGTTGAAATTGAGTTCAAGCCTTAGCTCATTGATTCCCCCGCCCCCCCCCCCCCTCTCGGTGAGCATTGTGTCTAACAGACTGAAGTTTTCATTGATTCCAACAAGTGTTGTGTAATGGCCTTTGATTTACTCACAAGGAGACCTTGATAGTTTGGGCATTAGAACACAAGGTGGCCCAAATGGTCCAATCGAACAGTTGTCCTTCTATTGTGGAAAGTAATTAACACTATGTCAATGGCCAATAGTTTAGTGGAGCATCGGGTCTATAAAAAAAACGAATTGCCTAGAGTCATTGTTGACTGGACCCTCTTGTTGCAATTACTCTGGTTTAAATAAAAGGAGGGATTTGCAGGGTTGTTAAATTCATTCGTAAGGTACATGACTCGAAGAATACAACTTTTATTTTGAGCCTCAATGTTAGTTTGTATCACCCAAAAAAGGATGCATGCTTACCTTTTATGAATTTATGGCCAAATGATTGTTGCAGAGTATGACTGATCTTTCTAGTTTTGGATATGGTTGATAAATAAATCCAGGCTCAATCCACACTCAATCAATCACCAAGAACCTTGTCACAACTATAGAAAATGTGCTAAGTGATACAGCTTGGCATGCTCCTGCAAAGGAGCTGTAAACTGGCAATATAAAAGGTAAAATTATCTATGCTGACATCGTATAGGTAACTAGGTTGCAGTAGCAGAGATAGTTGTAATGAGGTAGTGAGTTTCATGGAAATTACTATTTATCCATGGCGACATCATATATGAACAAGTGTAAATGTCTCTATGAAAAATATAAGGGCACGTGGATGGCCTAAGGTGGGGGTATAGGCGGCTTCTGTCATATACATAAAATATTATACCACACATAGTCAGTCGGGCCCAGACCCAAGAAAAAAGATGCAACATCCGAGGAAAAAAATCAAATCTGTTTTATTATTATTGAGGGTTTCCATTTCAGGATTTCTCTCTATGATCGGACAGAAGATAGAAGCAATCTTTTTCTTTGACGTTTAGTGCCAGCTAATTCATTCTTACTGGCTTGAATATGAACCGAGAATATGAACCGAGGGAGGGCTGGAATTTACTTCTCAGCCAAAACAAGTCTACTCCATTATGCAAATAGCCAGATCTTCTTACAAGTTAGATGTGGACGAAAATGCATGAGTTAACCCGCGCGTAAACAGCCAAGAGTCGTTGAAATCTAGCATTGGTTTGGCGGGTGTGCAAAGATAGCCATATATCGTCGATATAGAGACGAAAGTTCGTCGAAAATTAAACAACGTCGATATAACCACGGTTTTTCCGCCATGATAAAAAAAATGAAGTATTAATCCACGAATGTTCAAAACGTGGAAATATTTCATGGAAAAATCCGCCCAAATGTATTAGTGTTGGAAATAGCTCCTACTTCTTGATTCACAAACTATATTTGTTTGTGTACTTCTTAGAAATATTGTCACTTGTAATAAGCTTGACAAAGAGTGATTCTATGTGTATATTGTCACATGGTAATTTAGAGGTTTACCAATGACCTTTAAGAGAAGGTTGTTGCGTGAGTTTGATCGATTATTACAAGTTACAATGAGTCATGTATTTTGAGGTGTCATTCATACTTATCTGTAGTCTTAACATCAATCGACTTGTCTAAAATATAGGAATGGTCTAGATGTGCTTATCGATTGTCTTGAGATAAGACATGGATTACGTTTCTAAGTGATAAGAAATCTTAGAGATAAGATATCTTATCTTAGGACATGACTTTAGAAATGCTTGTAGATGAGGATCCTTTTTTGAGATGTGTAGCCATATAATATTGAGTATTAGAAATTATTTGTCATTTTGGGCTTCATTGAACTTATTAACAAGATTAACCCGGGTGTAACAAGTGTAAAACTGGGATTCATTTCATGGTTGTCATATATTGTTATGTTTAAATGCATCTTGATTGAGATTTAAATGAGGTTAGTTAAATGGTTAACTGAAATGTTGCATTAACTATAATATTTTTCGAATTTTTTATGCTTACAAAACTTTTTGTTTGTTCAATTGATGCTTTAAATTTATTTTTAAGTCCAAGTGGCTTCAAAAATTATGGACCACAATATGAATGGTTATGTTAGTATTTACAATGATAAGAAAAAACCAATATAACGTTTTATATATATATATATATNTATTATTAAATCTAGATTATTTTAAAAAAAATTTAAATAATATTTTATATCTAAATTTGAAATTAATATAAATGTTATTGTTCTTTTTATTAATTTGTTATTAGTTTTCTTTATATGGTTATATAATAATCTGTCTTCCCTTTTATAACATAAATAACCCAATAAATTCTACCCAAAACAAAACATAGTAATTTTGAATTTATGTCTCTTTACATTGAAGTATATTTTTTTACATAAAAATGTCATTATCTTGTTATTCATCAAAATAAGGAAAACTCATTATCTTGTTATTCAACAAAATAAGGAAAATAATACAAAGTAAATTTTCTGAACTGTTTTCTTGATAAAAAGTAACACTACAAAGTAAGTCTTCTCCATAGAGTGTTTTTACATGTCAGTCCAGTCTCTCTGCTTATTCAAAAAAAGGATTTTAAGTAAAAATGCAGAGAAATTCAAAATATGATACTTTGGGTCAGTTCAGAAATTTCATCAGAACTATAGAAGGTTGGGGATTGTTTGATAAAAGAAAGTATTATCCCCCATGCAATCTCCTCTTCTTTGAATTGGTTAAACCATGATGTGAGAGGCTAAACTATAAGTAATGTCCAATCTCCATGTAATTACCAAAATTTTCCATGGTGCTTGATGTTTTCCTAAAACTTTCATGGGATTTGCCTACGACGCCACACAGCTCAGCTCAAAAAATAAAGGCATATTATCTCTGGAATAAAAATAAAATTATGCGCCCATCCCAAAACTCAAAAATCAGCATGAGGAGTTGAATATTATCTTCAACAGCGATACATATTGGCAATGGGGAAATTCTTGATCATGTAAAATAGATGGATCGATGCATAGGAATAGAAATATTTTACAGGTTAGGTTTAAACATGTGCATAGACCAAATCATAAAGAATGTGCAATCGAGATAAGCTCGGCGCCCTACAACCCATTGCAACATAGAATCCAGAGAAGGACATCCTTCGTCCATGTTTTGTAATTTCAAATTGTTTTGAACTTCTGTAGGGAAATTATTCCTACCAAAACCCATAACAATGCCTACTCGGAGCTGGAGCTGGAGCTTCCGCTGCGTGTTGACAGTAGCGCGTGCGTGGAGGTATTCCAGTGGAAGAGACCGATGCATATTGTGTAACCTATGAGAGATGAAGTATATGATCCAAGGAAGTGAAGGGTGAACCGTTGTTACAAGTGAGTTGCCATTCTGTTATAAATTTGCTGAGAAAGAGTAAGTTGTCATTCTGTCATCGTCAAAGTTTGCTAGACGCTCTCCAGATTTGAAGCACTGATCCTTTTTAATTACCAATCTCATTTAGTGTTTTTTTTAAGCAAAAATATAAATCAGAATTGGTGTTGTAGCGAATACCTTCTCATCTCGTGACTATCTCAGTTTATCAGTTTCCTCGACCCGAAGTGTGGATACCTGCATGACAGGAGTTAAATTTTAGCAGAGCAATGAATCAGAAATGATGGAATATGGAATATGGGAGGGCATATTGATTTCTTTCTCATTGTTAAGCATTAGCATATATGGGACTAAATAACAACAAAACCATGGATTAGAAAATACTATGGGTCCCTAATCAGGATAAGGTGACCAAATCAACTACTCAACTAACCAACTAGATAATGTACTTTTCACTAGTGAGATTACATTTCTTAACACACCCCCTTAATCTCAACCGACAATATTTTGAACACTGTCAATCCGTAAGTGTTGTCTTTGAAACTCAAACGCAAGTGTTCCCACTGGTTTGGTGAACATGTCAGCCAAGTGTTCCTTAGAGCCACAAAATAGTAATGCAATATCTCCATTATTGACTATCTCACAAATGAAATGATAATGAGTGTCATATGTTTTCTCTTTCTATGAAAGACATTATGCTTGGACAATGTGATTGCAGGACTATTGTCACAAAATATAGGACTTGGCTCCTTTTCTGTGTGTCCCATGCTTCTTTAAAAGTCTTCTTATCCAAACTGCATGGCAAACTGTTGTGGTGGTTACTACATATTCTGCTTCTGCAAATGACATGTTGACAATGGGTTGTTTCTGAGATGCCCAAGTGATCATATTTGTACCCAAATGAAAAACATAACCAAATGTGCTTTTCCTATCATCAATATTGCCTACAAAATTAGTGTCAATGTACCCTGTGAGAGTATTGTTTGGTGATAGAGTGTACCAAAGTCCATATCCAAGTGTGTCTACAACATATCTCAGAATTCTTTTTCCAACTTTCCAATGAGAGTCTTTGGGAGACTCCATAAATTTGGAAATAAGACTAACAACATACATCAAATCAAGTCAAGTTGCAGTCAAATACATTAAACTTCCTACCATTCTTTTATAGAGTGTAGAATTTACTGCAGATCCATCATCATTCTTTGTTAACTTAGTGCCTTGAGAAATGGGGGTATTAGTTGGCTTACATCTATCCATTCTAAATCTCTACAAAATATCAGTAGCATACTTATGCTGACAAATGAAAATACCTTGATAAGTTTGAGTAACTTCCATACCAAGGAAGTACTTCATCGGACCTAGATCAGTCAAATTCATTTTTCATGACTGTCCCAAATTCTTCAAACGTCAAATTACCAGTGTAAATCATGTCATCAACATAAAGAGATACAATCAACATTTTACCTTGTTGATATGTTTTTACATACATAGTGGGCTCATAGTTGCTTCTGTTGAACCCATCATTTGATGAGATAGGAGTCAATCATACTGTACCAAGCTAGTGGAGCTTGTTTTAGACCATACAAGGCCTTTTTTAGCATAAACACTTTGTGTTCATGACCTTTGACAGAATATCCAGGTGGTTGGTCTACATAGACTTATTCTTCAAGAATACCATTGAGAAAGGCATGTTTCAAGTCCATTTGATAAACATGCCACTAATTTTGTGTTGCAATGGAAAGTACATCTCTGATGGTATCCATCCATGCTATAGGATCCAAGGTTTCATCATAATCTACACCGTATTGTTGTGGATATCCTTTCGCAACCAACCTTGCCTTGTGATTTTCAAGCTCTCCTTTTTCATTCAATTTGGTCTTATAGACCCATTTGACTCCAATACTGGTTTTGTCTATAGGGATATCAACAAGATCCCAAGTCTGATTCTTCTCAATAGCATCATTATCTTCATTCATTGCTTGTACCAACTGTGCATCCTTTATTGCTTCATCAAAATTTGTGGGATGACAGGAAAACAGAGCACACTGAAGTTGTTCATCAATAACAGGAGTCTGCTTATATAGCTCCCTCAAACTTTTGGTTTTATGGTTCTAAGGTGGAATGTGTGTTGGTGTTTCTTCTTGATGTTGTATTTCCAATCTTGGAATTCTAATAGGTAGATCTAACAGATCTTAACTTTCTTGTTGTTGTATGTCTGAAGGATCACTCCATCATTTGTCTTCAAGGAACTTCGCATCTCTGCTCACCACAATCTTTTTGGTGACAGGATTATACGACTTGTAAGCCTTGTGTTGTTCACTGTAGCCAGTGAAAATGCACCGCTCACTCTTCTTATCCATCTTTCTTCTAATTTCATCAAGTACATGAGCAAATGCAACATAACCAAAAAATCTTAGATGTGCAACACTAGTCTTAATGTCACTCTAGGATTCTTCATGAATCTTCTCCTGGACACTCACCTCCGGTGATGTGTTAAGAAAGTAGTCTCAGCATGCAACAACTTCAACCCAATACTCATATGATAACTTCTTGTGTGACAACATGTTATGGGCCATGTTCATGATTGTCCAGTTCTTTCGTTCAACAACTCCCTTTTGTTGGGGAGCGTATCTGGTGGTGAATGTCTATAGATGTCGTGTTGATTGCAGAAATTGGTGAACTCATATGAATCATATTCACCTCCATCATCTGGCCTAAGCACTTTAATGACCTGTCCAGACTACTTCTCAATCGGGACCTTGAACTCTTTGAACCTTCAGAGAAGGTATATGATTTGTTCTTGAGGACGTAAACCCATATTTTTCTGCTAAAATCATCAATAAATGTCAAAAAATAAAAACTACCTCCTATGGATTGGGTTTGCATGGGTCCATAGAGGTCTATATGAACTATCTCAAGATGGTCTTTGTCTCTAGATGTGCAAATGGAGAAGTTGTCCCTTTGATGTTTCCTAATGATACAATCCTCACAAGAGCTATATTGTTCATGTATAACTGGTAACCCCTTGACCATGGAGTGTTTATATAGGATATTGAGACTCTTAAAGGGGAGATGACTGAATCTACAGTGCCATAACCAGGTTTCATCTGGACTAGAACCAATATGGCCTACAAACTATGGAAAGTTGGCACTCCCGAGACTAAGTGGGAATATCCTATTCTTGGTCATTTCAACTTTAGCTATGAGTCTTCTATTGGGGGTTTTATCATAAATAGCACAGTACGTATCAAAAAAAGAAGATCATAATTGTTTTAAAGTAATTGACCTATGTTGATCAGATTGACATTCACATGTGGTACATGGAAAAGCTCAAGAATAAACTTCTTTTCATTCTGATTTGTAAGCGCAGGAACAATACATTTTCCTTTTGTTGGAACCAGAAATTCATATCCTAGCTTGATATTCATGACAACAGAGGAATCTAAACTAGAGAAAAGTGACTTATTACCTGTCATGTGATTGTTGCAACCTCAATCTAGTAGCCATAAATCTGTGTTGTAGTGTTCTTCAGTAGCTTGATAAGAGAGGAACATAACCTCTCATGAATATTCTTCTTCTTTTGAAACATGGGATCTTCCTTTGTTATGATCTACTTGCTTCTTTCTGCATTCTTGTTCATAGTGACCATACTTCTTGCAGTAGTTACACTAAATATTGGACATATTCGTCCATCTCTTTCGACTCCCCCTATGATCTTGAGAGTTTTGAGAGTGCTCTGAGTGATCTGAATGTTCATGATTGGTTCTATCTTGGGTATGAGAAGACCCTCGACCTCTTTTTCCTCTACCTCATCCGCCTCTGCTTCTACCTCTACTAAGGGAAGCTTGGGTGCTGAAATCATTTGTCGACGACTCTTCTTCTTGATTGAGTCGAGCTTCATGAGATAGAAGGGATCCAGTCAATTCTTTTAGGGTGAACTGAGATAGATATTTTACTTTTTATATGGCAGTCACTACCATAGCAAATTTCTTGGTGAGACACAATAACCTTTTGTTCTAGAGGTTCGCCATAGGTTTGAAATTGGGTTACAATACCCAAAACCCTAGTCATAAACTGATCTACAGTTTTTGTTTCCTTCATTTTCAAACTTTCAAACTGAAGTCAAAGAGTTTGCAATCTTACTGTTTTTACTCGGTATGTTCCCTTGTAGGCGGATGCGAGCAAATTCCAAGCTTAATGTGCACTGATAGCTCCTGAGATCCACAGAAAAATGGACTCCTCAATGCATCTTTGGATCAACCATTTGGCTGTGAGATCTCATCTCCATGAGCTTCTACAAAATTCTTCTGGGCATTACTCATTGCAGCCAGAGCATTTGTATCAGGTTCTTTGAACTCAGTTTCAACCATATCCCAACATTTGTTGAGCTAGAGAAATGTCTTCATCTTGATAGAACAAAACTCATAGTTGGTACCCGTTAGTACAGGTCCAAAGATCTACTTCAAATTTGAGGTGCTTGTGTTGGTAGTAGCCATCTTCTTATGACTATTTTCTCGATCAAAATGGAGCTAGAGATATCATCCTTTAACTCAGTGATGCAGCTTGTATAGCTATCACAAGGCATCAAAAGGGTGCATCGAGAAAAATCATTGTAAGTGAACAATGATCGACACACTTAGGATTAAGGGCTAATGTGTCGGTGATGCCTTTTGTCTAAGTAGAGAGTGCATCAATGACGCCTTTTATTGATGAGCAGAGTGTGTCGGTCTAGACGTGGCCCTCTTCCCGATAAGACAAGATGCATCAACGCTCAAGGGAGAAGAAAAAAAAAGATATGCTTGATTCCTCCACGTCGATGTGTTTTGGATTCAATCAAAACCTCTCTGTGTGTGTGCTTTCCACTATGTGAAAAGGTTTACCCAAAAAGAATGGATCAAGCCATGCGCTCTGATACCAGGTTAAATTTTAACAAAGCAATGAAGCATAAATGATGGAACACCAGTAGGCATATTGATTTCCTTCTCATTATTAAGCAGTAGCATATATAGGAATACATAACAACGAAACCATGGGTAAATACCATGGGTCAAAAAAATACTATGGGTCACTAATCAGGATAAAATGACCAAATCAACTACTAAACTAACCAACTAGATAATGTACTTTTGACAACTAAAATTACATTTCTGAAAAAACTGATGTATGTTTTGGATTAACCAATTAGCTAGAACAAGAACGAGTGGTGATATTCTCATATAACCCTTGGGGAACTCGTGGAAACGTGAAATAGTTGATCTTGGACGTTGGAATACCACTACTACCACTCATGCTTTTGGTACTACGAAGCTACAAGAGGAAAGCTCTCAACTAACGTTAGAGTTAGCTACGTAGAAGAGGTTCGGGATACAGATACATACGTGAAAGAGTGTGGAATGTGGAGCTTTTTCCACTTCGCGAAGACCCTAATTGAATTAAATGTGAACCAGTGGTAGCTATTTGTTGGTTTCTATCTTGATTGTTTCTCCCTTTCTTAATCAAGTCCAACTGGTGGGTTGTGCAATCTGGACAAATCTATTGGGCCATGAAAAATAGAGAATAATATAAAATTTTAATGGAACTAGATATCAACAAATATAAAATTTTAATGGAACTAGATATCAACAAATAATATAAAATTCTAATGGAACTAATATAAAATTTTAATGGAACTAATATAAAATTCTAATGGAACTAATATGAAATAATAATCTCCATTCCAATGTAATAATATAAAATTTTAATGGAATTAGATATCAACAAATAAAGACATTTATATATAATGTTGCATACAGAGGTTTACGAGGAGAATCTAGCTGGTACACAAACTGGAGACCTACACCTATTGTTTGGGTGTTGAGAGACGTACACATTGAGACTGTTAGACATCTTTCCATTCTAAATACCAAACCCATTGATAAAGCCGACAAAATCGATAAACAAAGTGAGCATCCCATTGTTCTCGACTATGTCTCTAAACAAAACACCTATGCAACATTGAAGATACAAGGTCAACCTCTAGTGCTTCAACTATCAACGAATTGTGGATTCCACATGTCCACCACTCTTGGAGAGGCGAGATGACTTTGTACCCAAGGAAATTGATTTCTCAATAGTAGAATAGCATAAGAGGTTGGGAGCAGTATAAGCGCTAACCAAAACGCTCTCGAGTTGTTGGAATTCGACAGAGTAATTTATTCTGAAATAACCATTTAGAGGTTTCAAATCACGATTTCGATCATCTGGGTCGTTTTAAAACGGGTCATTTAATCTAAATCACCTTAATTAGATCGCAGAAATTAAAAAATTGGAAAAATAACAGATTTCATGAATCATTTCACCCGGTTTCTATCCAAAATTCGCCTGAAAAGCGGGGCGTTTTAGTTGTCTTTTATCCTACGCAAGGAGGTTGTTGTCTTGGTACTTTTGAAGAAGAATCAAGCAGATGCATAGGTAAAGAATTCTTTTTGAAGATTGATTTAACATCTAATTATAACTTGGGAAACATTTTTTTTGTAAGTTCATTTGTACTTGAAATTGTTTTATGTGAACTGAATTGTACTTGGGCGCATTCTCAGTGGGACCAACACCCTTCATTTTCTAAGTTGAAGTCTTAATTGTTGAGTTTATTTGTAAAGGGTGGAATTTGCAAGAATCCCTTATTATTTTATTGACTCCATCAGTTTACTAACAGAGAAAATCGATGGCTTGGTAGAGTTACCAAACACTCTACTTCTCTCTTCTTTCGACAACACCGTCATGATTGACTGGCTACTCTCACTCACATTTGAAACTGTGTACAAGAATCTCAAGACACTATTGAGTTTCTACAGCTTGAGTCACAACTAATTTGAAGAAGAAACACATTTTGAACTTGTTCATGTTCAGAACAATCCTCTTTATGATTCCTTTCAGCAACCTGCATAGAATGACATCAATTCATAAGCACATAATCAAATCAATGGCCCATGTTAGAAGTAAAAGAAAATGAAGATGAAGTTATGCAAACAAAGGTTCTACATGTTCTTTCCACGCCCATCATCAAACATGGGAAGAGATCAACCACAACAAGCACAGAACCGGTTTTGGATACGACAAGGAAGTGACGCTTCACATTCCTAAATTCTCCAAGACAATCCAATTTCAGAGTGTTGGGTTCATAAAACAAAGTTCATATTCATCCATTCCAATTCATATTTTGACATTCCAACATTGTGATCGAGTTGTCCATGTAAAATATTAGTGTTTTGATCTTCATCCTTGTAAGCATTGTGGAAAACATACGCATTCTTCAGACATATGCTTCATTCTAAAGAAACCTGGAAGAGAGAATATTCACTATGGGTGGATCACTTATTGGAAATGGTCGTCAACAACCACGAATATTTGTATGTCATAGCACAGAGTTCATTCACGAGTATTGACACATCTTGCAACTAAGACATTCTCTTCTCCTCACATTGTTCCCAATAGGGGGGGATGATTGGTGATCAAAAACAAGAGAGTAAGAATAAGTGAGCAGGAACAAGCAAACCTGTATCAGATTCAGATTCTTGGTCCCCAATTATATTAGAGCTATACGTGGAGCCAGAGACACCAACTCCAAATCCAGATCCAGATCCATAACAATTCATATAGTAGAATGCGTCATATTCTACTAACTTTTTGGAATGTTCCAATAACCTTTCATCCTTTGAGCCAATTTCCAGAGTTTGTGGTCAAATTAGAATCGCCCATTTAGTAGAAGACATACAACTTCTACTAGCCTTTCAGAGTGTTCTAGGAACCTCAGACCTTTGAGCTAAGCTAAAGGGTTCGTAGTCATCCTTAAACCACATTCATGGTTCATGATTTGTGGTCATCCATAACCACGACTTTATAGATTCTAAAATCTATTAGTCTATGGTCAGCTTAAAACCACCCATTTAGTAGAAGACATCAACTTCTTCTAACCTTAGATTCAGAGAGCTTCTTCAACCATTTGCAGTTGTCCTTGTCCAAATTTCAGCTCTCTGCTTGAACTCATATACACCCCTTCAGATTAACGAAGGAATTGTTGGGAACCTAATCTATAGGGTTAAGGATATTCATGTGTAATGAAGACCAAAAATCACAATGAATATGAAGAGTTGTGAAAGATTCCAAAATACGCCTTAGAATATGAACCAAAAGTCATTCTTCATGTGCTATATATATATATACATATCTTAATGAAAAATTGTGCTTTCGTATCAATTATCTCTATATTTATGATGCATCCATCTTATATATATTTGGCTTTGTGTCAACCATTATATTATTCACTGTACAAGGAATCCTAACAAAAAAAATTATGCAAACCTTTTGACATGGAACATAGTCACACTCCTATTCTTCATACATAAAGAAAATAACCCTTTCATGACTTCAAAATAGATATTCTCATCACAAGAGACCTTTGAAACATCACAACTATGTAATTACAAGATGTCTTTTGACATTGGCACACGAATTTCTTCTCTTAATCCTTTAAAAAGGAGAGTAATACTCCTTACTCCATGTTAGATGAATTAGTCATATTGTCCTTACTCCATGTCTGGTCTTGTGAGGGAAGAATTTAAATACCCTTGCTATTCATATATGGAAAATTGATTTTTATTTAAATATATTTATACAAAGGTTTTTGTTATCAATCAGTTTTATAAGTGAACTTGGGATAAAAAACTAGAAAGAAAGAGAAAGTATTATATTAAAGAGTTTAACCTTACCTACAATCAGGATCAAAAAATGAGTACATAGAGGCCAATATACCTTGGAAAGCCAAAATTCTTATTGCTCAATTAAGAACTAATTCCCATCAACTCCATTGTGAGACCGAGCATTGGAATAGGCCAAAAGAAGTTTGGGCATAAAGAGTGTATTTTTTGCACCGCTCGTAAGGTGGAGACAGAAAAACATTTCATTTTAGAGTGTGAAGCCTTTAAGGACAATAGGGACAGGTACGCAAATGTCTTGATGGATAAATCTTGGGATGATTTATTTAACGAAGGAACTGTGGAAAAACTGGGGGCACTCATCATCAAGTTGAAAAAACAAAGAATTGAATTACAGAAAACAATGTGGGGTTGGTCTGTGCTATAGGCTATTCTTAACTTCCTGAATGTTAAAATATTTCCTTCCTCCCTTCTTACAAGCGAATTTAATTTTTCATGTCCAACAAATAACCTAAGGTTTGTTCCGAGCAACCACTCGTACCTTTTCCCTCGCCATCAATCGCAATCCAGTTCCCTCTCGCTTTCGCCTTGACTTTCACAATCTCGTTTCAATTCCACTTGTCGTTGTTTCTAAATCTCCTCCGCTTCTTTTCTCTATACTTCCAAAATTGGCATGGACTAAGTTGCCTCGGGAGTCGGAGGTATGTCTTGTTAAATCATAAAGTTGAAATTTCTAAAATAATCTTAAATTATGCCAAACTTTAGTTGATACTGAAAAGGAGTAAATTCAAGTGAATAAAATATTCTAAAAGCAAAAAACTATAGGGAGTGAAAATAGAGAATTGAGGCTACTTTGAAATTTTAAATATTTTAAAAATTGAGGCTACTTTGAAATTTTTATGAAAATAGAGAATTGCATCATTTGCGTCATCGAGTAGTTCTAGTTTTATTAAATGTAAAAAAAAAACATCAAATGTTTTGTAAGTATTTTTTTTTAATTTTATATTTTAAAAATTGTTTGTAACAATTTATTTTAATATTTGATTATGATTAGGATGATAATGATAATTAAAATTTATTTGGATCAATTTTGATCTATTGGACCTTAAAAAAATAAGGAATTATTTGATTTGTTTTAGAGTTTTAATTATGTGTTCAAAAAGCTTGGAGAAAAGCGTTCCTAAATTACTATAATTTTGATGAGATAGAAGGTTAGACAGGTTCATATTGTAAGAAAAATTTTGAAATTGAGATCTTATGTGTTTGTACACGGAGCAATGTAAGAGGAAGTTATTTTCATACTCAACATTCATAGTCTCATAAAGATGACAGACCCTTTCAGCCCACGAAGTTTTAGGAAAGGTCCAATGCCCTATTTTACTATGTAGCTCATGAGAATTTGTTTTTATTTTAGCTATGTGGACCTTATCCTTTACGCTAGTTAAGATAGAGAGATAATTTTGATCTTCAAGATTATGGTTAATGGCCTCCTTGTAATATCTTAATTTTCTTTTATCCTCTAAATTTTCATCACACCACAACTTCTCTTTGAACTTCCAAGTAATACTATTTTTAATATTATCTATATTTTGCAAAGGGACATCTTTGTCAATCCCCCACATCTTTAACCAAGACATGGCATCTTTTTACCAACCTCGCTTGAGCCTTGGGTGGTTTTGACTGGAATTTAAAGCAATTTTTGGAAGTCTCTACTCTCTCAAGTTATTTATTTTTTCTTGCACATTAGGTACCTAGTCATAGCTATGCGCTCAAATGGGGGAAATACCCACTTCAATCAAGAGAATATGATATGGTGTATTGCTTTTAATTTTAAGATTGTAAGTTATAAAATCTTATGTATTTGTTCAATCCTTCTCCAAGACTCTCTAGAAAATTTGTAGCCCCAAACTTCACACCCACACAGGAGAACGAGAGTGACGAGAGTTCCAAAAATGAATTTATTTTTATCCCACATCACAAGGTTTGTCAACTTACAATTGCTTTCAAGACCAGAATAAGATTTCCACCCCCCATTAATCATTTTCTCAATGTTGTAGTTCCAATTAATCTTGTGATGGATATCAATTTCACGATATTTGTAGCAAATCACTTATTCCAAGTTGTTATTATCATACAAATAGGAGCATAAGTGACCTTATTATATTTTATCAACAAAAATTTGGTTTTGTTGGTATTGATGGTCTTGTCCATACCAAAGCAAAAATACTTGAGAATTCTTAATTTGTATCAACATCAAAAGTACATCTTGCGAGAAGAGTAATATCATTAGCATAAAGAAGGCAGATGATGTCAATTCCTACCAACGTTGTGCCAGTGCAACCTACCTCTATTAAACAACCTTCTAACTTATCATTGTATATACCAAAACGAGTATGGGAAAGGGTGTATCCTTGCTTAACTCCTATATTACAATTAATATCTTCCAACCAACCATCAGTGTTCTTAAACTTGGAAATGGCATTCTCATATAACCTTATTGCAGTGGCCCTCAACTCGAAAGGAACCTTTATCTCTTCTAATCTTTTCCACAAGCTATTTCTAGGCATTGTGTCAAAAGCTTTCCTAATTCCACTAAAAAAGAAAGGAGATTGATCTTATTATTGGAGCATTCCTCTACAATGTTCTAAGAGTAATGAGGTGGTCTGTGGTAGAATATAAAATTGGCTTTCCCTTTATCTCTTTTACCTTGACTTTCTATCCATCTGATGATCTTGTTTTCTGAAATAATACCATACAACTTGCTAAGAGAAAACTAATAATGTAATGGTCCTATCATTAAAGAGGTTATTTTTATCACGGCTTTTAAAAATGGGTACAATAAGGCTCTAAATCCAAGGTTTAGGGAATCCTTTCATGACTGCTATATTGAAGAGCTTGTGGATGTGAGGGATGAGGACAAACCCCCAATTTTTTTAGGATCTCATCTTGGTAGCTTTCAATGCCCTTAGCTTTCCCATTCGCGAGGCACTTAATCGCAAAAGCTATATCTTCTAGAGCAAAAACTTCATCTTCCATAAAAAAGAGGGTTGAATGTTGTCCACGGCTCAATTGATTCATAAAACTTCTTAAGATAGGAACTACATTCCTTCAATACAATCATATTGTTCTCTTTAGTTTTGAGAGTTAGAATTTCTCCCTAGAAATTATTTCTTAGGATCCATCTTAAACAGCTATAAAAGCTTCTCATGCTTATTATTTACATATGTCCTTTTTCTGTTTAATGAGGGATTTGTACATGTTTATCTTATCAACTTTTAGGGAATCCTCAATAGCTTCTTTGATCCCCCTTCTTGCAATATGACACTCTTTGGCATACCTACGTAAATTAAGACCAACAAATATTTTTTACTTCAAAGGCACTCATTGAAATATGAGAACAAAAATCATCTGAGAAATCAAATAGTTGTCTTAACACTATATTTTTGCAATATTTTTCCTTCTTTACTACAAACTACAATATACAAAAGCTTTCTTCACTAGTATAAAGACTAAAACATAGCCACTCTAATTCACTACCATGTTAATGCAAAGCATCAGGCTCCTCAATTCAGGCTCATTGTCCAGTGTTCACAGTGGAGACCAATTATCCCCTGATTCTATTCAAAGTTCCCATAAAGAAGGGTGACTCATACAAGAAATGGATGCATCGTAGTGGCATCTTCAAAACACAATTGCTTGACCAAAACTGAGATTCCCATTCATGGTTGTATTTTGGGACAAAGTATGGCAAGTAGTTGCAAGACTAAACAATGTTGTGTATATTGGGTGGTTGGGAGGATAGATTATTACCCTTCCCACCTTGGTTCAAAACTGACTTTATACCCTTTACTTTAATATAAAGAACCCATTTTTTCTCTCACTCTTTTAACTAAATAACACATTCACTAATAAAGTAGTAAACTACTTTTTAAAATTACTCCTCTTATAAGATATGAATAATCCATTTCTCATTTATTACAAACTCACTTTTATATATATATATATATATATTCCTTTACTTTGGTGTAATATGTTAGGTTAAACCATGTGTGGTTTTAAGAAAACCGTGTGTTGGTTTCTTTTCTTCCTTTTCTTTTTTTTTTACTTTCCTTTCGTTTTAACTTAATTCTTTTCTTTCTTTTTTTTATTTCTTTTTCTAGATCTCTTTCTTTTTTTGTCAAAGACCCAATGATTCAAAAAATCTAAGATGATGGCTAAAAGCCAATATATGGACAAAGGTACGGAATCAAGCCCAAAAAGGGGCTCTGATACCACTGAAATGGTAAAAAATCTGTTTACTAGAACTTCTTGAACTTCCACTTCTGAAAATACAAATAATCCATGAATAGATATAAAAGTGGATAAAATATGATATGATGATTACAATGAGGGTGTAGCCCGTATAAATAGGCTTACATAGTGATTATTCGTCATAAGGATGTGTCCCTTAATTAAATATAATTAATGGTATGCTATTTTATTATATTATTATTATTATTATTATTCATTATTTTAATGTTTTATTTGTTACAATTAATTCCGGGTTGTATTTCAATTGTATGATGCTATCGATTCCAACTTTTTTGGCCTTAGACTTGAAGGTGTTAAAATCCATGGATATATTTTTGGAAAATTATTTCCATTTATGTTGTAAAGTAGACTTGTGAATATCGCTTTTATGATTTTGAGATGGGATAATTTCCTTTGCCTTTATGTTTGAATTTTTTTTAGAGGAGAAAAGTAATTAAAATCATTTTCTTAAATCTTTCGTTTAATTTAAATTCATAAAATAATCAGGATAAGTTCCAATTAGTATGCTACTGTGTCATGTCCCAAATTTTGCATTGGGTCACAATTTCATAATCACATTTGCCATATTAATTAGAGTTTGTCAAATTGATGCTAAGGGTCAAATAATTGCCCAGGAGGAAAATTACGAGTTTCCTAGGTTGGGGTGGAAGCTTCGAGATTTGGAATAAGGGGGATAATGAATGATGTTTGAACATTAGAATGGCATAAATATTTAATAAAGGAGATAAATAAATAAATAAAAAAGAAAATTGAAGTGGCAATGGAGCATGGAGACACATGGAGACTATGGGGCCCACACAAGCTAGAGATTTGGTGCCACATGGAATCCTCCTCTTGCATTTTTGAATCCATGGGAAGCATAAAGGTTATTGGATGAGTTAGAAGGATAATACACTTGGCCATATGAATCATAAGTCGAATTTGGGAGGAAGTGTAACTTACATGGGAGAGGAAGAGTCATTTTGGAGTTAGTGAGACACTTGGGACTAGATTCCCTAGCTCTATGACAACAATGATGAAGATACTATGACACCTATGACACAAATCAGATCTGAAGGCTAACATCTAACATATCTGACATGTCAGGTCGAAATATAGCATCCAAGTGGGCTCTCATGTGATTTGGGAAAGCTCAATGGGCTCCAACTCAAATTTGGGGAAGGTGGAAGGCTAGGAAAGGGAGGACACATGGAAAAACATGATCACACACCCTAATTTGAATTGGCTTGAGCTTGTGGATGGATTGGGAACCTTAGAAGGCTAAGTATTTTTATAAAATATAGGAAGCAACCAAGAGAATAGCTTTTGATCATTTGAGAAATTGTCATTTGTGAATTGTGAGAGCTAGTGGATGACTAGTTTTCTTGCCTTAGCCAATTTCGAGGGTGAAAGATTCCCATCNATTAATGGAGTCTTATTTGCAGGTGTCTCTTAGCATACTCCATGACACTTGATCATTAGTGTCAAATTCTTGTTGGAGAGCTACTTCATTAGAGGAAACATCCTTCTTTGAAGACATGGAGAATATTCAGAGAGCAATGTGCCCCATCAAAGGTAATTTCATGTCTTTGCTTTTTGATAGAAACCATTTGTTTGAGCTTAATGAATTGTTACATGATGCATACTTGAAGAATAATGAGGATAATCATAAGCTCGCAATTCAAAATGAGCAACTTCTTGAAAAGTTGCAAGATACTTGTTTTTCCTCCTATGTTCCAGATTGTCAAATGGTATATTGTTTGGAGGATTCTCATGACATGGTGGATCATGAGAAATGTAGAAATTTGAATGTGCTTGATTCATTAATTTGAAGATGAACTTGAAGAGATCCAAACACTTGATGTGGTGGAAGAGGAACTTGAATTGTCTCTTGATGAAGGTTATGCAATTTTTAAAGAAGAGCATGATTCCTCTACATTGGAACCAATCTATGACAAAGGTTTCACACTTTTGAAGGAGTTGCATGATACTACCCATATGGATCCTTCCCATGATGAAAATTCTGCACTTTTTGATCATTTGGGTGAGTTAGTTCATTCTCCTACATCCTACAAGTCCATGTTTTGTAGCATTAGTATCAATGAACTATGGGTGAAATGGTTATTTTTTATGGTGCCACATGAGGAGTATGGAACTCCTAGATTTACTTTTTATGATGACATGGTTGGAGCACATTCTTATTCACATTTTTAGCAGCATCGTTTTTTACTTTATGATGATGCACATCTACATGGATGCACCTATGATATGCATTTGAGTCACTTGATGTAATGTCCTCTTCTGCTTAGGCATTGAGGACCAACCCGCTAACCTATGTGATTCCTATAGGTTCGAGCGGGTATTGACAGTCAAGGAATCAACTGAAGACCGATGCCATACATAGAAGATTTAGGGCATCAATATTATATCACCATTGGGTCGAAGAGGGCCACTAGAGCCAAAGGCCACCTGCATGCATGACATCCGGACATTATTTAATGATGCATGCACCCGATTAAGTCTCCATGCACATGCATGCAAGTCAACCGCAAATTAGAAGATAAAGTGACCTAATTAGGTCAAAAGTTAGGGTTTTCGTAGTTGAGAGTTATAAAAGAAAGATATGAATGCAGAATTCACTTATGTGATAATTGATTTGTGGAGTCGAATTGGAGAGCTCGACAAGCTAAGTTGGGGTTGAGCACATGCTCAGCTAACTGGTGTATTTCGGCAGCGAAATCTATCTGCCCTAGTTCATCATCAGGTTGAATCATCAAGGTTCAACACTAGTTCATCATTAGGTTACATTCAGCAGTTATTCTGGGAGGTTGATTATTCATCTAGACAGAGGGTTTCACCTTCACACCGTGTCATCGTGATTAGAGACAAAGCAATTTGTTTTCCTACCTACAGGATTCAGAACTTCCGCATGCTGCTTCCATCATCATCAGAGGGGTATTATAACCCTAGTGCAGATCATCCAGGCCTCCAGCAACAGCTTATTTATTATTTTGGAGCTTATATAGTTGAGAGGAGGGTGCATTCACCTGTGGAGGACGATTTGGTGTATCTCCTTATTCCTCTGGCAGAATCCTTGCATGTTGGGACCAGTCTCTTCACCATCAGTTGATCTATATACTGGTATGTACATGCATTGATTTCTCCTATTTCATAGCATCTCAGTATTTTTCTAGGGCATATGTTTGCATGCAAAGTTCGGGGTTTGCTTTCCTATTTGATTAAGGAGTAGGTCTATTAGTCATCTACAGCATACACATAAACAAGAAAATATCAGTTTGGGATATTACACTTGAAGACTCATGGTTTCTCTTGCTCAACACTTGGTTCATTTGATGTTGGAGGAAATTCATCCAATACTGGGGTGAATAGATTTATGATCGGAGAACATTTTGTTTCCAGCCACATACTTTGTTATATCTTTATGCTTCTCTCATTCATGGATGTATGGGTGATACTTATCTGAGTCATTTGAAGTCTCCTTGTTTTTTTTGCTCATTATTTGGTTCAGATTTTGGTGAAGGTTCTTCATTCACTCCTTTAATGAAAGAACACATGGCCGATTATATTGATGCACATTATATATATTTGGAGCAGCATTATGGGACATGGGATCCTCACCTATGTCATTGGAGCAGATTTGATTGGTCACTTGAAGCTTGTATGCACTTGGAAAATGGTGGTCTAGTTACTTGGACGTATAAGCACTTTCAGCATTTTTTGATGAGGCACCTCCTTGATGTACATATTTATTATGTTGTTATGTACTTTGATGATATATATTATGTACTCATGATGTTTGGAAGAATGCATACAAGAAAATGGGATCTCGGAATTCTATTTCCTCATGGTATGGGTTAGAGAGAACTCTTAATTGTTGGAGTGCAATACAAGTTATGGGACCCTGGGATATTTTTTTAGTCCCATTGATTTCAATTTTTTTGGGAAACAAGCAGTATGGGAGATGGATTCCCCACTTAATAAAGTGATTTTAATCAGAGTAGTGCAGAAGCAAGCATGGTGGTTCCTCTCTCAAATCTTCATGGAATCTCAAAGACTCGAAGTTGGTAAACTTAGTGGCAACTTCAAAGTCTCATTCAGGAAGCAAGTTCTTCAACACCCATGTTTGAAAATGCTTGACGACAAGCAATATTGGGAAGGGAGGATTTGTCATGTCCCAAATTTTGCATTGAGTCATAATGGCCTAATCACATTTTCCATATTCATTAGAGTCTGTCAAATTGATGCTAAGGGCCAAATAATTGCCCAGGAGGAAACTTACTAGTTTTCTAGTTTGGGGATGGAAGCTTTGGGATTTGGAATAAGGGGGATAATGAATGATGTTTGAACATTAGAATGGCATAAATATTTAATAAAGGAGCTAAATGAATCAATAAAAGAGAAAATTGAAGTGGCAATGGATCATGGAGACACATGGATACTATGTGTAACATACCCGATAATCCTCAAGGTAAACTCAGAGAAAAATGGGGTAATTTTTCTCCCCTTTTCAAAAAATATTCTTTTAAGTCCAAACAAGTAAACTATGTCAGTATCTGGAAAAGTATAACCACTCATTGTGACATTATCATGATCGTCTATTCATATAATGACCATTCATTTAATCACATACGTTTCATTCGTTAGTTCCAAATCCAAATAAACTTAGCCAATAACACTAACCTTTAACCCCGCCATTAGACTATCTAACATTTTATTGACATCAAATAATCCATCTTATTTTGGACTCATCATTCGACAATTTACACCATTGTTATCATCATAACATGAGCTACATACATCAAAAGTATATAAGATAAATACATATGATAAGTATGTCAAGAACACATGAGATAGTATACATCAAAAACACAAAGAGTGAGACAAATGTACATGGTTCACCCAATCTGTGGCTTGTGTCCACCAAACCATTATATCATGTATTATTTATTCAAAATAATAATTACATTTTGCAACATCCTTGTCACCATACATTCTTTCCGTAGTCTCATGGACTCCTTCTCTAAGAGTATTTCTAAGCTACTCCCTACCACTATCCAACCATGACCGAAATCTTATGCTAATTTAAATACAAGGTATAAAAACCCTCCTCGTTACTTTCCAAGCTTCTACTGAACCAACTTACTCTTATTCATTCACTATCTCAAGCTAGAAACCCTTAAGTAAAGCTCTTATGATAACATGAGAAGGTAATATAATTACCCTTGAGCATGAATTATTATGATAAGGCAAATTCATAAGGCTAAATACTTCTAATAAGTATGAACTGCTAACTCTCCTTATTACTAACTTTTCTTCTAAACAAGAGTGCTACCTTTTGAAGGTCTTACACATAGGATTACTTCAACTCTGTATTATAGATAGCCATCATTCATTTATAACATACTTATGAACAAACACAACTAGTTCTAACAGACAAGTATACTTTATACGTAACCCTAATGCATAGCCCACTATTCATGTGTAATCCTCTCATACACAGAAACTTTATTTCTTTGGCAAATCACTTTTGCAATTGAATCCATGGTAAACAAATATGGTTCTACCAAATAAACTTACATTGCAATATTAAAACAAATATTAGCTATTTTTTTTCAACACACAAATACCTTAACCTTTTGGAAAGTCGCATCTCCAATGGAATCCAATGTAACTTGGAAGAGCTAAACCCAAAATGCTAATACAAACACACACAACAATCTTACTCTTTTGAAAAAATGCATCTCCTAGAAAAATCCAAGGAAAACCTAGCAATTGTTAAACTCAAAAAGTAAGTACCATACACACAGCGGTTCGGTTTTTTGGAAAATCGCATCTCCAAGAAAGAACCGGCAAATACTAAACTTAAAAATGCCAAAACAAAAAACACACGGTGATTGATCTTTGGCAAATCGCATCTCTAATGGAAAATCCAAGGAAAACTTGGCAAATGCTAAGCTGCAAAACAAAAACAAACAGGACTTGCATTTCCAAGGTATATCCGGCAAATGCTAAGATAAACACCAAAACAAACAGCGACTTCAATTTCCAAGGTATATCCGTAAATGCTAAGATGCAAAACAAAAACAAACAGACACTTGCATTTCCAAGGTATATCCGGAAAATGCTAAGATGCACCCAAAAATAAACAGCGACTTGCATTTCCAAGGTATATCCGACAAATGCTAAGATGCAAAACAAAAACAAACAGCCACTTGCATTTCCAAGGTATGTTAGATTTTTATCATTCAATCTAGCATTATGATCTTAGGATCTTTTAACTGAGAGAACAACAAGCACAACACAAGAGACAAGAGACATAAAGAATTTTCCTTGGGGAAACCATAAAGGAGAAAACCCCACAACTTCCTCAGAGATAAAATCAGCACCAAGGGTAAAACCGGAGAACAGTAAGATGATCTCTGACAACAGCAGTTTCTCTCTCTCACACTAAGAGAGCTTATCCTCTCTCACTCATGCGCTCCAATGAGTGAGTGTGTGTATGAGTATGATAAATAGAGAGGCTCTCAGTCTCTATTTATATTCTTTCATTCACTTGGAACCCACTCCAACATGTCGGCCTCACTTAACAATTACTTACTAGAGCTGACATCTCTAGGAGTGTCTAATAACCCTAGTGCCCCACCACTTGTGGGGACTTTTCCTCCTCCGACCAATAGGAGGGTAACACAATGGTGGGGACTATTTCCCTGACTTACAATGACTCACCTAGGGTCGACTTCACTAGGATAGTCTAATAACCCAAGGGCTCCACAACTATGGGGACTTTAACCCTTGACCAATATGAGAGTTACCCACAATGACTTGACATGACTTTCTCATTATAGAAACTTCCCGGAATAAACATCGGGGTATGACATGACTCAAATACATTACAATACATCCCGGATTAAACATCGGGTTACAATACATAAGAAATATGGATGAATACATTCCGAAGTTACAATTACATCAACACTCCCTCTTAACTAGGAAGGTATTCTCTTGACATAATTTATCAGCACAAGTCTTCTTCTCTATATCATCTGGATCATCATTGAGTTCTCGACATCTTCGTCTTCAAGTCATCTTCATCTAGATCTGGATCATCACTCGATCTGGATCATCATCATTGAATCTATATCATCACTGGATCTGGATCATCATCACTCGATCTAGATCATCACTAGACATCATCACTGGATCTGGATCGTCACTACTAGATCATCTTCACTGGATCTGGATCATCATGGGTGCTATCTCATGACTCTTCTCGTCACAGGAAGTTCTACAGAGCCAACCCTCTTTCATGTTGGTTGTAAGCCTAGCCTCCATGTAGGTCTTCTTCAGCATATCTAACCTGCTCGTCAGAATGGTCCGTCCAGCACTTACATCTGACCTGCTCATCAGAAAGGCATGCCCAGCACTCACATCCGATCATGTAGGAACCAATCCTATAATCATATTAGAAAGGCCCAGCACTTATATCCACCCAGTGAGGGAACACATCCCATTACTGATGGAAGGGTTCTGCACTTACATCCACCCAGTGAGGGAACACATCCCATTACTGATGGAAGGGCTCTGCACTTACATCCACCCAGTGAGGGAACATATCCCATTACTGATGGAAGGGCTCTGCACTTACATCCACCCAGTGAGGGAACACATCCCATTATTGATGGAAAGGCTTTGCACTCATATCTGATCATGAGGGAACACATCCCAGTAACCATATCAGAATGGCCTCCAATCCTCGACTGAGCTACCTGGTAACTGACCAGGTGCCTCCATTCTCCTAGAGAATGGCAGTTGCCCTTACATCCGACCTGCTCGTCAGAATGGCCAATACTCACATCTGACATGGGAGGAACTTAATCCTTTAGCCATGATAGAATGGTTCAGCCCTTACATTTGATCAAGTGGGAACACATCCCTCTATCACATCAGAATGGCTACTCAGTCCTAAACTGAGTGTTCCTGGTACCTCACCAAGTAGCTCCATTCAAAGAATGGAAATTGCCCTTACATCTATCCTACTCGACAAAATGGCCAGCACTCATATCTGACATGGAAGGAAGCAATCCACTCACCATGACAAAATGGCCCAGCCCTTACATCTGACCTACTCCTTAGAATGGCTATTGATCTCAGCACTCATATCTGTCATGGAAGGAACCAATCCTCTCACCATGACAGAATGGCTCAGCCCTTACATCTGACCATGGAAGGAACCAATCCTCTCACCATGTCAGAATGGCTATGGGACTCATCACTTTCCCTTGGAGGAAAGCTCAATCTGGAGAACACCAAGATTCTCCCTGAAGTACTTGAACTCCACCCTAGCCAATGGCTTTGTCAACACATCAGCTATCTATTCCTCCATCGCAACATACTGGAGCTTCACTGCTCCCCACTGCACCATATCCCTGACATAGTGGTACTTGATCTCGATATGCTTCGACTTGTCATGGAACACTGGATTCTCTGACAACTTGACGCAACTCTAGTTGTCACAATGTATACAAGTAGCATCCAACTGGAGATCAAATAAATTAGACAGTAGCTTCCGTAGCCATACTGTCTCACAACTAGCTGAACAAGTTGCGACATACTCTACTTTAGCTGTACTCAGTGCCACACAGGATTGCTTCCTGCTAAACCAAGAGATCACACCTGATCCCATACTGAAGCAACACCTTGAAGTGCTCTTCCTATTGATGGCACTGCCTGCCCAATCTGAATCAACATAACCCTCCAGGTTAATCTTCTGATTCGCATCGTACTTGAGCCCATAATCAATTGTACCCCTCAGGTACCTCATAATATGCTTTGCAGCAATCAAGTGGACATTTCTCGGATCTATCAAGAACTGGCTCAAGGTGTTCACAGCAAAGCAAATGTTTGGTCTCATGTTCGTT
Organism: Pseudotsuga menziesii; assembly: GCA_001517045.1. NCBI lineage: Eukaryota > Viridiplantae > Streptophyta > Pinopsida > Pinales > Pinaceae > Pseudotsuga > Pseudotsuga menziesii. Next base: position 115,848 of record LPNX010202785.1, read on the forward strand.
AGGTACATCAAGGACCCAATCATCTGATGATACATCGTAGCATCAACCAACTCTGATGAAGCATCATTCAAGAGCTTCAAGTTCGATGCCATAGGTGTGGCCATAGCCTTGCATTCCATCATCCCAAACCTATTCAGGATCTCTACTACATACTTCCCTTGTCCAAGGAAGATTCCATCTATACTCTGCCACACCTGCATACCTAGAAAGCAGTGCATCGACACATAACAGGTGCATCACTGGTCTTCCGCATTCAACCTTGAAGCAAAGGTTGGAATCTACTTTACTCTCAGTAAAGCCTAGAGCCATCATTAATCTATCCATCCTATCGTACCATGTCGAACCTTATATATTTTGCAGTCACTCCCTCTAAAGCAGAGCATCATACTCCTTTGTCTTCCATACTCTATGCACTGAAACATTTTGTACCTGAGTGACAAGTAGCTTCCTATGCTACTAATATTCTATGTGACCATCTAGTGTATAAACTTGCATCTTCAACCTTGTAACAAAGATTAATATCTTCAACAAGCTCATCATATATGTGTTTAAACTCTTACTGGCTGCAAATGTCTCTTCGTAGTCTAGGCCTTCTTTTCGTGAGAAGCCTCGTGCTACGAATCTTGCTTTGTATCCCACGATGTTTCCATCTACTGCATGATGGAACTATGAACTTCTCTTCAAGTCTTGATACTGCATCCTAGACATCATTCCTCTTGAACTGGTCTTCCCTCTCTTCTTGAATTGGACACCTACCTGAGTGACCAAGTTCTTCTTGTGTAAGGCTTCTAACCTCATCTCCCTCTGGAACTGGAACCTCTCTACTCATGTAGGTGTCCAATTCATTTTCTTCAGAGATATCATATACTTCCATACTTGTAAGTTGTCAACTTCACAAAGCTTATCATTAGGCCGATGTGATAGATCACTTTGAAATGAGAACCTCAAATCGAAATAGCAAAAGATTAGATCTTACCGTTTTGAGGTGTCCATCCTGGTTTCGTAGCTGGCTGATCTAGGGTTTGTCACAGAAACCCTAATTTTAAAAACTTGGAATATTTTAGATATGATTGGATAGAAATATATATCTCTTCAAATGGAGCTGTCCAATGTACGCCTTTTCTAAAAACAGTGGAGGGAAGCTCCCGGAACAGGAAGCCCTAGTTTTCCAATTTCTTTTGCAGAAATGCCTATCACTGTTTCTGTGATATCTATGAACTTACTACTCCTCTGTGTCTGAAATTTCGCACTGAGGTAACCTCACATGTCCCTGATCCAACACCATAGTTTTCATCATAATTGGTTTCACCAATTTGTATTTATGATCCTTTTCCCAAGGTCACCTGTTACAGGACTGTTCAGAATAGCGAAGTTGTACGGACTTCCACTTGTCACTGTTTCATCTTCTGGGTCTAAAGTTAGGACCCCAGAAATTAAATTCAGTGACCTTTCTGGAAAAACTTTAGTAATTCCATTTGAACCTCTATATCCCAATCTATAGCAATTCTCCCCAGGTATCCTGTTTAGGGATGAATTCTGGAAGAGGCCGGAACCCTAATTTGGAGGGATCATATCTCCCAAAATATAGTGAATCTGAGGCTGAATTTTGGATACAATGTTCATCAGGAATGTATCTTCTGACCCTCTAATTTTCATCTTTTTATCCTTCTCCAATATTGTAATATAGTGAATGTACCAAAACTTAGCAGTTTTAGTATTTAGGGTTTTTCTAGCTTGGGGTCAAACTAGGGTTTGACTTTCTCAGAGTTTCACCCAACCAAATTTTTTGATCCAGATCTCCAAACTTCGATTTTGATGAAGAAAAAAATCCTATGTTGGGCTCACTCAAAAAATATTCTTCTGTAGAAAGCCCTAATTTCCACATCGAAAACTGAAAATGCTCGGAATCGAATTCTGCTTCGACAAAAAGATGCGCCCTTCAATGGAGAGTCATCCTAGCATACTTTTGTTGATGGATTGTGGAGAGAGACCCACAAATTAATAAGCCCTATCTTTTGCAGCTGCACAATGTCTTCTTCTCAGGGTAGCTCTGATACCATGTTATATTTTTATCATTCAAGCTAGCATTATGATCTTAGGATCTTTTAACTGAGAGAATAACAAGCACAGCAATAAAACACAAGCACAACACAAGAGACAAGAGACACAAAGAATTTTCCTCAGGGAAACCATAAAGTAGAAAACCCCGCAACTTCCTCAGAGATAGAATCAACACCAAGGGTAAAACCATAAAATAGTAAGATGATCTCTGACAGCAGCAGTCTCTCTCTCTCACACTAAGAGAGCTTCTCCTCTCTCACTGATGCGCTCCAATGAGTGAGTGTGTGTATGAGTATGATAAATAGAGAGGCTCTCACTCTCTATTTATACTATTCCATTCACTTGGAACCCACTCCAACATGTCGGCCTCACTTAACATTTACTTACTAGAGTCGACATCTCTAGGAGTGTCTAATAACCCTAGTGCCCCACCACTTGTGGGGACTTCGCCTCCTCCAACCAATAGGGGGGTAACACAACGGTGGGGACTATTGCCCCGACTTACAATGACTCACCTAGGGTCGACTTCACTAAGATAGTCTAATAACCCAAGGGCCCCACAACTGTGGGGACTTTAACCCTTGACCAATAGGAGAGTTACCCACAATGACTTGACATGACTTTCTCATTATAGAAACTTCCCGAAATAAAAATCGAGGTATGACATGACTCAAATACATTACAATACATCCCGGAATAAACATGGGGTTACAATACACAAGAAATATAGATGAATACATTCTGAGTTACAATTACATCAACAAGGTATATCCAGAAAATGCTAAGATGCACACAAAAACAAACAGCCACTTGCATTTCCAAAGTATATCTGGCAAAGGCTAAGATGCAAAACAAAAACAAACAACCACTTGCATTTCTAAGGTATATCCGGAAAATGCTAAGATGCACACCAAAACAAACAATGACTTGTATTTCCAAGTCATATCCGACAAATGCTAAGATGCAAAACAAAAACAAACAACTACTTGCATTTCCAAGGTATATCTGGCAAATGCTAATATTCACACAAAAACAAACAATGACTTGCATTTCCAAGGCATATCCAACAAATGCTAAGATTCAAAACAAAAACAAATAGCCACTTGCATTTCTAAGGTATATCCGGCAAATGCTAAGATGCACACAAAAACAAACAGTGACTTGCATTTCGAAGGTATATCCGGCAAATGCTAAGATGCACACAAAAACAAACAGCCACTTGCATTTCCAAGGTATATCCGGCAAATGCTAAGATGCACACAAAAAAACAGCCACTTGCATTTCCAAGGTATCTCCGGCAAATGCTAAGATGCAAAACAAAAGCAAACAACAATTTGATCTTTTGTCAATCGCATCTCCAATGGAATATCCCCAGTAAACCTGGCAAGTGCTAAAAGCCACATTCAAGATATACTTTAGACAGGTCAATGAGATCTACCTCTTGGTATACAAGAGAATTTACTGGCAGTCCAAGAAAAAAAATCAATCGCACTCGTCAAGCTCGTAGCTAATGGAAAACAACAATCATAGATATGTTCCGGATCACAAGTGGTGGTAAATGAGATCTAACTCATAGTAACTTTAATATCCAGCATACATATATTTCAGATCACAAGTGAATGATAAAAGAGATCTAACTCACAGTAAACTAATATCCGGCATACATATATTTCAGATCACAAGTGAATGATAAAAGAGATCTAACTCACAGTAAATCAATATCACCCATACCTCCCTTATTTCACAACTCCCCATCCTCATTTCCCAAAAGGGTCTCCTCCTCAAAATGCTAAGAGGTATTTCGGATTCATGGATTAAAGGCCCATGGTTGGAAGCTTAACAGGTATAGTTGGTTCCTCTTTTAAACACAGAGATCCCCTCCTATTAAAAAGGCGGAGGTCTTTCCTCTTCAAAACAAACGCAAATCTTAGAAATAGATGCTCATAGAGAGCGCAGAGATCAATTCTCCTTCCAACAGAGCTCTCTGCTCATCCCATGGAGATCCATTCTCTCCCGTGTCGAGATCTCCTTTTCTTCCCTCCTCCATTCCGTGCAAGATCTGGAATATATAAAACCTGTTAAATTCCTAACGCCTCCATAATCAACGATTATGCATCCTCGGTAACGCCTCTACAATCGGTGACTATAAATCAGGGTAAATAACGCCTCGAAAATTAATGACTATAAATCAAGTAACGGTTCCACAATCATCTCCTATTACTCAAGGTAATTCAATACTCAATCAATATTGGTATTCTCTCTCTCTCTCTCTCTCTCTCTCTCTCTCTCTCTCTCTCTCTCTATATATATATATATATACGTAATTTTTTTCTTTATATAAATTCCAATATATATGTAAAATTCCTTTTACTATATAATGCTCTACTACTATATAATGTTCTATATACATGAAATTTATAACATGCTCCACTAATTAAATTTCTTTCATTATATAATGCTCCACTATTATATATGAAATGTCTTTCATATAATGCTCCACTATTATATATGAAATTTCTTTCACATATATATATATATATATATATATATGTGTGTGTGTGTGTGTGTGTGTGTGTGTGTGTGTGTGTGTTCTGCTATTATAATAATGCTTTTATATATAATATATATGTCTTCTTCCCTCCAATACCTTTGTTTTTAATGTGAGGTGGAAGTACCCTCATTGTGGTGAAGGTTTTTATTCCTCATAAAACCTCTTTATGATCTATTTGTATTTTACAAGTTGTAGATACTCTTAGGTTATTAGAGTGTGTTTAATGTGATAATTTCCTCATGTTCAAGCCCTAGGCTCGTATGTCTGCAATAAGTAAATTACCCATTAAGCGCGTGAGAAATTCACTAGTTTCTAATAAGTGCCTTAAGGTCAAAGGTGAGGATGGCAGTTGGTTTCTTCGTCAACACCGCCATGATTCCCAGTTACCTTTACTCGACCTCCAAGGTTTCCCTCATTGTTTACCATGCCCCTAGTAGGTTAGTTTCTAGTCGTTTTTTTTTTTAATTTGCACCAATGTTTTTTGTTCTCCTAAACCTACAAATTTAGGGAATTAATCCCCTAACTCACTAGGTTTTACTGGTGGGGCCTTGGCCTTGAGCTCCTCACCAAAAAACACGTACAATAACCATTAAAAATTTCAAAATACTTAGGGCATACAAGAGGGGTATTACACTATGGGGCCCACACAAGCTAGAAATTTGGTGCCACATGGCATCCTCCTCTTGCAATTTCGAATCCATGGGAAGCCTAAAAGTTATTAGATGACTTAGAAGGATAATACACTTGTCCATATGCATCATAGGTCGAATTTTGGAGGAAGTGTAACTTACATGGGAGAGGAAGAGTCATTCTGGAGTTAGTGAGACACTTGGACTAGATTTCCTAGATCTATAACAACAATGATGAAGATGCTATGACACCTATAACACAAATAAGATATGAAGGTTGAAATCTAACATATCTGATATTTCAGGTCAAAATATATCTTCCAAGTGGGATCTCATGTGATTCGGGGAAGCTCAATGGGCTCCAACTCAAATTTGGGGAAGGTGGAAGGCTAGGAAAGGGAGGACACATGGCAAATCATGAGCACACACCATAATTTGAATTGGCTTGAGTTTGTGGATGGATTGGGAACCTTAGAAGGATAAGTATGTTTATAAAATATAGGAATCAGCCAAGAGAAAAGCTTTTTTTCATTTGAGAAATTGTCAGTTGTGAATTGTGAGAGCTAGTGGAACTAGTTTTCTTGCCTTAGCCAATTTCGGAGGGTGAAAGATTCCCATTCAAGTTGGTGTTTGGAGAGGCCACTTAGGTCTTTCATGGAGCTTTAATGGAGTCTTATTTTCAGGTGTAGGCTATAAGGCATCTTGTGGATTCTTCTATTGTAGCACCTCCTCTCAACCATTTCCAGTTTTTATGGCATATTCTTGCTCGTGGAGGGATTGCGCTTTGGGTGAGCTATTGACATATTTGGGGAAGCTTATAATGCTCCATTATTTTATGTTCTCATTTAAATTATCTATATTTCAATTTCAGAATACTCTCAGGTCAAAATTCCAAAATATTTCATGTAAAAATGTTAAACAATGAAGAAATAGTGCCATTTCTCCACTATCTTGTTGTGCACCATTATAATGCTAATGATTTCGAATTGGGAAAGGTTTTCATTGTCCATTACTGATTGTAATAATATCAACATGATCTGTTCTTTATACTCATAAATTTTTGGGTCGAAATATCAAATGGTTGTAAGGAAAAGTGATTATTAATGAGCAAACAATGACCATTTCCCCACTACATTGATGTATGCTATGATAATGTTGATTATTTCGAATGGAAGAATGTATCTCTAATAAATGTATGATTAATGGACTATAATTAATGTGTATTACAATTTTCATGTTCATTACTTAAGCATCGGAAGCCATTTTACTCATTTTAATTGCATTGTGAGAAGATTTGGTGCATTTTCCCCAAGGGTCGAAATTGTGATTTGGGAGCTGTTTGGGAGAGAGTCATCACAGCCTATATAAACTGAACCATAATTCATATTATACATTCAAAATTCCCCCCACACACCCCCTTCCTCTGTTCACAAATTTGAGTTACTTTTGGATCATTTGAGAAGCCATTTCCGATAATTACCCAGGGAGAATTGGAGCCCCAATTTGCTAGTAAAGACTCCTACTTTGAACAGGACATTAAAAAAGTTGAATAGTATTTGGGGGGGTCATAAAACATCCATTAACATCATATTTAAGTTCTAATATCATTCATGTACCTTTTGAGAAATTTTGGGAGTGTTTGGGTCAACTTGGAGGTCTAGACATCAAAACTAGTTTAGGTCGAAATTGGGGAAAAAGTGAAAAAATTGGTCATTTAATAAAAATTCAAAAACGGACATTACATACTGGACCACAATACAATAATTGAAATAAAATGGACAATAACATAATATATTTTCATAAAAACATATAATTTAAATATATATCTTCAAATCTAATCATATTATTTAATCTAAAGATAATTCCATGGCCTACGATGTTATAAGATATGGGACTTCATTGAAATAAATGTTCCTATTAAAAAAATCACTTTTTTATTTTATTTTAACCAAATGTGTCCACACATATACATATAAATAAAGCATAGTTGCAAAGCAACGTGTCCCTCCTTAAGCGATAGATATATTGTGCATCTAGCTACAACTTCACCTAGATAAGACATTTAGATTTTGATTCACCTAGCTACGACATAAACTTGATGCAACAGTGGGGTACCTAGTATGACAATGAGGGTCTTATAACCATTATATATATATTTATCATAGGCCATTGTTTAAGTAAAGCATGGATGGATTAGAATAGATGTAAAGTCCTTTTCATTATTTGTGTTGCATTTATTTCCAAAATGTTTTCATGTATTTGAAATGGTTATTTCCACGTATTATATGGTTGAGAATCAACATTTGACAAGGACTGAGTAACAGGTATAACAAAGTTGGAAGCATATGGTTGAGAGTAAAGTAACTAGCCCTTAATGTAAAGCAAAGGAGATTAGATATTTTTTCAAGGTTTTTTTTTTCTATAATTTGGGTGTGCCATGGCTCTCAAATTTTCTATCATTTTAAACAACTTCGTCGAATTATTGTAACAAACAAAATCCCTTTGGTTTCACTTCCAATCATTTGCAACTTGAAACAAAAATTCAAGCCTCAAAGTTCCCCTCCATATACACATTCTATTTTTTTATGTTTATGTTTATCAAAATCTTTGCCATTGAGACGGAGAGGAAATGAGTCATAGAATTAGAGTTTTGTAGGCTGTAGAGGTCGAAGAGTAAATGATAGATAATTTTGAATATCCTTTTGAAGGTTGATCCATATTCACCAAATCCATTGTTGAATAAGACACTAGGAGAAGGATGCGTGACTAGGCCTCTAGGGAACTTAGGGGAAAACTATGGCAATCTCACAAGGTCTACCAAAATACTAGGTCAAATGATAATGAGGAAAGAACAAGAAGTGTTGGTGGAGGTGACAGGTCTATCTGATGGCCTACAAGAACATTAAAGACAATGGATGGGTTGAAGGATGACAAAACTTTTAATAAGGAAAATCTTAACCCCTCTATGTGCTCATTAAACTCTTCATTATCTACTCTTAAAAATTGTGGTGAAGTAGCACTCATAGAAAAAACCACTTGTTGGAAGATATGTTATTTTTAAACCCACATATACAAAGTTGTAGGGAGGAGGAGGAGGGAAAACCTAAGGAATACCTACCTTGGGTTTGTGAACTAGAAGGGATTAGAGGCTACAAAAGCACACTAGTTCTAGGCAAAAGAGTTGTCGGCGACGAAGAAAAAAAGAGTGTATCCATTTCAAGTAAACCTAAGAAAGAGACGGAAAATATGTGTTGAGTTGTGAAACACATTATACAACCTAACAAGAACTCTAAATAGTTCTTGTGTTTTATAGGGTGGATTTAGTTGTTATTTTTACCTTTAAATCGAAAAAATGGTGCTATCGGTAGCACACCATTTTTTGGGGGATAAAATAACAAATTTTTAGAAACTTCTCGACTAATTTTTTTTAATCACATAAAAAAACATTATGTTTTAGAAATGTATATTGTTTTTTAAAAAACCTTAAAAATTAAAAAATATACATAGAATGATTTTTTTTAAATAAACAACGTTTTTTTTAAACTATTAAAAAGTTTTTAAAAAATGATAAAAAACTATTACAAAATAATAATAAAATTTTAAAAAAAAACTATTAAGAAATTTTTTATAAAATAAAATAAAGACCTTCCACTCCCTCCCGTCCCCTCGCCTTAGACCCTCTCCCTCCCTCCCCCCACGAGTGACGCCAACAACCCAATGAGCACCATGTGTGGGGAAGGGGATGAGGAAAAGAGGGGGCCAAGGTAGAAGGGTTTTAGTTAATTTTTTAATAGTGTTTAAAAAAAAATTTAATATTTTTTTGTAATTAATAGTTATATATTTTTTTAATATTCTTTTATTTGTTATTAGTTTTTAATCATTTTGTTTATTTTTATAGTTTTTAAAAAATTTATAATAATAAGAATATATATATATATATATATATACTATAAAAAAACTTGAAAAAATATTATAAAAAAAATGAAAAACCGGGAGAGGAGGAAGTGATGGTCACAAAGAGGGGAGGCCTTATTTGTCAAGGTCATGAATGATGCAATGTTAGCTCTTTTTTTCGATTTAGAGGTTGATTTTAAGAATTTTCTACCAATGATACTGATTGGTATGTCTATGTTTCCAAACAAGTTATAATTTAGCCTTTGAAAAAAACAATGTGCTACCAGTAGCATTAGTTTTCTATTCAATGGTTGATTTTAAGGCTAGTTTTAGCAACAATATGGTTTTTAAGGTAATGGTCGTATTTTTAACCTTGAACCAAAAAAGAGTGCTAATGGGAGCATTATTTTTCGATTTGAAGATTGTTTTTGGTGTTTTTGACACAAAAAATGGATTTTTAGGGCCAGAGTTCTCGTTGTGAGTATAGAGTTCTCATCAGGTTATATAATATGTTGTGAGAAAACAAGCTAAGGCTAGTCTTATGTGAGGATATAAAGATGGACCGAGTTGTTTAGTTGGTGACCAAGCTTTTATAGGGTGGATAAAACTGGATAGAACTAGAGTGGAAACCACTAATAGGTTATATTTCGATTTTTTTGTATCCTAGTAAAGTGTTGGTTGGCCTTTATCTGAGAAAGAGAAGCTGATGTAATCAAGAGACAATAATCAAAATGGCTATGGGTTTCTACATCATTGACCTTCAAAATACAGAATCCTTGTTTTGACCCCTGAGCAAAGAAAACCTCAATCCAGACTATAATAAGTTAAATTACAAGGCCTACCTTTGTAATTTCAGCCCATGGGTGTCTTCAAAGCCATAAGAAATAGCATAGGGACTTTTCTTGAGGTTGACAACAGCTATCAAAGGACAAACTGTCAAACAATAGTTCCTATCTTAACAAAGGTGGATTTGAAGGAGGTTTTGTAAGAGGACATTGAGGTCAAGAATAGGCAATATACCCAATCCTTCAACTATGTGGGCATTCCCTTTTGTTTCTCAAGGTGTCATATCTATTGTCACTTGGCTATTGAATGTATTCTCGTATTGACAAAAAAGGTATGAAGAATAAAAAGTTCCAAAATACAAACACTATTAAGAAACTATAAGCATATAAAATCAAATTCTTGGGGGAAATGGCAATGGGAAAAGTGGAGGATAACCTCATATCCATTAGGTTTAAAAAAGTCAAAGGGTGTAGCTTCAATGGAGTATATAGTGATAGGAGGAGAAATAAAAATGTGGAACTCAAGCAATCACAAGAATATGAAGGAGATGGACATAGGAAATCCTAAGAAAGAGATAATGCCAATGGATCTATCATTGGTTCAACCCTTTCAATCTCTAGGTAAGTATAGAAATTCTCTTACATGCTCTATGAATTTTGAAGTACAATCACAAACCTTATGTCTCGACTAATGGTTGGGGTTGGGTCGCTATAGGGTTTGACCTCTAAGGATTGCAAAAAAGGAAATAAAGTGAAAGGAGGGTTGTGTAAGGTTTTACCATTTATGGGAAAGTTCAAGGGTGATGGGTTCCTAAGATAGGGCTTAGATGTCCCTATGTCTAATAAGGAGAAAAATGGGGGTATTTTAGCCCCAAACCTCACACCATTGTGGATACCTTTACAAAATCATATCAAATTATATGTTCATTGAGATTCATAGAAACTATAATGGATTTGAATCAAGTAGGTACTAAAGGAGGGTTAAGTTTGGATGGGACAAAAGAGAGATCTGGCCCTAGAAGGGGTAGGAAACCACATGTATCCCTATCCCATAATAAATCCCACAAATAAATCCAACAAGGAAAGTAATAGACTTTAAAGGATCCCTTAAAGTAGAGCAACGCCTAGAAAAGGTTCCCTTATAATTATTATATCTTTCAATGCAAGAGGTGTGGGAAACTTCTTTAAAAGAACGTGCCATAGGTCAGTTAGTAGATACACAAAAGAACAATGTTTCCATAATTCAAGAAACTATAAGGGAAGGGAAAATTCTTATTGGAGGGTTGATTAATATCATGAAGGATTGTGATTTCTTGATACTGGGAATTATATACTCCCCCTTCAAGGAATTTTGTCTCAAAGTTCACTTTAATTATGTGTTGACGGGCTGAATTGGGACAATGCTCAACTAAGAGACAACCCAATCCAAAAGTTTTCAAAGATGCTCTCAGTCATTTGGTAGCTGTCTCTGACGAGATTAAGGCCCCGTTACCTTCCCTTAGATTACTCCCAGCTACAGGAGGAAACACAAAGGAAAAATGAAGCTATTGTTTATTCACTAAATTTATAGTACACCTATGAATATACAAAGCAAACTGTTACTTAGTTAATTTATATATTACACGACCGATAACTAGAAATTAATCTAATTAACCAATTAATCTATGAATACAAAAATAAATAGTTAATAATATATTAACAAACTCAATTAATTACACTATACACACATGTACATTCATAACAAGATTGAAAAATAACTTAGCAAAATGTAAATGTAAAATCTGATTCAATATGTTTTCTATAAAATAAATAAAAAACTACCACTTATATATCCTAACTATCCTATCCTGATCAGGAGCATGGAGACATTAACCCTGGAATCAACTTGCAAATAATGCTACTGTGCAAACAACCTTGAACACATCAGAAGAAATTCTAAGGTTTAAACAAGACAACACAGTGAGCAAGTATATCATATACATTATGATGATAACATCAGATTCATTACATGACGTAAATTTGCAAATGAAACCAGCATAAGTCGATAGTTAAACATGATGCATTTGCACATTTCTTTAAAGAAATATAACAAAACATAAAGACTGTAAAAGGAAAACAACAAGATCAATTAATACTTATAAGCACATCTCCATAATAGAAATACTGTAAATATACTTATAAATATCACCAGTAAAAAGATGCTGCAACTGCTAACAAGAAATTGTCTCTAGCTACAGGAAGTGATAAAGTGATCCTGTTTGGTCCCTTTTCCCAACCATCGACCCCCTAAAGAGTCCTCACTGGAAGCATCTCAATCAGATCTGAAAGAAAAATCTATTCTGGCACTATTGAATGCTCCCAACTCTGTCTAGGCGACATTTACAGAACATCAAGAAAAATCTGGTTGGCCTGTTCAACGCAACCCCCAATATACTCTCCGAACTGTGAAAGACAAATCTCCACTGTCCTGTGAGCCCCCCTGGTAATCAAATTCTTGTTTGCTTAAATAACCAAAGGTAAGAAGAAATGGAATCGGAATTGAGCTTTGTGCTGGCGAATTTCTGGAAAAATCCGTTTCTTTGTTGGTCGCAACTGCAAAAATCGTGTTCAAAGGAACTCGAAAATCTCTTAGAATCCATCACTTTCTGGGGAAATCGCAGTGAGAAAAGCTAAAGGGCCCGTTCTGGAGAAAACCCATGTGGCGGATTTTTTAAATCTATCTCCATTTGCTCACAATGTGGCCCGAAAAAATGTCTATCTGTTGAAAAACGCGTTTTCTGTCACCATATGAATCACAACTGCTTCCACCAATCCAGCCACGAATGCTCCACATATTCCTCATCTCCATAATCCTCGAATCAACCTGTTTAATCATTAAAACAATGATATTAGAAAATAATAATGAGAGATGAATTTATATTTATCATCATTGTTAGGCCTAACTCTTTTTTCAAAGAATGCAGAAGGTTTCGAAGGAGGCTGATCCTTTAGATCCAGCATAGTTTGAGCTACAGAGGGGGTTAGAATATTGATTTGATCCAAATCAACAAACTCAGGTTCGTTCTATGTTAGACTTTTCCTGTTTTGTATTCTCATCATTCTTAAAATTAACAACATTCAAATTGAATATTCATACCAATAATCATTTCATATGCATTTATGAATTTCATTTGAACTATATCAATTGAGTTGCCAGTTGAACATGAAACAGAACATATAATAATCTCAACTCAGCCAATTGTTCACAAGGTAGGAACACTATAAAGATAATCATTTTAACTGTTTATTACACAGCTTTCAGAAAGTTTCTGTCATTTTCAACAAGACTGTCATTCATCAAAACCAGACATAATCAATCATCTTTTTTCAATTATCTTATTAAATCTCTGTTATCAAAATCTGAATTTCAAACAGAAGCAAGATTCAATGCTCAAGACTGAATTTTAAACAAATAGCATAATGATTTCTAGTAGACTTGATTCAAATGAAAACAATTCAAAATAGACATATGTTTCTGCAATCATCTTTTGAGTCACGGTCATAACAGAAACTAAATCAAGCATAATGGTAAACATTCCAGAATTGAACCATCGTAACAATCATGTATTATCTTCATTCATGAAAACATTCTGAGAATTAAAACCAAAGATGAATAAACCGGTTTCAACAAGTCTGAATATCTCGCATTAGATCATTTCCAAAAATGAAAACCCTAAATGATGGTAATGTCATTGTCTTTCATAAATTTGTTCAAATGAATCATTGTTTCCAGATTTGATAAATTATAACCAAACCCTAAGAGTATTCCACTTTTTCATGGTTCAAGAATATTAAACATGCCCAGAACGAATTATGGAAGGAATTCTGCACTATTTAATCATTATAATGATACATGACTCACTCGATTTCAGGAAGATATGACTGAATTGTTTCCAAAAGACGAGTCAAAACCTGAATTCATTTCAGACTTTTCAGAAAATGTGGAAACTTATTTCCAGAAACGAAATGGATTATGTTTTAACAACAAACTGGGTTGTCCTAGCAAGACTTCCTGAATGGGCATCTTTTCAACAAGAACGTAACAGATATTTGGACCGTAACTCTCAAAGAAACAATCATTTGATGATATAATTCTGGCTAAGACCCATGAAAACAAAATCTGGGAGTTTCCATAGTCGTTTAGCAACAAACTGTAATTTTGAATTTCAGTATGAAGAAATGAATTCTCAATCTGGAATTAAGGTGAGTCATTATCTTTTGTACTGTGCAACCCAGACTTAACCAAAACAAGAAGCTTGCAAGCACATCAACAACAAAGATGAAATTCGCAGTAGTGATGAAATTCACAGTCCTTTTTATTTTATGACATGATTATTAAGTTGAAAAACAGAGCTGTACTTACCAATAATTTGCTGTTATAAATTTGCAAAACACAAGTCAGCAGCCAAGTAATTTTTCCAAAATGCCCAGACTAAGCTCTGTTAAACCCTAAGTACCAGCGTGGTATCCCCAACTCATCAGACTTAGCAAAAGGAACAGCATGTTGAAATGTACAGAGCTAAGGTATAAACCACAAATATTACGCCGAGAATCTAACGGCCAAACCACCTAGCTCATGCTTTGAGCGCAGAGAAAATGCAAATACAGATTTCTACCCTTTCCAAGTTCGTAAACTCAGCAAAAACATGCAAATTTACACAGTCTCTCAAAGGTATACAGAGTTCGTGCTTGATCAATGTGGCATCAGACACGGAAGGGTGACACCCTAACCCATATTCAGAGCATAAACCAAGTGAAAACAGAGCTCTATACTCAGCAAAAATCAAAATGACGAGGAGATAGTCATACCCACAGCAATGAATCGAATTCAAATGAGTTTCTCAAGAGCTATCCCTTCCTGTCATAAACATTATGGTGCGAATACAGTAAGTACAATGGCTCCATTAAGTAGATTCGTGATGAAGAACAGGTGGAAGTAAAATAGTTGATAAGGCGACAGCTTATGAGATCATATCATCATGAAGATCTAGACGTGTCATATCCGCAATGTTTAAGTCATGTCGAATAATTACACATAAGGAGATAGTAGATATCCATTGAAACGAGATTCAATATGCCAAGCAGTAAAGGCAAGTCGAATGAAACGAGAATTTGATAATGTTAAAGAACCATAGGACATCAAATGAAGGAATGCCAAACAAATAGGGTAAAGATAGAATGGTTAGAGTATTTACATAATATTTTAATCATTATCTAAAACCCTTCACAGAATTTTGATAATGAAATTATGAAATATTTTAACCACAATTTTTTGATATACATATATGACTCGACTACCTTTTCATTAAGCCTATGTTTCCATGAAGAATTGATCATCTCTTGGTTGAGACATGCTTTGAAACAATTTTTTGACATTTTTATCTTTTCAATGATAAAAAATTTATTTACAAAAATCAAAAGAAAATAATTACAAAATCAAAACCAAAAAGAATAATGTAAAATACCAAGAGAGAAGTCTCGTATGATAAATCTGTAGCTAAAAGCTA
Organism: Pseudotsuga menziesii; assembly: GCA_001517045.1. Classification (NCBI taxonomy): domain Eukaryota; kingdom Viridiplantae; phylum Streptophyta; class Pinopsida; order Pinales; family Pinaceae; genus Pseudotsuga; species Pseudotsuga menziesii. The sequence goes on from LPNX010202785.1 coordinate 131,314, forward strand.
TAGAAATGAAATCTATAGCTACAGAAATTTAGAATTTTTCAAAATTTTGACTGGTGGGTTCCCTTTCCTTTGCAGCTTGGAAAGGGATCTTGTTGGGAGGCCAACAAATGGCGACTCACGGGGCGAAGCAGTTATCTCTGTACAAACACACCATCTGATCAGATATCTTGAAGCAAGAAGAAAAGACTGCCTTCAAATCAAATTAAAATTCTTTAATACAGAAATCAAAAAACTGTGTCCTTTTGATAACACTAAATGTCAGATTATGCTTTGATTTCAAGTCTTTATGATTATCCAAAGATTACTTTCAGGAATAGCACGAATTTTAAAGTTTTTTCGGAAAATTCAAAACTTGGAAAGAAATTAGCTTTTGGAATTCAAAGAACTTCTGATAACTAACCAGCATTTATAGATTTAGTCCCAATACTACAGTTTTATCCCTTCAGCCAGCAAGCTTCCATAGCCTCGAAAGGGTTAACTTTTAACTGTCAATCCCAACATTCTTGTTCCAAGATAAAATTTCAACATATGAGCATTTAGGACTTCTGAAATTATTAAGGGTAAGCAGCATTGGAAACTCTTTACGAGTATGGGATGACTTATGGATTCTTATAGTTTTGTACAAATATGGTACTTATGATTTGGAATCCAAATTGGTCACAGACGGAGCCACTCCAGCCAGCAGACGTGCATAGCCTCGAAAGTGACCATGTTTTAACCCTTTTTACCCAATGGCTTATATCCCTGGACAAATAAATTGAAGAAGGTTTCATACCCAAAATCTTAAGTGCTTATCTATTTAAAGATCTGCATCTTATAATGGGGGAACGTATCTGGAAAATCTTTACGAGTAGGATAGCGTAAAGCACTTAGAGATTATTGGTTTCGTATCTGACTTTCAATTGTTTTCCCAAAGCTGATTTCTAACTGAGTAATGATATTCTTAGTAAGGTTGAATTCGTGATTTATTAATTTCAGCAAATCTGGGGATAGTGATGAAAGAAATAAAACATAATCTTAGTCTTTTCCTAGTATCTTTCTTTTCTTTTACAACAGTTTTAGTTTCTTGGGCAGATTTTTCAAATCTGAAATGAAGACATTTTTCTAATAGCTTGACTGTTTTCTGCAATCAGATTGTGAGCTTGTGACCCAGACAGCTTCCCAAAATTTTAAGATTTTCTTGTTTTGACTAAAACAAAAGCAAAAAATACAACAGAAAAGAAAAGAAAAGAAAAGAAAAGAAAATATTTACAAATGTACAGTATGTACAAAATTTTACTTTCAGCAAGTTACTGAAAGTAAGTTTTCAGAATTTCGCCATTCACTGGATAAGTTCAGAATCACCCACCAGTGTTTACTTATTAAAAATAACTAATACCAAATGTAAATCAAAGTCTCCTAATTATACGACTAACTTATAGAAAAGTTAGCAATGACAATGCTTGTTTTCTTAATAAATCACGAGGGGTTTGATTTAACAAGGTCTTATTTGAAAAGAAAGAAAGAAGACTTGTAAAAGGTCAACTACAGTTTTGCAGTTATGAGATCAAAAATCTTCATTCAAAACATTCCATATCAAAGTTTTATAATTTTGCAATTAATAATATGACTGGGACATGAATATTTTGGGAAATAAAAATAAAGAAAAACAAAAAATGAGAGAGGGTAAAGAATATATCCTTGTGGATGTTCGTGGCCGTCTCATCTTCAGCTTCAATACTTTTGTTATCTTCATACCTGCATTTATTGAAGAGAAACAAACATAAATTAATCTAAATTATAAAACTAATCTAAACTAATAAAATAAAATATATACAGACTAAGTAAATGCGTATTTCCAATGAAGCCATTCGCGTAGCTTGAAGCCTGCCAAAGAAAACAAGTCATGTATGAGTATTGAAAATTTGAATGCTTTAAAATGAAAAAATTAAATCAAATCAAATTTTGTATGTACAAAGCATGAAAGATGACATGGAAACCTTTTGATAAATGATTCCTCCCACCATGTATAAATCGGATCATAAAAATCGAGTTGGGGGAAAATAGATTTCTCGTGAGAATCATGACTAAGAAGAATCTCATCAGGAGTATGATTCAAAATTCATGAAAAGGATTCGGTAAAAAACATATCTTTTAATACAATATCATCATGACTAAATTTTAAAAGAACAAAATGACATTTGGGTATTATTTGGAAATCAAATACGTCATTGTGTCTTTTAATGTGAAGATTAAAATTGATATCATTGGCTTCAGATATGATTATCATGTTGCAATGAAGAAAATCAATGGTCAATACATCATGAATAAATTGTGCATCCCTTTCAATATTACAAATTGAATCATAATCCTTACTGACAAAAAATGAAATAGATGAATGTGCATGAGTCTGATGAGTGATGATAGTAGAAAAAGTATGATCTTCTTCATGACAACTTTGAAATATATCAAAATGGATATCAAAATGTCCTTCATCCTCAAAAAATGTATTTCTTTGCGTCCTATCAAAATCTGACCATAATGGAATATTCCTTAGATAATCATTAACATGTAAATGTAGTCTATGATCAGCAAAAACATTAGGATACAAAGAATAGTAAGATTCAGAGTATAAAAAATTAAATGCTTCTCTGTTGATACAATTTGTTTGTTTGACCGTTTTAACAAAAGCATCATTAATAAAACTCTGAGCTAATAAATTTTGTGAAGGAATGAAAGGAACTAACTCATCATGAGAAGAAGATAATGAAATTCTATCATCACTAACACATTCAGTTGAAGAATTTAGAATTTGTGATTCGTCTTCCATTGTAGTGTGGACAACAAGAGTTTTAGAATTATCACTTAATGTAACAGTTGAATCATCATCTTTATTCTCTTGTTCTTGAAATTGCTTATCAGAAGATTCTGTGATTTGTCCATTTTCAACAATTTCATTTTCAGTAGTGAAATTAGTAAAAATAGATTCTAAACCATTTTCAACTGATGAACTAACATGCATGCTATCTATTGCAGATTTTTCATTCTTTTCTAAATCATGAAAATCAGAGAGAGAGGTAAGATAGAGAAACCAATCCATCGTGTCTTTTTTAGAAAGCTGGTGTCTCTCACGAAACCTGCAACATATTAACATAAATATGGAAAAGAAATCAGCAAGAGATTCATCTTTATGTCTACGAAGATTTTCTAACTCAAATCCAAGTTTCTTATAGCTATAATCCTCATGAGCAATAAGAAATAGTGTCGTAAAATGTTTCCATGAACGAATGGATTTTGTTGGCAAGAACTTAAACCAACTCAGAATTCTTCCTATGAAAGTAGCTGCAAAAAGTCTGCATTTCTCAAACTCATTAGAAAGATCTATGAAATCACAAAAAGAATTAAATTTTGAAAGTTGATGAGAAGCAGAAATCTTACCTTCTCCATTGAAGCTCAGTCGTCGCAAGAAATTAGATATCTCTGGAGAAAAACGCTCACCAGATGTACAAAAACTGAAAGCATGATCTTCTCGCTGATCATGCCCTCCTTCTAGCGCCATTGTTGACAGGCCGAATTGGCACAATGCTCAACTAAGAGACACCCAATCCAAAAGTTTTCAAAGATGCTCTCAATCGTTAGGTAGTTGTCTCTAACGGGATTAAGGCCCCGTTGCCTTCCCTTAGATTACTCCCAGCTACAGGAGGAAACACGAAGGAAAAATGAAGCTACTGTTTATTCACTAAATTTATAGTACACCTATGAATATACAAAGCAAACTGTTACTTAGTTAATTTATATATTACACGACTGATAACTGGAAATTAATCTAATTAACCAATTAATCTATGAATACAAAAATAAATAGTTAATAATATATTAACAAACTCAATTAATTACATGAATTACACTATACACACATGTACATTCATAACAAGATTGAAAAATAACTTAGCAAAATGTAAATGTAAAATCTGATTCAATATGTTTTCTATAAAATAAATAAAAAACTACCACTTATATATCCTAACTATCCTATCCTGATCAGGAGCATGGAGACATTAACCCTGGAATCAACTTGCAAATAATACTACTATGCAAACAACCCTGAACACATTAGAAGAAATTTTGAGGTTTAAACAAGACAACACAGTGAGCAAGTATATCATATACATTATGATGATAACATCAGATTCATTACATGACGTAAATTTGCAAATGAAACCAGCATAAGTCGACAGTTAAACATGATGCATTTGCACATTTCTTTAAAGAAATATAACAAAACATAAAGACTGTAAAAGGAAAACAACAAGATCAATTGATACTTATAAGCACATCTCCATAATAGAAATACTGTAAATATACTTATAAATATCACCAGCAAAAAGATGCTGCAACTGCTAACAAGAAATTGTCTTTAGCTACAGGAAGTGATAAAGTGATCCTGTTTGGTCCCTTTTCCCAACCATCGACCCCCTAAAGAGTCCTCACTGGAAGCATCTCAATCAGATCTGAAAGAAAAATCTATTCTGGCACTATTGAATGCTCCCAACTCTGTCTAGGCGGCATTTACAGAACATCAAGAAAAATCTGGTTGGCCTGTTCAACGCAACCCCCAGTCTTCTCTCTGAACTGTGAAAGACAAATCTCCACTGTCCTGTGAGCCCCCCTGGTAATCAAATTCTTGTTTGCTTAAATAAGCAAAGGTAAGAAGAAATGGAATTGGAATTGAGCTTTGTGCTGGCGAATTTCTGGAAAAATCCGTTTCTTTGCTGGCCGCAACTGCAAAAATCGTGTTCAAAGGACCTCGAAAATCTCTTAGAATCCATCACTTTCTGGGGAAATCGCTGTGAGAAAATCTAAAGGTCCCGTTCTGGAGAAAACCCATGTGGCGGATTTTTTAAATCTGTCTCCATTTGCTCATAATGTGGCCCGAAAAAATGCCTGTCTGTTGAAAAACGCGTTTTCTGTCACCATATGAATCACAACTGCTTCCACCAATCCAGCCACGAATGCTCCACATATTCCTCATCTCCATAATCCTCGAATCAACCTGTTTAATCATTAAAACAATGATATTAGAAAATAATAATGAGAGGTGAATTTATATTTATCATCATTGTCAGGCCTAACTCTTTCTTCAAAGAATGTAGGAGGTTTCGAAGAAGGCCGATCCTTTAGATCCAACATAGTTTGAGCTACAAAGGAGGTTAGAACGTTGATTTGATCCAAATCAACAAACTCAGGTTCGTTCTATGTCAGACTTTTCCTGTTTTGTATTCTCATCATTCTTAAAATTAACAACATTCAAATTGAATATTCATACCAATAATCATTTCATATGCATTTATGAATTTCATTTGAACTATATCAATTGAGTTGCCAGTTGAACATGAAACAGAAGATATAATAATCTCAACTCAGCTAATTGTTCACAAGGTAGGAACACTATAAAGATAATCATTTCAACTGTTTATTACACAGCTTTCAGAAAGTTTCTGTCATTTTCAACAAGACTGTCATTCATCAAAACCAGGCATAATCAATCATCCTTTTTCAATTATCTCATTAAATCTCTGTTATCAAAATCTGAATTTCAAACAGAAGCAAGATTCAATGCTCAAGACTGAATTTTAAACAAATAGCATAATGATTTCCAGTAGACTTGATTCAAATGAAAACAATTCAAAATAGACATTTGTTTCTGCAATCATCTTTTGAGTCACGGTCATAACAGAAACTAAATCAAGCATAATGGTAAACATTCCAGAATTGAACCATCGTAACAATCATGTATTATCTTCATTCATGAAAACATTCTGAGAATTAAAACCAAAGATGAATAAACTGGTTTCAACAAGTCTGAATATCTCGCATTAGATCATTTCCAAAAACGAAAACCCTGAATGATGGTAACGTCATTGTCTTTCATAAATTTGTTCAAATGAATCATTGTTTCCAGATTTGATAAAGTATAACCAAACCCTAAGAGTATTCCACTTTTTCATGGTTCAAGAATATTAAACATGCCCAGAACGAATTATGGAAGGAATTCTACACTATTTAATCATTATAATGATACATGACTCACTTGATTTCAGGAAGATATGACTGAATTGTTTCCAAAAGATGAGTCAAAACCTGAATTCATTTCAAACTTTTCAGAAAATGTGGAAACTTATTTCCAGAAACAAAAGGGATTATGTTTTAACAACAAACTGAGCTGTCCTAGCAAGACTTCCTGAATGGGTATCTTTTCAACAAGCACGCAACAGATATTTGGACCGTAACTCTCAAAGAAACAATCATTTGATGATATAATTCTGGCTAAGACCCATGAAAACAAAATCTGGGAGTTTCCATAGTCGTTTAGCAACAAACTGTAATTTTGAATTTCAGTATGAAGAAATGAATTCTCAATCTGGAATTAAGGTGAGTCATTATCTTTTGTACTGTGCAACCCAGACTTAACCAAAACAAGAAGCTTGCAAGCACATCAACAGCAAAGATGAAATTCATAGTCCTTTTTATTTTATGACATGATTATTAAGTTGAAAAACAGAGCTGTACTTACCAATAATTCGCTGTTATAAATTTGCAAAACACAAGTCAGCAGCCAGGTAATTTTTCCAAAATGCCCAGACTAAGCTCTGTTAAACCCTAAGTACCAGAGTGGTATCCCCAACTCATCAGACTTAGCAAAAGGAACAGCATGTTGAAATGTACAGAGCTAAGGTATAAACCACAAATATTACGCCGAGAATCTAACGGCCAAACCACCTGGCTCATGCTTTGAGCGCAGAGAAAATGCAAATACAGAGTTCTACCCTTTCCAAGTTCGCAAACTCAGCGAAAACATGCAAATTTACACAGTCTCTCAAAGGTATACAAAGTTTGTGCTTGATCAATGTGGCATCAGACACGGAAGGGTGACACCCTAACCCATATTCGGAGCATAAACCAAGCGAAAACAGAGCTCTATACTCAACAAAAATCAAAATGACGAGGAGATAGTCATACCCACAGCAATGAATCAAATTCAAATGAGTTTCCCAAGAACTATCCCTTCTTGTCATAAACATTATGGTGCGAATACAGTAAGTACAATGGCTCCATTAAGTAGATTCATGATGAAGAACAGGTGGAAGTAAAACAGTTGATAAGGCGACAGCTTATGAGATCATATCATCATGAAGATCTAGACGTGTCATATCCGCAATGTTTAAGTCATGTCGAATAATTACACATAAGGAGATAGTAGATATCCATTGAAACGAGATTCAATATGCCAAGCAGTAAAGGCAAGTCGAATGAAACGAGAATTTGATAATGTTAAGGAACCATAGGACATCAAATGAAAGGAATGCCAAACAAATAGGGTAAAGATAGAATGGTTAGAGTATTTACATAATATTTTAATCATTATCTAAAATCCTTAACAGAATTTTGATAATGAAATTATGAAATATTTTAACCACAATTTTTTGATATACATCTATGACTCGACTGCCTTTTCATTAAGCCTATGTTTCCATGAAGAATTGATCATCTCTTGGTTGAGACACGCTTTGAAACGATTTTTTGAAATTTTTATATTTTCAATGATAAAAAATTTATTTACAAAAATCAAAAGAAAATAATTAAAAAATCAAAACCAAAAAGAATAATGAAAAATACCAAGAGAAAAGTCTCATATGATAAATCTGTAGCTAAAAGCTATAGAAATTAAATCTGTAGCTACAGAAATTTAGAATTTTTCAAAATTTTGACTGGTGGGTTCCCTTTCCTTTGCAGCTTGGAATGGGATCTTGTTGGGAGGCCAACATTATGTTACTTGTAGGATTTTACTTCCTTTCCATATCCTCCACAAAACCACCCTATGTTACAACTATTATAAGATCCACCCAAATGACTACAGCAAGCATCGAAATTACATTGACAACTTCAGGAAAGTGCGAGTACAACTCTATCCATATTCTTAGGCATATCAAAAGGATGACCTAAAATCCCCCCCAACTCAAACCATATATTCATCCCGAGACATCGAAAGTTCAACCTCATAACCCCATCGGCAAATACAACTCTATCCCTCTTTATGTAACTTCAACATCACAACTTCAATATGAGGCACTCTAGCTTCCTCAATATGGGTACGATGTCCCTCCGGGAATTAGGTAAGGTAAAAGAACCACTAGCATAGGTTTATTGATTAAGTTTGTCACCAACCCATAAGGTGTATTTAGATATTATCCTTCATAGTTATGGACTCCCACAATATCTTTGAATGAACAATCACTTTCGGCCCACTATTGGATTTCCTATCAATTGCTACCTCACAACATGAAACCAAGACATCAATTATACTCATAATATATTCATCTATATAGAAATGGACCACAAGTTAATTGTTGCATTCCATCATGAGGAAACAACATCATTACAGTAATATTATAATCACCATATCCAAAATTGTAAGAAACCACATGTTAAATCATGCCATCATAAGAACATTGCATCAAAGAAAATCACTTTATCATAATTAAAATGTAACCACATGTTAAAACTGCACATGTTCCTAAGACTGCATGCATCATGAATATTATAATCATCTTATCACTTAGCATATGTGGAACAAATAACCATCATGATTAATCAACTCAACACATAGTATCTGTTGGAACCAAACAACTAGTCATGCATGAAATATAATCAATGTGTATCCAAGTATCACATCAAATGTAAAAGACAAGATCATATAAAAATCCCATTTAGGATATGTAAATGTCGCAACTAAATTAGTCCATCTAGTTTGACTATGTAAGTTTGTACTACATGTATAAAAAGGAATTTAATCAAACAAATAGGGAACACGTAGTCTTTGCATCCTCTCAGGTAGAAAATCATGGGATGTATCGGCCCCATTGGACCTTGACTTGTTTAATTTCTCTACTCATGAATCGTTGAACCCTGCAATCCAATATAGAGAATGGTTTGACATGGATATCTCCCTTCTCGGAAACTTGTAATTTCCCCAAATTTCAACACATGGGAAGGATCAGGAACATAATTCCTAAGTACAAAAACTTATGTACATAAACATAAAATATGTTATGCGTATTTGTTAGTGAGATGGCATCTCAAGCTTATAAGCAACTAGTCCAATCATCTCAAGGATCTTAAATGGTCCGACGGATATAGGGGATGACTTCATTCCCTTACCAAAACTGAGGGAACTCTTACAAGGTCTAACTCTAATGAAAACTTCATTTCCTTGCTTATAGCCTCTTAGCAATTTTATTAGCATTTAGTAACTTTTATGTCAATCCTTAGATTCCTTAAGCCTTTGCTTACCTGTGATTATCCGATCCTCCATTTCTTAGAGCATGTTTAGTCTCAACATGAATCGATCCTGTAATAAATCCCAACTCAAGGGTGTTCGACAAGATCTCCCATATAGGACTTCGTAGGGGGTTGTACGAATGGAACTATGATAACTTATCTTTTACGCAAACTCCACTAGGAAAAGAGACTTTTCCCACTTATTTTTTTGGTCCATGACATGCATTCTTAACATATCCTCCAACACTTAATTAACTCTCTTTGTTTTCTCATCTGTCTCTAGATGATATGTAGTATTGAAGTTGAGTTCAACACCCATGGGAATTTTGGAGGTTTTGTCGAAATGTAGAAGTGAATTGACAATCTCTATCTATTATGATTTGTCAAGGCACTCCATGATTCTAACTTATATCTCTAAGGAAAACATGAGTAATGGTTGGTGCATCAAAGGTACTCTTAACCAAAATGTGCACTCTTGGTTAGCTTGTCAACAACTAACATGATACAATCATGTATCTAGGAATCCATAGGTAATCTTCTCACCAAACCCATTGAACGAGATTCCCATTTGGTTTTCGGTATATCATGGGGTTGTACGAGACTTGCAAGGTGACGGTGTCTTTCCTAAACTTGTTTACATTTCAAATATTGAGATACAAACTATGTTTCTCCATTTTCATCCCGTCCCAAAAAAAGAACTTTTTTAGATTTGCCTACATTTTTGTTTATTCCCATATGTGTAGAATAAGGAGCCTTATTGGACTCATCCATTACCAATATTTTACGATCACTATTCTTTGAAGCATACATCTTGGTTGGTCATAACAATCCATCATCCCCTTAAAGTGTACCCTTCTAATTTAGATCTCATTGGTGCTCCATCTTGCAAGGTGGATTTTATTTGTTAGTACTAATTGTCTTCTGCAAGGTGGCTTAAAATTCGATCTCTTAAGTCTACTTTTACTTACAATACTAAATTAATTTTAGGCCTTCTGCTCAGAGCATCCACAACATTGTTCTCTTTACATTTGATAAAAGATATCATGAAATCATATTTGTTAAACAATTCACTCCAATGTTGTTGTTGAGCATTGAGGTCCTTTTGGGTGAAAATGTGTTCAAGGCTATTGTGATTCAATTTTAGTTAAAATTGATGGACCATTATATAATGTTTGCATAACTTTAGGGCCATTACAATTGCAACCAACTCTAGATCATGATTGTCATAATTGATTTTGTGGTCCCTAAGTTTACATGAAGCATAAGCAATAACTCCTCCTTGCATCAAAACTATGCCCAAACCTTGTCCCATTGCAACCATGCATGCATAAAAGTATTTGTCCATGTCTGGTACTCTCAAGCTTGGGGCGGTTGCAAATCAACTTTTTAGTTCTACAAATGCTTCCTCGCATTCATTTGTCCATTCAAATTGCATTCCTTTCTTTTGTAGGGTTGTGATGGGATTTGTGATTCGGGAGAATCCTTCTACAAATCTTCTATTATAACCTACCAATCCCATAAAGTTGAGTACTATTTCAACACTCTTAGGATTCGGCCTATCCATTATGGTTTCAATTTGACTACAGTCTATTGTAATTCCCTCCCCACAAATCATATGACCTAGATATTGAATTTCATTTTGAAAGAAGGAAAATTTACTATAGTTTCCCATACAGCTTATGTTATTTAAGGCATTCAAGTACCAATCACATGTGCTCTTTATGCTCCCACTCATTTAGTGAGTAAAAGAGAATGACGTCTAAAAATACTTGAACGAAACAGTGCAAACAATTTCGAAATAAACTATTCATCAAGTTTATAGATGTTAACAAGGCATTTGTCCACCCAAATAGGACTACAATGAATTCATAGTGACCAAACCTTTTTCTAAATGTAGTTTTAGGTATATCCTCCTCCTTAGTTTATGGTATCTCGATCGCAAGTCGATCTTGGGAAATACTAAAGCCCCCCTTAGTAGGTCCAAGATGTTGTAAATGCAAGGCATTGAATACTTATTTCTAATGGTGGCTTTGTTCATATCACAATAGTCAATGCATAGATGAAGGGTTCCAAAATGGATTCCCTATTCTTGGAACCACATTCAAGTAGGTGAGATTGTAAAGTCTTTTGTCATTCCTTTTGGGATCGGTATTTCCCCTACCTCTATGTGAGAATGGGGTTTGGAAAATCTTGAAGCTAAGTTGCAGTATTGGCAATTCAGAGATCTTCCATTTTCTAGTAAGCTGCTAGCAATCATTTATAAGGTTTTGTAGACCAATTACATTTATTAGGTTCACAATTGGCTCCTAGTTAACTCTCATTTCAAGAGGCTTTAAAGGATTTTTAGATCCTTCTATTGGGCAAAATATCACGGGGAGAGAGATTTCCCATAGTTATATGGCACATTGTCATTCTTCCAAAGTTAGGAGGACTTGAAATGCATAATCCTTTGTCTCATTGGATTTTTTACCCATATGGGTTTTTTCAAGGTCGATATCGTGTTCTTGGTATTCCATTGTGTGTTTGCTACGAATTGTCCTTATTTCATCTTGTCGTTCTTATCTTCTAGATTGCCTATTCTAAGAGCTTCACAAAGCTCTATAAGCTCACATCCTTCATTGTATACTTCATTATAAGATACCCATGGCCTTGTGCATAGTCATATCTAAGAAATAGAAAGCACGTTGGTTGTCTTAGCAACCATTTCTAGATCACATTGTTTGTCTGTCCATATATATATATATATATATATATATATATATATATAGAGAGAGAGAGAGAGAGAGAGAGAGAGAGAGAGAGAGAGAGAGANATTGAATCAAGAGCACACATTCTTGGGGTTGGTCATAGTCGAGGGACTCGTGCATATGAAGATTGAGGGGCCACACAATACACATTGAAAACATTTTCACAACTGATTTTATTTTAATTTTGAGCCAAGAGGCGCTCTACAACCCAATATGGGGGAGAATGTCGGCCAAAAAAACAACTCAATATGGGGGAGATGTTGTAATGTTCCTACCTAACAAAACAATAAAATATTATAAATTTTATTATTCACCAAATAAAATGTAGGCCAGAAAAATAACCCAATATGGGGGAGATGTTGTAATGTCCCTACCTAACAAAATAATAAAAATTAATTATCCTCGAAAAAATGTTGGTCTTCACATAGTTTTAAAACCATTTGAAAGGTCCTCATAAACCATGTACAATAAAACCATGGGTTGTTTAGGAGGCATTGCACATGGTTTTAAAACAATTTGCAAGGCCATTGTACATGTTTTAGGAGAACCTTTCAAATGGTTTTAAAACCATGTGCAAGGCCTCCTAAACAACCCATGGTTTTATTGTACATGATTTAGGAAGCCTTAGACATGGTTTTAAAACCATGTGCAAGGACCTCCTAAACAACCCATGTTTTTAAAAACATGTGTTAAAACCATTTTCAATCCTAAATCAATAAATTTGATCCCTCTCCACCTCTAACAAACCTCAAAAAAATTATTACCATTGTAAAAACTAACTACAAAACTATTATCGGGGGCTTGCCATACATGTTGCGTTGAAAAGTGCATAAGCATCGTCAAATGATATGTACTCTTTTCACTTCAAGTATGCTATAACAAGACCCGCGTATTTTGAAACCCCTTGGCAACAATGTAGAAATAGTTTGCAATCTTAAAAAATAAAAACAGAAATAAAAAAACCATCAGAACAAATACAAGCAGAAAGAACTTGGAAGTTTTCTATACAGGGAAAATCCACACAATTCAGAATGTGGGTCATTTCACAATGATGCAAAGTTGAAAGGTTCTGGGCCACTGTTTTGCTATCTAGTACCCCATTCTTTTCAATGATATCATTACCCCCAGCCTAATGTTCTGTTCTTCATCATATGAAACATCTTGAAGATAATTCAGAACAATTTTCGTCTGTGTCTCATTTATGACGTCCGTTGCTGGCTTTTGCAAGGTATCCATAGCTGGCTCTCTTCAGATGGTTTCATTATCAGAGAATTCTGAGATTGATAGAGCTCTAAATGGAGGTTAGAAAAGTTGCATATAAACCAAAAAACTAAGGAGAGCGTGTGCTTGGGACTTCCTACTGTGTATTGTCATATCTTCTGTATCAAGAAATCATCCAAACTTGTCATATCTTCTGTATCAAGAAATCATCCAAACTTGTCATAGCCCTCTTCTCTATTGCTAGAACATAACTCTGGTATTGGGGACGCAGAAGAGGGAGAATTGGGTTTCCTCCATTAGGTTTTTACTCCTGTGTCATCAAATAATACAAACTTTCCATAATCCTATTCTCCATTGCTAGAACTTGACTCTGGTACTGGGGGAGGAAGATAGGGAGTATTGGTTTTTTCACCAAGATGCTGATCTCCATTTGTGTCTTGGTGTGGCACATGTGTCCAGCACTAAAAGATTTAATAAATTCATGCTCAATGTGGCATCCTCCAAATCATCCATTATATGTATATTCTTAGCAGTTTAGAATAAATTGTGTTCTAGAGGACTGGAGAATTTGGGCACTTGACCTGTTTACATCTAAGTATTTTGAATTTTGGTTTTAGTAATATTTTTTTTTTTAAACCACATAGTTTTTAGTTGTATTAACTAAAAATTATATATTTGGTTATATAACTATTTGTGTATATTCAATTGGGTGGGTTAGTTTAAGTGGTTTGAGTGTTATGAAAAAAGCAAGCAAAAGGTTTCTGGATCAAATCTATGTATATAAAGGACCTCACTAAATGACCCCATCAAATTATGTTGCTTAATCAGTACAACCTAACAATTTACCTTGAATATAGTCCTCTAAATAAAGAAAAATGGCTCAAGTTTTAGTTCCATTAAATGAAACTACTTATATATATTAATAATTATTACCTTTTATGTTATTGCTACTTTCAAAAAAATTCTTTAGGTATATTAATAATTATTGTCTTTTATTGTTATTCCTACCTTTTAATTGCATTTATTGTCATTTTTATCATATTTACTTTATCAAATTTAGTCTTATATCTATTATTTTTAAACAAGAACCATAGGAATTTGTGTTGAGTAAAAAAATAGGTTGAGTAAATCTATACATACAAAAAAGAAACCAAGGTTTATGTCTTGAAGGAGGAATAAAACTTGAAGGAGGAATAAAACTAAGATACCTACACAGTTAATATAATTTTTGGATGTTTTGGGATGCATTCTGAAATATTTCAAACCCATTAAAGGGTAGATTCTTACATACTTATTGTTTAGCAAAATACAGAAAGACATCTCGAAAATCCAAGGCTGAAACTACTACTTTTTCTTGCCTTTGAGCTTGCGAGCAGGCTGCACGACCGAGGTTTCCTCCAATGGGTGGTCGCCATGGTCCGAGGTTTCCTGGCAGTGGTTGCATTGATTCATGTTGACTATTTTTTGAACCTCCTCTTTGATAAAATCCATAGTGCCCATCAGCTATCAAAAGTCACGGTCGTTGTCGACGATCCTAGACTCATGGCAGCCCATTTTGTTTGCTAAGTATTTAACATCAAACAAAACTACCTTGTTTTCCTTAACGCCAAAGCAGACCATTTCATAAACCCTACAAAGATGAATTTTGATATCTTCCAAAGTGGAATTGATTTCATTGATGTCCGAATTTTCTGGATTGTTTGTCATTCGAGTCAGAGAGCTGCTGCTTGGAGCCCAAAGAGCAACAGAGGACGAGAAATGGGACTGTTGGGAACCAAGAAAAGAACTAACGCGATTGTTCTTCATGTCTCTGTTTAAACTTGCAAACAAATACAGAAGTTGTTCTTCTTCTTCAAGAGACCGGATACTAGAACTTCCTTTCTCAAATCTCTTGACGGACAAACAAACTTCGAGTGGGATGCATTCAAATCGCTGGAGTTTGCCATTGAGTGTGTCGGCGATCGACTCTGTACCTTGAGGAGCCAAAGAGCGGGACGGGCAATAAAGGCCATCACGTGATCAGAGGTGCCACATGTACACAAGATGGAGATCAAGACTTCAATATGGGATAATGGCATGTGAAAGAGCCATAGAAAACACCCCATCTTAATAAATAAAGAAACTTGCCAACTATGGAACATGTTTTTGAATAAGAAATTGACCTTTTATTGTTAACCATTCCAAGTTTATTCTTGAACCCCTTGTTTGCAAGCTTGTGCGGATTTAGTGTTGCCTCTGAGAATGTGAAAATAGGTGGCCTTTGGAACTGGGTTTAGACGTCAAATGCGGGCATATATTCTCCTACAGTTGGCTGAACCATGATTATAATCCAATCTCATTTTCTAAATGGCCTGCTTTGAGTCTCCAAAAATATGAGATTTGAAATATTATACTGCCGTGCCAATTCCAAGCCAAGAACAAGCTAAAGCCATTCAACTTCATTATTAAATCTATGTCCGAGTCCCCAAGCATAACAAGTCACTATATGGATAAAAAATAATCGGCCTAGGTGCCTCCCAAGTCTTATATCTATTATAACAAAAAACACAACCAACATTTTCTCTTCTGATCACAAAACTTATTTTATGTACTAGTGATTGCCTCTTTTCAGGCTGGTGATCTGGAGAACTATTCGAAGTTTCCGTCAAGATCTGAAGTGTCAATGACTCCTACATGGTACAATAGTTGACCAAAGTGAAAAACTAGACGAGAATTTACTCCACCACCAAACTTACGGAGCCATATATGTCTTCTATTACTCTGGTATGGAGAAAAAGATGCTTCACATTTCAAGGAATCCTAGGTACCGCTGATGTATACCACAACAAAACAAGGATCACTGTTTTAACTGGGCATCAATTCTCTCCCACATAATAATAGATGCCATAGTCAAGGTCAAGTATAATACCAAGGCACCTTATTTGGTTGAGATAATCTTCCTCAGGAGTCCTTTTCCAGTAATGAGATGGAATAGGACCCCAACTTAATCACCTGTCAAGATATATTGCCAGGATTTGTGGGAATACAAATATGTGTGGCAATATTATAGAATTTGTGAGAACTTCTTGGCCCCACCATACGAGCTGTTGTTCTTTAAGCATGGCCTAAGGTTGTCAGAAGAAGCTGTGGAAGTGATGAGTGGGATGGGAGATTGGTATTTGAATGAACAAAACACCTATATCATGATATACAGAGCAACTAAGGCTTCTCACCTCTTGCCCATAGGGGGCAGAGCAAGTGGTAAATGGAATTGTTTGTGAATGGAAGGTCATGAGTTCAAATCCCCTCCAAATTAACCAGTGGGCCATGGTTCGGGCGCCCGTCCCCAGTTCCCGATTCTCCTAGTCAAAAAAAAAAAAAAAGCTCCTCACCTCTTGCCTAGGTATGGGTCTCATAGATTGGTGATCACAGAGATTGCATATCATACCATCCTGCATGGTTTTAATGCTACATTTTCCAAGGATGAAAAGTTGTGTCCTCCTTATCCTCTATTCATGGATTTTTTACAGAAAACTGAGGAACACCCAGTGGGCTTCTTTGATGGAGTAGTTTTGTACGGTGTTTGTGGAGCTGGCCTAGTTATAAAGATAGATAAAGACAGAATGATTAAAGGCTGGTTAAAGGTGGGTATAGGCACAAATACTGGTGCGGAAGTGATTGGTCTATGGTGTTTACTTTTTGTGCCAATTTTTGGGGTTGAAACATTTACAAGTTTTGGGTGACTCCAAAGTTATCGTTAATTGGGCTTTGGGTGAGGCTCAAGTGAAGTCTCTCGAGCTTAACCACTGGCTGGCTAATACCAAAAACTTGATGAAAGAGTTCACATGGTTAACTTTCAACCATGTTTACAGAGAACTGAATGCTGAAGCGGACACTCTCTCAAAACTTGGTCTGGGAGCTATGGATGGCAGACTCCATGTTTCTCTTTTTTTCTGCAGGTTCTGTTTTAAGATCAGGTCAACTCGTTCTCTTCTGGTAGTGCCATTGAACTTTGATTGCAATATGTGGGTGGTTGATAATGATTTGCCTTTTCTGTGTTGTATTCTCAGTTTATATTGGTTTTTTAATGAACTGTATGTATTTAGTTGATAATGGCGAGATGGAAGTATCTAACAGGTTATATCTAGCTCAGATGGAAGTATCTAACAGGTTATATCTAGCTTAGTTTTTGGTTACCTAAATCTATCTTTGGATCTCTGTTTTATATGTAAATATGACACAACTTTTCTTTAATACAAAGTTGTCTTTTATTACTGAAAAATATATATATGGCTTAAATAACTTCAAGTTTGCAAGAATGGAAGCTGAGGCAACGGAAAAATACACCGATTTTTTTAATAAAGAATCAAAAGTCACTACCAAGAAAAAAGTGGTATTTTATGATTATCATGCAGCACACAGCCATCACCTGGCTTTACACTCGTGAACACTGGGAGAAAGAAGAGAGAAATAGGAGGGCGATTACATATGAGGAGGTGCACATAAAGGTGCAATGACAGAATGAATGAAATAAAGAGAAAAGGAAGCCAAAGTAAAATCTGAAAAAGGAGAAGAGAAAGAAGCCTAGAGAAAAAGACAAGAAGAATAAGCAGAAAATCAAAAGGTCAAAGAATATGTAAGAAAGAATAGGGAGGATGAGGCCAAAAGCAAAAGAATAGGGAGGATGAGGCTGAAAGCAAGAGAGTGGAGGGAGAACTGAGGAGAAAGGAAGAGGGAGAAAGGAATGCTAGAAAAATAGGAGGAGAATCATTGAGCACAATAAATACTACTTCAATTCCAATGATAACAAGAGAACACACGCTATCCTCTATGGAACTAGACAATGCAATCAGATACGCCCACTGAGGAAGTGGCTGGCTATATTAGTAGTGTTCTCTTGTGAATAAAAAGGAAAAACAGGGTTTGTGACAGATGCATAAGAAAAGAAGGCTTACAGGTGATCGAACAGTTTGTGATCACCCCAGAATCCACCATTCTAAGAAAACAATAAATTCAGTAACAATGGCTTCTATGGGAGTTGTTTTTGCTGAAGTTAACGCATATAATATTCAAGACATGGTGAAAGAATTGAAAGTATACAAATATTATCTAAATGTCAATAACATGGGCCATTGATCTCCACATGGTGAAACCAGTTTGTCCGAACCTGACCTAAAGAACGAATCTCATCATGGATCAGAAAGTGCCTACTGAACCTTACTTTCTCTGTTGTTGAAAGTGGGGAGCGGAGGGGAAGCCCAAAAGCTCTAAAGTTTTTTTTAATAGTATATATTTTGATAAATTTATATTTTAAAAATATGTAAAAACATATAAGAATCAGAATTAACTATACACTACATGATTATACCATATACGTAAAAATTAGATATGGATTAAACCCTATACCATTAATCTATGACATTATAGAGAGCAAGGATTAAACCATATACCATCAACCATCTAGTAGTATGACATTACAAAGAGCCTGTCCTAAACGTGCTCCCAAAAACTGATCTAGTAGTTATAACATTATAGAGAGCATATAAGGAGCGTGCTCTCAGTTGAGAGCGGGAGCTTGAACGAGAGCGATGGGTAAGGGGCACTCCCACGCATCATAGCTCAGTTTCACTTTCCCAACTGTTCTCACTTAGTTGTGCTAACCAAGTGAGTAGGAGGAATTTTCAATAGATTCGACCTGGTTGTGAAGGGCAGCACTCGACTGAATCATATATATATATATATATATATATATATATATATATATATAGTGTCCAACACATCGCCATTACTTCTAGTAGTGAGGTAGTAAGGGCACCCGGCCATTACTTCTGCTTCAAACTGATTTCTCGAAACCTACAAAGACGGACATAGGTACAGTGGCAGAGTGGAACCGCCATTTTGGTATGAAAGATGAAGAGCCGTAAGTATTGGAGAGAAGCGGGAATGTTTGGTTGATTCAGAAGAAAACACTGCTCTCGGTCATAAACTTTTTATGCAGAAAATCATAAACTTTTTCTGCATAAAACGATATTCGCCTTGAGAATGGGACGGTGACTGTGATACTTTTGCCAAGCATCTAAATGCTTTTAATATGATAGTTGATTTTCAAATGGATGGATACGGAGGATTGTTGCATGATTGTTTTTTTTCAAATGGATAAGGAGGACTGTTACATGATATATTTTTTTTCAAAAAATGAATGGGACAACATGGTAATGGCTATTAGAAGTACTATAAATAAATTGGTGCTGGATAAGGTTGTGGTTATTTTAATCTCGGCCGTAAGATTTTGAATTTATTAATGAGACCTTGTTTGTTAGTGAAAAATTGTTGAAAAAAAGGAAAGAATTAAGGAAAAATGTCAGATCTAAATTTTAAGGAGACTTAAGTCTTTATGTGGAAAGTCTAAAGTAATATGTTGGAATTACAAGAAGATTAGGGAAGAGAAAAAGAAGAATTAGAAGGAAAAGATCTAAATTTTAAGGAGACTTAAGTCTTTTTTTGGAAAGTCTAAGGTAATATGTTGGAACTACAAGAAGATTAGGGAAGAGAAAAAGAAGAATTAGAAGGAAAAGAATGATTTTGATGATGAATTTGAAAAATCTTCTCATGAAGATAGTGGAGACCCCTTTGTTATAGTGTTGGCAACCCATGGAGGCCACACTGCATGGTTGATAGACTTTGAAGCATCTTTCCATTAGGACTAGTTTTTAAGGTATGAGAATTATGATGGTGGGATGGAATATCTTTTGATGAATCTCTTATAAACATAATTGGCCTTGGTAGAGTCTTGATTAGATTCCCTAATGGTGAAGCCAAGGCAATCAGTGGAGTTTTGCGCATTCTAGGTTGGGCATGAAACCCACTACCAATAAGTAAACTTAATGGTGCAGAGGTCTAAGTTGTTTTCTCTGACAAAGGGTGTAAGATGGTTCAAGAAGATATGGTGCTTGCTAAGGGTGTTCATGTGGGCACTTTGTTACAAGTTGATTTGGGCACCATTCAATGTAATAGCTATTCAGTTTTTACACTGAAGAGATTTTTATAATCTACACTTTCACAATCAAATCATGTATCTACTTCTGATATTCATGTTTTTTGGGTACCTAAATGAGATCTAGCTTCAAAAAGCAAGTTAGCTACAAAGAACCCCATATACGGGTGCTTTAAGCGATCTTTTGGCACATAGGGAGGTGAATACAAAGCTCACCACCATCCACCATGTAGACCGCCCCTAGCTCACGTTTCATGAAAATCAATACGCTCCAACAAACGAAGCTTGACCCATTAATGAGGACAACCTTTCAAATTCTTAGCAAGGGTCTACAGTACCAGGGTAATCATGCCCCTTCACAACGATTTTATGGCCTTACGGGAAGCTGAACAAATGCTTTTTGCTAGGGAAAGTTTCTGGATTTCAATGTTTCGTGGTTGGAGTTCATGCGGAGTTTCCTCTCAGCTCTTTGGTGGGAGTCTTCCTTTTGAATGACATAAATTATTTAGCTCTGGACTTCTTTCCTTCTCAGACTCTCACGCTCTTTATGTTAGTATTGCTCCTCTTTGGCTCTAGCGCTCAAAAGGCAAAGGTTTTGGGCTTCAGTTCTTAGTAACTATTATGTCCAGGTGGCTTCGCACCACCCCTCGACGTGGAAGCAAAGGCCGAGGAATTTCTCACAATCAAGGGTGCATAGGCTCCACTGACAATGGTTATGATAGTTCCATCCTCAGTCATTTGAAAAATATGTTGGACAACTGGAAGGAGGAAATGGTGGTGCAACAGTTGGTTAGTCAGAGAGCTCAGGTTCAATGTAGACATTACTAGTCGAACAACAATATACTCAATCAGGTCTTCATGCACTCTCAAGAAATTTTCGAGGGGAATAATCCTCCTCCATCCCCCTCTCCCGCTCTGGCTCTTCACTCCTCTTCCTCGCCAGGTCCTCCTCATGTCTCCAAACCATTGAAGCACCATGGCACTCAGTTAAGCAATGATCCTTCACTGGTTCGTGATAAAAACTAATATAGATTTTGTAATGTCCCAAATTGCTAGTATAATTCTAATCTCTAATTAGAAGACTAAATTATATTTTAAATTATAAAAATAATAAATATCTAGATTAATTGAGTAATTCATATTTAGAGCAAAATAATGTACAAGGATAAAACAACTAAACAAATATGTAGTCGGTGGTCCAAAATGTAAATCTAAATTTCATATTTCTCAATAAGATGAGGAAAAATACAAACCTAAGATATAATTTTGACTTACAGAGATATCGTAGATGCCTTCAGGACCATGGTGGCAACTACTATAAACCACATGTTGGGGAGTGCTTTCCTCCCAACCAACCCCTCAGTCATAGACCGAGAGCCCCTGAGCCAACCGAACATCATAATATGAATCATATTCTACCCTCAACCTCCAAACCTCCATCTCCACATAACTTATAGAACCATTCCCTTGACCAAAACCTCCCAAAAACAAAGAGCATAAAAATCCTAAAAGACCTCTCAATCAACCCCCAATTTCCCTATTTATGTAGGAAAATCAATAATTTATTTAATTTGAAATAAATTTGCATGAGGGCCAGATGGCCTCCATTTACATTACCAAAATAAACAGACATTTCCTTGGTTTGTTAAGCAGACATTTTTTGCATTTAGATTGTATGGGTGACATTTGGTCTTAGTTTCCAGGGGCCAGGTTTTCCAAGTTAGGATTAAGGGGGGGGGGGGTGTTAGATTATTAATTAATCCTCCCTTGACCACCATACTCTCTTTTTCTCTTCCTAGCTTAGAAGGTCATTGCCACTTCACTAGTGCCATGGGGGACTCATATGGGGGCCCACCTATCACTCAATGTGCATGTCTACATGAGTTTAGGATCTCTATGGACCAATCCCTATAATTTAGGAACCCACTCTAAGTGTCACCAACAATCTACAGCAATTGGCCCTAGTCGGTGTTTAGTTATGTTCAGTTATGCTCTGATTCCCATCAGTTGTTTCACTTTCAGTCATCCTAGCACTATTTTGCATGAATTAATGGAGGTAGGGCGCATTTCCTCACCTACCTAGATCATTTAATTGATTGTGAACCAATTCAGTGATCCAGAGTTGCATTAGTGAGCTCTAGTGGTGATTTTCCCACACTGAGTTAGCATCTGAGCCAATTTGAGTTGGTGAATTCAAATCCTACCTATGTCATTATAATTCTTCATATTGTAACACCATTGTATCACATCTAGATTAATGATAATTGATGTAAGGTTGTGCGGACAAAATTTTGCCTCATGAATGTGTAATTTTTATGAATCTTTTGATCAGTTTACATTGAATTGTATCTCTTCTGAGTCTTCTTCTCTCATTGAATCCAATAATGCCTGAGGATCCTATGCTTCACTAAATTAAACAAATTCCATATATTGTCCACCATTTTGTACCACGTCTCAAAACTGATCTTTGATGAATCAATTCAACTAGAAAATTAACAGTTTTAAAACAATAAAGTTTCACATATTTAATACTTAATCTCCAAGTGGATACATAATTAATGCATATGGGTAATCCAAGCAACTCATCATCATCTTGCTAGCTTTGGTTTTACTTCAAAACTACATCCTTATTCATAAAAGTCTCTGAAAAGGCATCGGTTAATCCTTATCATTTTGATAGGAATCATGTCATATCAGTATACAACCTAAGTATCAAGGTCCTTCACCAATTCAAAATTTGAAGCCAGCAAGGAAGTCCAAGTCAAACATAGTCAAATAGATGTTTCGCTTGAAATTAGAATACACAGGGGTAGGAATTGGCGTAGTCGTAACCAGCCATGAAAAGCAACCAGAATACTAGGACTTTTACATAGTTTGTGCTTCAGGCCAAAACCATAAGTCGTTTGCAAAAGATTTATCTTTCCACATCGATGTAAAATGGAACGCAAATCATCAATGGGCACACAATTATGGGTGCAATTTGAATCCCTTCAAAGAGTCCTAGAAGCCAGGGCTAAAACACACGATACTTGAAATTTAATGCATGCAACTAGAATAATCAAAACCTAAAGCTACAACAACAATGTTTTGACCATGAAAACATACTGAACCCAAATTGAGAGAGAGAGAGAGAGAGAGAGATTCACTTGCAGGCATAATGAAAGAGAAAAATTCCCAAGCCTACCTTTCCAAAACTAACTCAATGGATGGACAATTCCAAACCAAAATCCAACTGGGATCTTTGAGCCTCCACATATCTACCTCAAACCAAACAAAGTGAACTCCATGGCAATATTCTAGGTCAATTCCTTCATTCCCAAGCTTACATCTCCTCAAGGAACTACGGTTGGACAAACTTACTGCAAGAGGGTGCACACGGGCTTAAAGAGCCGGAAATTTACCAAGGGGAATGAGAAGTGACTCAGAAAACCCTAGGGAAATTCAAACTCAACAACTGAGAATCAACCACAATCATTGGATCAAAATCAAGGGGCATGATTAAGTTCCCAATCCATCAATTTGTGCATGCAACATGTTACCACCTAGTTTGCACTAGGATGATCATGAACACTGAAGACGTAGATGATCACCTAAAAGACTAGCAAGGCCAAGGCCTTGCCAAGTATTACTCTCTTATTATTCTACCTCTTCTTGATTCCTTGCATATATTTTTCTCATGGTCAAAAGATGATAACTGTAAAATGATATAACATCTAAATATTATGTGTAAAAGGTCTAGCCCAACTATGACAGTTATAGCAAAAGGTGCTCGGGAGTATTTTTTACTGAGATAAATATAGAGACTAGTGATATATATTGTCAATTTGTTTTCACTTAATCATGCCTCCGAATCCATGAGCATCCTTATTGCATCTTCCATTGGCCAGTGTCTTAGTCCTTGGTCTTTTGTCATGCATTAATAAGTATGTCGCCATGATTTTGCATTTTTTATTAGAATTTGTCCCTTGGGGAGTAAATGTTGTAAAATTGTATTAAAATGATTAAAAGGGGTGTCAAACACCTTAGGATACATCATACACCCCTTTAGACACCCTCATTTAGCCTAGCACACCCCTAGGAGAGAAAATCCCATGATTTTTGCATGTTCGACACAAATTTTAGTGATTTTAGGAGGTAGGTAAAAGGGAATATTCCCTAATTCACCTTCCTTGAGCTCCAATCTTGAGTGAAGTGTCATTTCTAATTGAATTTGGTCTCAATCAATCCCTATTTGTCCCCTCCTTTCCTAGGTTTGCATGAGGATCCCTTAAGCTCTAGTTAACTTTATGAGGTATCGAATTACACTCTAGTTAACACCATGAGGTGTAATATGACAGTCTAGTTCACTCCACTTCACCCTCCTCTTCCTATTTTTCTAGTTAAGCAAGCTCTCCCCTCTCTTTTCTTTGTTGGTGGTTCCTTTAAGCATCGTTATAATCATTGTCTATTGGATATTTTGGTAATATCAAGGAAGACTTTGGAGTTACTAGGTGGATCTACTTCTCATTAATGGCTTGTTATTGCCCATTGTTTCTACTTGGAGGTAATCTACATCATTTTTCTTAGCTATATTATTTTCTTCTTTTTATTAATCATTGGAAGGGTCCTATTACCTCGTTGGATAAGAACTATATTAAGCTCAATCTTAGCATATATATTATTGTTTATCTATTTTTAATGTTGATAATTTTAACATATTTACCTCAATAGGATTGTGCTATACTAATTTCCTCTTTGCAAATTGCACCCGATAGAGAAAAGGAAGAGGAGATCCATTCTCCCTTTGCATTTTCTATCTTGTTGTAGGTTCTTCTACTAATTGAGAAGACTAAGTTAGCATAGAGAAACCAACTTCTTGCAGTGACCTTTCAAGCAAGGTTCTCAGAGTTGGTCTTCATCAACTCTATGGCCCACCTTCTTGGCACTAATATATTTCAAAGTGTGAGCTTCTAAAAATGCATAAAATGTCATTTCGTTAGCAAGGTCAACACCATTGTCTACATCTAATGGATTTTCAAAAATATACATTAGCTACATGTGGTTTGTCCTTAAGCTTTCCATTGAGAACATCATTGGCTCAAAATTCACAATTCCAAATTGTGTGTGACCCATTTTCTTGCAATAATAACATTACATCTCCCTCTTGTATTTAGTTGATATTGTTTCCCCCTCTTCCTCTTTGAAGATGAAAATGATTCTATCTCACTTGTGATCCTTACAAAAATATAGAGTTACACCATAGAATACATGAGAGACATACACACAATGACACAATATGATAGTATGAGTAACTAGTGCAATTATTACATAGGATTTCACCTCCTTATATATGGTTACTTATGGAGAAAATCATTTCCACTTATGGATGTGACACATATTTGCTTTACACAAAAGTACAAAAACATAACTAAGTCATAAAGTGTTTTTTATTACAACATGTAAGTGTTATATTCTAACAAACCCTTCTTATGTAGTAAATATACCCTCCCCCTTGGCCTCTCAAGCATATTCTTGTAAGTAATATCTTTTATACATCAACAACAATGTAAAGTAACAAACATTAGCTTCACATTTGATAAGTAGGAATTCTTGCGCTTTTCATTATGTTCAAAGATATACAACAAGGCTCCAAGAGAACTCCTCATAAATCCCATCATATGTACAAATGGAGAGTTTCTATTTAAATAGAGTGAGCTCCATCTCCCTTTAGAATAAAATATTAATTGTTTTCTTAGATCCATTAGTTCTCCAAGGAATAACATTAAAATTAGAAGTTGCTACCTGATTCTATTGTTGCTTCCCCATGTCCTTTTTCTTGTCTGGACATTGTGATGCTTAATGCCCATGCTTATGACATATAAAGCACTTGATTTTACTCAAATTCTTTTTCCGTAGCTATGAGGTTAAAACATCACTCTATACCTTACCCTTTCTAGGTCCTTCACATCTGCCCTTCTTTGCTTGACCAAATAGGGCATGGTCACTATCAACTCCTTGCTTGTTGGCCTTTGACTTCATTCGAGTCTCCTCCTAGATTTAGTCATCCCATAGTCTTTCAAATGATGGAAGGTTTTCCTAAGAGAAAATACCATGGACAAATTTTTCCCATTGAGATGAGAACCCATTTGGTTCTTGATTCACTAGTTCTTGCCTTCAATCTTCTCCCCAACTGCTACAAGTTGATCATAAATCTGCATGACCTGCATCAAGTAACTGGTATATGTGTCAGATCTAGTCATCTCTATTGATGTTAGTCTATTATGCAATATCATATTCCTATTGGTGTTCTTTCTTTGGTAATGGATCATTAGAGAATTGAACATCTCCTTTGCCATCATCTTCTCGAATATATGACGGATAAAATGTTCCTTCATAACATCCATGATTATTTACTTGGATTTCACTTCTTTCTTCTTGTGAATTTCCAAATCTTACAAATATATCAATGGGGTGATTGAATTCTTCACAATATCCTATAGATCATTCTTCTCTAATAGAGGAGTTATATTGACTTTCCATGAGAGAAAATTTGAGGCACTTTCCAATTTTCCCTTGTAGGAGGCTAGTTGATTCCATCTATGAGCTCTAAAACACAAACTCCCAAGTCTAATAAAAACTACCTATGAAACCCTCTAATTGTTGGTCTCGGTTCCCTATAGTTGGTTTGGGAAGCTGATCTATTGTTGTAAACTCATCAGATCCTATCAATCAAAGAAGCTCCATTACCGTGTAAAAATTCCAAACCTAAGGCAACTATTATCCTTATGTTCTCAATCAAACAAGTTTATTATTTAATTATAGAAATATAATTCTTCACATAAAAACAACCACATAGTAGTTGGAAAGTAGATAACGGAAGTTTAAAAACACAATTACACACAGAGGTAATTTCTCCTTCGAATCAACATATCATTCACTTAACAAAGCTTAACATACAACCTTTGTAACTTCTAAAAACCCACAACTGTATGGAAAACAAATTTACCTCAAACATGATGTTTACACCCTCTTAAATAATTTTTTCCTACATGAAAATCAAGGAGCAACACTACTGTACAACTTGCTATTGTACCAATCCATACGACTTTATGGATTTGATGTGTGGATTTGTACGACTTGTTAAGATATAAGGATATATATGTAGTAAAGTCACTTAAGTGACTTAGGTTAAATAATTAGGGTTTATGTATTAGGGATTTGGTCTCTCAATATCTTTATAAGAGTTAGGACCCTTGGTGTAATGTTGTACCGTCTCATAATAATATTGTGTTGTGTGTTATTGAGCTCTCGTGTCTTCGGTGATGTAACCCTATATAGGGTTTCTTGATTTTGTGTTGTGTTGTGTGTTATACATGAGAATCCATTGTACTTATTTCCAATGCTATTTACCTGGATTTTTCATATACCTGCTTACAAATACCACTACATTTGCAATATCTAGTCTTGTGCACACCATGGCATACATCAAACTGCCAATCACTGATGAATAGGGAACCTTGGACATGCATTCTATATCTTCTTGTGTCTTGGGACACATCTCCTTACTTAGTTTGAAATGGATGTCCAAAGGTGTACTAACTAAGTTTGAAATGGATGACCAAAGGTGTACTAACTGATTTTTCATTCTTCATTCTTCATTCTAAACCTCTCCAACACCTTTTCTATGTACTCACCTTGAGACAATGTCAATTTGCGATTTTTCCTGTCTCTTGTTATTCTCATACCAAGGATTCGCTTTGCAGCACCCAAATCCTTCATTGCAAATGATTTAGCTAATTTCCTTCTGAGCACATTTATATCCTGCATGTTAGACCCTGCAACAAGTATTTCATCCATATACAATAACAAGATAATATATCTTCCATTATCTAGCCTCTTGAAATAAACATAGTGGTCAAAATGGCATCTAGTATAACCTTGTTATGTCATAAAATTATCAAATTTTAAATACCACTACCTTGGAGCTTGCTTCAGGCCATACAAGATCTTATTCAACCTACAAACCAAATTATCCTTCCCTTTGACCTCATACCCCTGTGGTTGTTGCATATAAATCTCTTCCTCCAAATCCCCATGGAGAAAGGTTGTTTTTACATTTAAATGTTCAAGATGCAAATATTCTACCACCACTACACTTAAAATAGTCTTAATTGTAGTCATTTTAACAACAGGAGGAAATATTTCATCAAAATATATACATTTCTTTTGTGCATTTCCCTTTTTACCACAAGTCTAGCCTTATATCGCTTCTTGCCTCCTTCTTCTTCCTTCAACTTGTAAACCCATTTATTTTGCAATACTCTTTTACAAGCAGGAAACTCAACCAAATATCATGTTTGGTTTCTTACCAAAGAGTCCATCTCCTCATCCATTCCTTGCTCCCACTTCTTTTTAGTTATCACCTGCATTGTCTCTTCATAACATTCTAGTTCATCAGAATCAGAAATCAATAAATAATGCAGTGAAGGAGAGAACTGTTCAGGGGGTCTACTTGTCCTGGTAGATCTTCTTACACTTGTAGGAGTTTGAGGTATTGGTTGTTGTTCTTTATCTTTTGGCACGCCGGGAACTTCATTTTCTTTTATTTCATCAAGCACTAGTTACTCTGTGTTTTCCTTCTTCTCTTTCTTTCCCTGCAATTGATCTTTGTACATAAAATTTTCATTGAATACTATATCTCTACTCCTAATGATTTTTTATTTTCATAATCCCATAAATGATAACCAAAATTATCAACCCCATATCCAATAAAGGTGCATTTCTTGGATTTAGCCTCAAGCTTTGTTCTTTTTTCTTTGTCAATATGGACAAATGCTTCACAACCAAAAGTTATGAGAAATGAGTAGTTTACCTTTTTACATGTCCATGCCTCCTCTAGAATTCCACCATTCAAAGCGATTGAAGTCCCTTTGTTTATTAAAGAAACATTGGTATCTACAGCATCAGCCCAAAACTGTAAGGGAAACCATACATGCAATCTCATACACCTTCCACGCTCCATAATCATCCTATTCACCATTTCTTACACACCATTTTCTTGTGGTGTTCTTGGGACTTTTTTCTCTCTGCGAATCCCATTGTATGAATAGTAACTATACAACTCATTGTTGCAGTATTCACCTCCATTATCAGATATGAGACACTTCAATACTTTCCCTTTCTCATTCTCAACCAAAGCTTTTCACTTCTTAAAAGTATCAAACACATCATATTTCTATCTAATGAAATAAACCTAAGTTTTTCTAGTTGCATCATCAATAAAAGTAAAATAATAATGAGAGCCAACAAGAGATTGTACCTGAGACAATCCCCATACATCTGTATGCACAAGCTCTAAATTTTCACTCTTCTTATGTTTCCCAACCTTAAGAAATTTGACTCTCTTATGTTTTCCATAAACACAATTCTCACAGAATTCAAAACATACCTGTTTTATATCTGGAAGCAATTTCCTTGAGTGAAGAATCTGCATCCTCTTCTCACTCATGTGGCTAAGCCTATGATGCCACAATGCTGCACCTGTTTATGTGGAAGATACATAGATGGAATAATCAGTATTATGAGGACATAAATACAATGTACCTATTTTGTCCCTTTTGTTATTACCAGTGCTCCTTTAGTGATATTCCACCATGTTTTTCTAAACGTAGACAAACAACCACTATCTCCCAACTGCCTTGTTGAAATTAGATATCTTGCCATAGCAGGAATATGTCTTACATATTTTAACATCCATTAATTTACATTATTTAACTTAATGTGTACCTTACCCTTTCCAACAATTTTACATGGCTCATCATCCCCCAATAAAACATGTCCAAAATCACTTGGAACATAATCATGAAAGAATTTCCTATGGGGTGTAGCATGACATGAAGCCCCTCAATATACTACCCAGTAATCACTAGTATTATCTAATGCAAGATTCAAAGCATCTTGTAACACATCACTTGTTACATTTTCTTTCGTAGTAGTCTCATGTTTCCCGTCTCCTTTCTTCTTTGGAGCCCTACAGTCTTTCTTCAGATATCCTCTCTTACCATAGTTCCAGCACTCTATCTTTCCTAGTCTAGAATTGGATCTTCCCTTTCTAGACTTTTTGCGATTACCTAGGATCCTTCCTCTCTCCCTTTGTCTTCCCCTACTCTCCATGGTCAACGCTTTACCTGATTTCTCTCCTATGATTTTTCTTCACATTTCCTCGCTAAGAATAACACCAACAACATTATCAAATTTAAGAGTGTTTGAGTCAGGGACATAGTTACTTACATCCATGACGAAGCCATTCCATATTTCTAGCAATAAGCAAAGGATTAGAATATCCCTAACCTCATCATCAAAGTTCACTTTTACGAAACTTAGCTGATTAGTAATCATATTAAATTCATTTAAATGTTCAGCAATAGATCCACCTTCTAACATATTCATTTTAAATAAACGCTTCATTAAAAATACCTTGTTGGAAACCGAGGGTTTTTCATAGAGCTTAGCCAATGTGCTCATCACACCCTCCTTTATCTTTTATTCAAAATATTGAAAGCTACCGATGAAGCCAGGCACAACCATATTGTTCCCTATTGCTTTCTGTCAAGAACCTCCCATTCTTTGCCCTTCATAGTCACTAGTTGTTTTGTTTTTCTTCCCAACGGTAGGTATATATCCTTCTAGTACAGATAGTCCTCCATTTACATCTTCCATAACTGGTAGTTTTGGTCACTAATTTATTGACCCTAAACATTCCTTCTTCTTCCATTTCTCCCACTCGAACCAAGAACCCTTCTTTCCTGTGATTTTACCAGCCAAATAGACCTTTTCAATTTGATAGCAATTGTTATAAATTATACAAGATTGCATAGAAATAATAATAAACAATAAACAAGATTCAAATATTAAAACACATTACAATAGAGACACAAATATAATGTGGTTCATCCAAGATGGGCTACGTCTACGCAGAATTTTTCAGTCCTTTATTATTATTCCATCCAGCAAAATGAAGGGATACAACCTGCAGCAAACCCGTTGCGCTTCCTCTTCACTCTCTCATAGTCTTTCTCACACAATCACAGAGGTTGTTTTACAATTCTACAATACAATATATAGTCGCATTACAATGCTTTCATTTTATACGGGAATTACCATGGGCCCATAAACTGTTGTCCAACAAACATCCCAAAAAAAATATTTTGGGGGCTTCGCCCCAAACCCCCTTTCACACCCCCCTGCTGGGACGAGTGTACAGTAAAAACTAGGGTACAAACACGGTTGAACAATAACATCTCTGAATCTAGAAGATCTGGCTCCACAACCAACAATATCCCACTTTGAGACTGATCACAACAACTCCATCATTGCTGTACTTGTTGGACTATGCTCTAAACCTTGGACTTGGAAGATTTCTCTTCTTCACCTTCACCCTTGAAGGCCAATGGAAACCAAGTAGGAACTCAGTTTCTCTCTGGTTACTATCTTTGTCAGCATGTCTATAGGATTTTGGATAGTATTTATTTCCCTTAAGGATTCATCATTAATTCAACTAGGGTGCAGAGATGATTTTAAGGAACCATACTGATTTAAAAGTGTATAAATATTGGCGAATCTTACCAATTCTTAAAACATCAACTATAAAATGTTTGGCGATATTTTTCAAAAAATATTTTAGTTTCCAAGGATTTTATATCGTTTATATAATAATTTGGCGATTTTTAGGGTGAAAAAAGTTTACCCCATCAAAATTGGGTGAAATGGGGCTTCCAAAAATGCAAAATGGAGAATCTTTTTTTGGAGAAAACCCCCTAAAAATAGCCCATGGGATAAAATTCGCCCCTAAAATCATCCTTGCTAGGGTGCACTTTTATATCTAAACAAAAATTGCAAATTGCAAATATTTTTTTATATGAATATTTGTAATATTTAGGGTTTTTCTAAGATTATATTTTTTTGTTTTCTGCAATAAATATAGAAGAGAATTTTGATAAAAATACAAAGAGACTAGGTTATGACCTTAGTCCTAAACCCAAGGGCAATTAGAGATCGAGTTCAATGTCCCTACTCAATTTGGATATTAAAGATTTAACAACTAGGGAAAATGCTAGTAACTCGATACTAGGTTGAAGTAGCAAAACCCTAATTAAGGAAAAAAACTAAATTCCAAGGCCCGCAGTGGAGAGCTCCTTCAAGAGGAAGGTCTTCTCAAGCAATACTAACAAGATTCCAATAAAACCTAATTCACCTTTCTTAAGGCGCAAAAGAAATGTCAAACAAGAAAATGAAGATATCTTACTACCAACAACCAAGGAAAGAGCAAGAAAAAGAGTTCTTATGTCCTTCTTAGCCATGAGTTATTACAACTATTCTTAGGATCAATATTGCAAGATGGAAAACCCTAGGAATTCCACCATTCAACCTTCATCACATGTAAAAATTTCCAAAGAGAGAGGTGTGCACCACTTAGAAGCTCCAATATACCCAGAGGAAAAGAAAAAGATACATAATTAGAACCCTTGTCTTGTTACAAATGAATGCTAGGAGCTTTTATTTATATGAGGCTTCCTAGGATTATCTAAATTTAGATCATTTGTTACTAAAATGTAAAATAACTAAAAATTTAGGGTTTATCACCCACAAGTCGGGGACTAAACCTCAAAATGCTAAAAATAATGATAAAATAGTGAAAACGGCTTCACTGGATGAAGTGATGATTTGGGAAAGGACATCATGCCCCAATTAACCCCAAAAATATAGAAGATCCCTAAACACCCTCCCTTTTAGCAAGGAAAATCTCTCTTGAAGAAGATGACGTCATGATGAAGTGTGTACACGTAGACGAAGAGGAGGGGTCATGCAAGAAAAGGAAGGTCTGAGTGGGCATAAATGAGGTGTGCCAAATTGGGTATGGCAATCCTTACACGTGCAATCACTTTCTACATAGCATAAACATGAGTGTGGATAGGAGCACCTAAGCCCTCTAATGGGCTCGTCTCGAGAAGCATCGGACACTAACCCAGGGCACAAATGGCCTAACATGGTAGGGGACTTTCGCCCATCAAGCGGCAGTCAGCAATGTCGCTAAGCCAACACTTCCTGGAATGGAAACCAAGAGGACCTGCCACGACCATACCATGGGTCTTGAGCCTCACTAGGCCAACACTTTTACATAAACAATCCTAGACTTATCCTTTTACAACGGAAGAATATCCCATCACTCCGGTATATCCTGGTAAGGATCCTACAGATGATCTGCGGCATAACAGACGTCATGGGGGAGGGGCAACATGCCACTAATTTGGACCATTGTTGCAAACATTGGTGATATATCATCAACATTGTGATATATCGCGATGCTCTCAGCTCGATGATATTATCATTGGAAAAAATTGCCATTTTGAAAATATCGCAGTATTTTAAAAATATTGGCAAAAATTAAAAAATATATATCACAAAAAATCGACAAAATATTGACTAAGTTAGAATATTTTTGGAATTTTTTGCCTAGTTTTAAGAGTGAAAGTAGGTGATTGAGAACAAAGGGGTTATTCACTATTGCTTTTACCTATAAAAAGGCTAGAGTGAAGGCTTTGCTTTAGATGTTTAAAATTTTGAAAAAAATAAATATTTTTGTATTTTTTTAAGTTTGCCAATATTTTCCGATATTTTTGTTGATGTTGCTGATAAGTTATTTTTTGGACCTTCGGTGATATTTTCCCCGACATAATTTTTGCGACATTGATTTGGACCCACATGAATCAAGCAATTGTTTGAAGCTAACATGGTGACTCTTCCTTGGATATAATATAAGATAGTTTATTAATGTCCAACGAATGACCACAAAAGCGAGTTAATGGAATTGTAGAGTGAAATAGTGTCGATACAATGTGGGAACATAAAAATGACTCATATATTGTAATGCCCTTATCCTACCGACTTTGACTGATAAACTTTGAGGGAACATGTTGAAGTAACCCGACTAAATAATCTAGAATAAATGTTGTTGATATGTTATCTTGAATAAATTGTTGACTAACTAGCAAGTATGAATGAAGTATGATTATTACTCTGAACATATTATTGATTGACTAGCACATGTGACTGATTATGATGATCGATGCATAATGTTGAATAAATCAAAAATGTGGAAAAATGAAGTTGTTGCCTATGTTATGAATTAAATGGACAAGTTGTTTTTGTAAATTTGAATAGATATTGCTTAACGAATGGCAACAGATGAAATTGAATATTATATGATGATAATTTTGAGCAGCTCTACTAATATGTGTTTTGAGTATGTGTGTAGTGGCAGGTAAGACGGTTTACTAACTTACTCACAAAGGGATAAAAGGGGGTTGTAGAGTACGGGAAAAACACACAAGGGGGTACGACAATGGATTTTCAACTCCCAATAACAGTCCATGCACGAGTAGAAAGCCTTTCCATATTTGTTCGGTTGGTGTGATGTTGTACAGGTAAGACCATAATAACTTGGTCACGTACGATGTTGTTGAGGGTCACGCAGTAAGGACGATATTACTCCTCAGCACCATTAACCGCATAGAGTGTAGAGGATTGGTGTTTGGTAACGATTCCTACACCACTGCATGAACTCCCCCGCACAACAGAAACATAAAGTTATGGTCGGAAGGGCCTGTGGATGTGGTACCTAGACAATCACGTGAAAAACATTTATGTAAATATTTTGCATGGGACATATAGTTATGCATTAGTTGTGTTTGTGCATAAAATGATTTATTGTAATTAAATAAATGGGGAATATTTAGATATGGAGAAAATATGGACCATAGGACATTATAGGGTTAACCCCACTTGAACCCACTGATTTAGGGATTGGAATCCTAGCATAAGGGAACAACTAGGAGCAAATTGTGGGATATATGTGCACTCTCATGTGAGAACGACACATTGTTGGGTGAATATAAATAATGATAAATTGCATAAAAAGAGTATTTTTGCATGGAGCAACATGTGCGCAGGATATTTTTTTATTCAAGAAAGGGGAAAGGAAGGGAAATAGATCACTTAACTCCCTAATGTTGGATGAATGTCATAATGACAATTGAGTTCTGACGGGAGATCTATGTGAGTTTGGATTGAAAGGTTCTAGTGAGGAGGAGCTCATTTTTTAACCTTTGCTAGTGTGTGTGCTCTAAGACCCCTATTGCTCGAGGGTTTGGGAGGAAGAAGATTACTCCCAATATGGTAGGGAGGTCAAACTGGGGATTAGTCAGTAAATTTATGCAATGATTGTGGGGTTGAATTGGAGCAGTTACAAACTTTATCAATCATCGCCATCAACTACAATAAGTGTCGGTAACATGTTCATTGTTATTAAGTTCCTATATTTGAATATATGTGAATGGAAAATATTTCTAGTTGTGCAATTTGATCAATCCAAGGAATTGTTGTTAAGTTTCATTTATTGTATTATATATGAAAAGTTAAGGAAGTTTTTAGGTAGGCCCCATGAGGGGCACTACATATATAAAACAAGATGGAGAATGTGAAGGATAGGCATAAACTAAATGCATAAACATTAAACCCTAAGAGAAAAACTTGGGTTGAGGAGTATACTTATTGAAGGCTGGTTATAGATTCAGAAACATATGAAGAGGAGGGTTGGTACCTTGTGATTACACTGACACACATGAGAGTGGAATTGGGCACATGAGATTAGCATTAGGCTATAGTGTTAGCATTTGGGGTTACCATAAAAGTGTTTTCACCTTGTTACAAGAGTGCTCTATCCCCTAACCCCTTGGTGATGTTTCATGGACATATGGTGGCTCAATTTAGGGGGATGCTTGACCTTGATTAGAGTGATGGAATGGCAGTTTCACCTACGAAGTTATTACTTGGATTGGAATGATGACAAATGCGATGGGTGAACACAATGGGGAATTTAGTTGCTTAATTAGGGGAGGTACCTACCTAGGATGAGGAATGCTAGGCACATAGCCCTTGGAGCTTGAGACCATGTGATATATACCTTCGAGGTTTGACACTTGATGATCTAGATGGATATTGGTGGCCACCCACCTATTCCACTAGCTCAAAACAATTGTCCATTGTGGCAGTTTCCTAGTTATTTTTCTATGGTTTTTCAGGTCTCAAACTTTCGGGCCCGTTTTGAGGCCCTAAACGACATTTTTTGTAAATTCATGGGGATAAATGGTTTCCTTAGATATACATTTGGCCCTGATCAAAAGTTTTAAATCTCGGATATACCTTCCAACTGGCTATCGAGCGCCCAAATCGGAGATCGTATGCAAAAGTTATGACCCCGGGAAGTTGACTATTCAACTTACCATCTTGGGGCCGCAAACTTTATGACGGTTCATCTTCTAGGGTTATGTTTGGACTTTTTGGGGTTCTCGCAATCATTATTATTATAAATATGCCCCTTTGGCCTCATTTTGTATTCAACTTGGCACAGATGAGCGTAGCATCAACATCTCTTCTCAGAGATAGCTACCACCATTCTAGCAATTGTATTGCAGTCTGTTTTATTTCCGCAATTTAATAGAATATGTGTTTACTGTATCTATGTTATCTTTGCAATATGGTTGTGTTTATGATGTTATCTCTATTATTTAATTATTTCGTTCTCACATAAATCTGGATCACTTGACTTGAGGATGCTTGGGTTTTTTAGCATACTCCATGGATGTTGGTGATGGCTTGAGACACATGCTGAGGAAAATCATTGGATCCTTGTGACCACATTGACAGACATAAGAGTAGTGTTGGGAACACAAGAGGACATGTGGTGCACAATTGGAGAAGTGCCTTTCATGAGGGAACTTGGATAGTAGACCACCATGAAATAAAAAGCATTGAATTAACAATTGGAGAGTGCACCATCTTGGAAGAGGGGCATTGAGCCCCACGAAGATCATGCTTGGAGGGCATTTCATCTTGGGGGTTAGATGAATACAATTTTGACACGTACAACCTTGTATTGTGCAACTGTCTTGTTGGTTATATGGACTTATGTCCTTATTTTATGTTAAACTCCCTCACCTACTCGATATAGAAAGGGATAGAGCTCTTCTATTAATTATCATCATTTTACTCTATCTATGTACTTGTCTTGGAGACAGTAGGATCCATGGGGAAACCCTAGGAGAGAAAAGTCTTTAAGGGGGTAATATGTTAGTGTTCATGATAAAACCTTAAGAGAAGATAAGGGGAGAGAGATACTTGTATGTTCAAGGATAGATTGTTCTTGTGTGATGCCAGGGATTGTGCTATGCATATAAGCTCCAGAGAAGAACATGATGTTGAAGATGAAGATGATTATTTTGTTGTAGTATTATATTTTCTACCTTAGTAGAATTCATGGAGAGATGAGCTAATGCTTTGTGTGATTTTGGATCCTTGTTCTTGTGGGATGTAAGGCTAGGGAAAAATCACATAAATATAAGCTTGATGACTCTTGATCTTGGTACGATGACTTGCTAGTATGAAGACTTGATTATTGTATTCCTGATGTTCCATGGATGTCTTGGTGCTTGTGTTGATGCAAGAGTTGAAGACCTAGGGCTTGAGGACTCAAATACTAGGATGGACAATTAGACTTGAGTGTTAGTGCTAGAGTTGTCTTTCTATGTACTTGTGTGATGTAATTTAACTAGGGTTTGCAAGCCCTAAATAAGACAATGGTGCTAGCGTGGAGACTATGTGTGACACAAGCTTGTTGAAGTCAAGGAGGATTTTCCAGTGTTGATACTAGCTTGTTGTGGATCTTAGGTGGTGGTTAGGGTTTTATTGTTTTTCCCTATTTAGGGTTTGGAGAAACAGATATTGTACCAGCTTTGTGATAAAGTTGCAGTATGCACATGCACCTCTCTCTCTCTCTCTCTCTCTCTCTCTCTCTCTCTCTCTCTCTCTATATATATATATATATATATATATATATATATANCGCTAGTACTCACAAGTTTGTGCGAGTCAACCTCCAAACCAAGTAATCGTTGAAGACTCATCAAACACTTGGAATACTCGCATGGACTCGGCATGAACTTGGCAAGCACAGAAAATATATCATGCGGGCATTAACTGTTCTATTTGGTTTCTATGCTTCGTGCCTACATAATTCTGTTATGCAGAGGATTACTTTCTTTTGTGCATGCCTTTTATTCATCTCAACATTCATCTTTTTTCCCGTGGCCAACCGTTCGGTGGTTGCATTTTCTATTCACACCTGGTTTCCTACTATTCAATGTCGCTCGCCCTCTCCTCTACATTGTATTCTCCTCTTGTTGGGCCTGGGGAAAGCGTGTAAGAAATAAGCACAAACGAAGAATCACGCAAGAATCAATCCATCGTGCAAGCACAAACAAGGAAAAGGAAGCACGCAGCAGGTATAGAATAAATATTCGTAGACAAGGAAATTTGCGCGGACAAAGAAAACTACGTGGAAGAGGAAATCTACACAAAAGAAGGAATATGCGCAAAAGATGTCACCTGCGCAAAAAAGAGAAACTATGCAAAAGGAAGATGCCTATAGGGTAAAACAGTAGCATGAGTGCAAATTAACAGTTGAAAGCGACAGGACGATCATGGGTTCTGAAGTCGGCTTAAGTCGGTAGATGCCACACGAGTGAACACATGTTGTAAGTGAGGTTCTTAGTGTCTCATGTCAAGTAATGATCACCACAACTATAGCCCGGGGGCGGCCGATGGTGATAGTTAACGGATTGCATGTATCCAGTCGACCCTACGTGGTCATGTAAAATAGTATAAATAGGAGGGATTCAATAGTTAGGGGGTTGGTTGTTGGTTTTTGTTGTTTTTACTCTTTAGTTGCTTTTGATTGGTTAGTAGTGGGAAGATCTCTGAGGGAGCGGAGTGAAGTTGTGAGATCTGAATGGTAGATGAGTCGGGAGTCTGTAGGATGTAGTCGGAGGTAGTGCAGTAGAAGAGAAGCTTTGCTAGAGAGGTGCATATGCTAGAGAAGTCGATCCAGGCCATGGGCGGGTCAGTAGATGGTAGCAAGTAGTTAGGAGAAATAAGATAGAGAGCATGAGAGCAAGAAAGAGTCTGAGCAGAAAGCTAGATCTTATACAGTCTGTAGTCAAATGCAGGATGAAGGCACCATATATTTCTCATGCCAGATGAAGAGCGCCTTGTGGTTTTTACCCGGATGGGTTTCCACGTGAACTCCCCTGTGTGTTGATGATTGAATGTGTATGGTTGTTTATGTGTATGCTTATGTTTATGATGCAAGTCCTGTCATGGTTGAACGAATGTTGTACTGTCAATAGAATTCTGAATGCATGAATAGGTTATTATGCATTGCTTCTGAGTATTAGTTTATGTCTACGACGTAATCATTGTTGCGTGTCTGTTATATTGCACCTGTCTGTTAACTCGATTTTATATCCCTTCATATTTGAAGTACTAAGGCCGAATCTATGGCGCGCTGTCGTTAGTTAAGAAAGGATATGTGCGGTGTGTGCTACAGTTCGACATAAATGACTCCATCCTCGCAACTTGGTCGAGCTCCTTGGTCGCATGCCAAGGGACTATAATTCCTCGACGAGCCACGGAAACATGGTTCTGACGGTTACCCATCGAAGAGATATCTCAGGTGATACTGCGCCTGCTTTGCGGGCGTTGCAGACGGGGCTTGCTCTGTCAGGCCGGTATCTCGGTCATTTGTTGGGTTGACGGGATGCATAGAACCTGGGTCGCGCGAGTTAGGAAAAGTGGCCAACAAATGGTTCTGTTGTCAGGACCCTATTGATCAAAACGAGGGAAATGTTGTGGCACCTGACTAAGAGTGAATTCGAGGATTAGATGGAGTCGAAGACGTTGATATTCGCGCGGAAGGAAAGCAAGGGTTCGCGGCTGAGCCCTAAGAACTGGATACAACGATATCTATATTCGGATATCCATGAAAAAAATTTCGTAGAATTTCCCATTATATTGCAAGAATGGTTGTTGGAGTTAGCGACCCTGCAGACTAACTTCCAGAGAAGAGGAGTAGCTGAGTGGACCGACCAGTTAACACAAGAAGTAGCACAAGTAAGAAACCCTATTTCCAGAACTGTTGATTTTTGTATTAATAGCATATTAGAAGGATATGTTATTGGGTTCGTTGTTGAAGCGACAACCTCGTATAGTGAGGCAGAGAGACATTTTTTCCAAGGACCTCGGGGAAGGTACCTTATGTCTATAAACCTATGGATTAAAATGCTCCTTTATGAAAAGGGTATTTTACAACTCAATGATTGAGTCACGTAGTCCGTGAAGGGGATATGTTGTGTAAAATTTAGGAGTAATATGGAAGGTAGTAAGCATAAATGTTCCCAGGAAGCTCAGAAGACGAGTTGTACACTGGATTCTTAAGAATCGGAAGGAGGTTCCGGTCAAGGAAGAGGAGGAAGGTAGCAGGAGGCAGGAGGGCTTACAGCTTGCCCAGCGAAGGTGAATATGGATGTGAGTCACGCCTAAATGAAGGGTCCTATGACGAAGAGGAGGAGTATAGCCCGATTTCTGAGAGAGAAGAATCGAAAGAGTCTGCAAAGACACAAAGGACAGGATGTGACTAGGACATTCCAGGAAGATCACCTGAAGTGAGACCTAGAAGTTCCTCACCTGAACAACTTGTGAACACTAGTAGTCCTAGTGTTGGGACTGGTGCGCAAGGAGACCCATCAGTGACCCTAGTAAATCCAGCAAATCCTTGGAATCCAGTGAACAACCCCAATGCCACCCTAATGGCAGGGACAAATGTTAGACTACCCACATTTAATGGGAATGGAACAGAGGATCCAGAAAAGCACTGGTTCCTCTGCGAGGTGGTGTGGAAGATCCGCCTCGTTAACA
This sequence comes from Pseudotsuga menziesii, assembly GCA_001517045.1. NCBI lineage: Eukaryota > Viridiplantae > Streptophyta > Pinopsida > Pinales > Pinaceae > Pseudotsuga > Pseudotsuga menziesii. Next base: position 172,420 of record LPNX010202785.1, read on the forward strand.
ATGATGACATCCGAAAAGTGCAAATGATTACGACTCTATGGAGCCGCGTGTTGGATTGGTATATGAAGTACTATGTCGTACCACTGGGGCAGCCGCAGAGGACTCTTGAGAAGATTCGACGTGTAATGATCTCGGAATTCAGAAAGCCACAATCTGAGTCCCAATGTATAACTGAGATCAAGGAGATTAAACAGGCTCCAGCAGAAACAGTATGGGACTTTGACCGGTGGTTCAAAATGCTGATGGCCAAAGTAAGCTTCCAGATGTCGAACCTGCAGCATAAAGAGTGGTTTATTGTTGCGCTACTACCACACATTAGGGGACCACTCATGCAGCAAAATATTGTGATGCAAACAGAGGCACTAGAATTGGAAATGAAGCTAGAGGCTTCACCTATTGGAGATGGTGCCACAGGAATGATACAGATTCAGTCACAATTGGCTAATATGACAATTCAACTCCAGGACATAAAAAGAGGAAAAGCGCTGCAGGAAGACCTCTGGTGTACGCAATGTCAGACCAATGGACATATCAAAAATGACTGTCCGACTTACATGAACTACATCTCGTCCGGTGCGCCAAACCCATTGAGTACCCAGGGGCTTCCCTGGTGCAACATATGCCAGAAAAGGGGACACCGCAACGTAGATTGCATGTTCTTGCACAAGACGGTATGTACCCCAGCTAGTTTGTATTGTAAACTTTGTAGATCTGTAGGCCATGATGAAAAAGACTGTAGGGCCTACCAACTTCTGAGAGAGAAAATGGTAGATGCATATCTAATGAATATTGAGGAACAAATAAATATTGAACATGCACAAGCGCAGTTCCAAGATGTGCCTCAGTTCCAGGATGCACCTCAGTTTCAGCGTGCACAACAGTTTTAGGCTGCGCCTCAGTTTCAGGTTGTGCAGCAATTCCAGATGGCGCCGCAGTTTCAGAATATGGCCCTGTATAACCCGTATCAACAGCAGTATCAGCAACCGCAATACCTTCCGCAATTGCCACAACCTTAGTTGAGGGGGGGTGGCAATTACATGGGCCGAGGAGGAGGAGGTTTTGGCCGAGGAAGAGGGCCATTGGTATGCTACAATTGTAGAGTACAAGGCCACTTTTCTAGAGACTGCCCTGAACCTGCGAAGACTTGCACATATTGCAAATAAGAGCACAATGTGGAGCAATGTCTGCAACTTATCACCAGATGGCAAGCCTGGATGGTTGGAACAGCTAACCCAGCACCAAATCCTATGCCGAATGCTCCCAACCCGAATGTTAATGCCAACATATAGATGATAGTCGTAGAACCACGAGAACCAATTGTAGCAGTGGTAATAAGGGGAGGTGTTGCGACGAGTACAGATCAAGCTACGCAGATAGAACCTGCGACGCAAGCACAACCGCAAGTACGGCCCACCGTGCAAAAGAAAGTACCGCTTGATTTTCAAAAGCAAAAGCACATATTCATGGATGTACACCCCGAGTTTATAGGAATGGAGCAGCCATCCACCTCAGACCAAGTGAAACATATGCCTGAGATATTCCAGAAGATATTAGAACATCAGACTACAAGAAAGAGTGTAGATAAGGTTAGTAAGCTCAAACCATTCTTGTCAAGTTGTTTAGCGCTAATCTAGGACAAGGATGCACTTGCAGAGTTGGAAGCGCTTATCGAAACGCTTTCAAAGGAAGACTCGTCGACAAAGAAGGTTAGCAATGTCAAGACAAAGTTCAAAACGGGACGCGAACTCAGGATGTCCGCGCAAATTGGTGATTATGACATGGAATATATCATCCTCGACTTGGGATCCGATGTTAACATTTTAACGCGCCATACGTGGCAAATAATGGGCAAGCCACCCCTAGAATGGTCCCCAATTCAATTAAGGCTTGCTAATCAGGAAAAGGTCCTGCCCATTGGTAGATTCAGTCAGGTCCAAGTGGATATTGAAGGATTGCGCACTTTTGCGGACTTCGAGGTCATCAATATAGTAGATGATACTAACCCATATCCCGCATTGTAGGGGATGGATTGGGCAATGGGAAATCAAACCATTATAAATTTCAAAAGAAGGATCCTATTGTTTGAATATGATGAGTTGAGGGTAGTTGCACCCCTCGATCCACTGGAAGGACAGAGATACGTTGAACCGGTGTTCAACGAAGAGCAAGGTGATCACCTTGATAACATCTATAATGTCACTACCCTTAAGGAAGATTACATTAATCCTATTGTGGATGGTAACCTGAGTTAGAGATGCGCGAGTTCATGTACATCAAACTCAGGAGAGGTACTTGAGAACTGGCAGAACCGATTACATGAAGTCTCTATGAGGAGATGTGTCAGGATAACTAAGTATGTTTGACGAGTGGGAACTCAGTCATGGCCGCTTCCTACATATGAAGGACTACCTAACTTGGCAACATTCTTGGCTGAGTTTGAAGAATTAGTAACAAATCCGCAGTGACTATTTGCGCTAAAAGATACACCTGCGCGATGGTGGGGTATGCACAAAAGCTCGATAACTAAATGGCCACAGTGTAGACGGCTACTGGAAGTAAGGTTCGGAGACGAGGTCACAACTATGACACAAATGTATACAGGGTTATCAGACCTTGTTGAACACTTGGAGTAGTGTTCTCTAGCGTTCTCGAACTACCTGCACCAAGAGTAGGTTCACCACTTCATCCATACTCTCGAAATGGCACCCAGAGGCTGGTACGCATCTATGGAGTTGCGCCAAGAAACAAGAGAATGGGAAAAGGTTGCGCAGAATTTCATATACACATTCCAGTTCACAGACGAGCAACCAATAGTTGATATTGCACTGAATACTATTAAGGAGAAGATATTCTCGAAGATTCCACTGGAGGTTGTGTATTCTCAACCCTACACTGTGCTTTCCCACCAGTGTTGTGAGACAACTCAGCACTGGATGACATGCTATAACCTCTCTGGAGATCTAGAGGAGGATCCGACTAACATCAATATTCCAGAGTCGGAAGGATCGTGCGCAGCAGAAGGAAGCGGAATTTTCAATGAGCAGTTCATCAAGCCACTAAAGATCAAGAAAGTTAACATTAGGTCGGAGGACAATCTAAAATTTGATAACATTTGAGACTATTGGGACGAAGAGACAATAGCCAAAATCATTGATATATTACATGAATTATAGGACCTATTCCTGATGAACTTTAAGGAAATGAAGGGGATAGTAGGATATTTGGGTGAAATGAAAATTTCGCCCAAACCCGATGCAAGACCGGTAAAACAACACCCGTACAGACTAAATCCGCGCTATAAAGAAAAAGTGAAAGTAGAACTGGATCACATGTTAGAAGCAGGAATCATTGAACATGTTGAAGAGTCGGAGTGGATAAGTCTTATAGTGATTCAGGACAAGAAGGCGATAGGTGAGGTCAGGATCTGTTTCGACCTTAGGAAATTAAACGATGCCTGCTTACATGATCCATTCCCAACACCATTTACAGATGAAGTCTTGGAGAGTTTCGGTGTACAAGAAATGTACTCATTCTTAGACGGATTCTCGGGCTACCATCAAGTCAGAATTGTGCAAGAGGACTGCCACAAGACAACCTTTGTAACATAATGGGGATGCTACCAATACACGGTAATGCCCTTTGGCCTTAAAAACGCCCATGCTATTCTCTCTAGTATAGTAGTTCTTGCTTTTAAAGATTTCATTCATAGGTTTCTTGAAGTATATTTTGATGACTGGACGGTCTTTAGTCTGGTAAGAGACCATATTGTGAATTTGCGCATGATGCTGGAAAGGTGTCGCCAGTATCAAATTGCACTGAATTTGAGAAAATGCATATTTTACGCACCATTTGGTGTCCTGTTGGGCCATGTAGTATGCCGTGACGGGATCTTGGTCGATCCCGCGAAGGTGGCAATTGTTCTGGACCTGCCACCACCCACATCAGTCACGTAACTCAGATCCACATTGGGACATACTGGATATTATAGAAAATTCATAAGAGAGTACGCAGAGATAACTGCCCCAATGGAGAATTTGATGAAGAAGGACGCCAAATTCGAGTGGAACGAAGACTGTCAAAGAAGTCTGGATAAGCTAAAGAACAAAATGGCCACTGCGCCAATATTAATATTCCCAGACTGGAAGAAGGAGTTCCATGTACATGTTGATGCATCATCAATTGCGCTTGGTATAGTATTAACCCAANTCTATGCGCTACAAAATTTCAGACATTATCTATTGGGTGGACACTTCAAAATGTTCACCGATCATTCTGCATTGAAGTACCTGGTCAATAAGCCAGTGTTGGGGGGTAAGATCTGCTGGTGGCTCCTCCTATTTCAAGAATTTGACTTTGAAGTCATTGTAAATCCAGGTCGACTGAATGTTGGGCCAAACCACTTGTTGCGCATTGAAAGTGGTGAGAAACCAAACAGCTTAGAGGATCATTTGTCGGATGCTCAGTTGTTTGCTATCGACATTGTTGATAAAGAATTTGATGCTATTATACACTTATTGAATATAGGCTATGCGCCTGAAGATTATACGACATGGAAAAAGAAACAACTAGTTGTCAAGGCCGCAAACTACACGCTAATCGTGGGACAACTGTATAAGTTGGGACCAGATGAAATACTGTGTAGATGCGTATTTGATCATGAAAGGCAATGGGTAATGGCTAGAGCACATGCGGGTGTTTAAGGAGGACGCTACGTCGGGAAGGCAACGGTGCGCAAGATTTTGCAAGCTGGACTTTGGTGGCCAACTATACATATGGATATGAGGAAATGTTGTCGTGACTGTGATAAGTGTCAAAGAACAAGGAAACCATCACGATGTGATGAAATACCACTTGCGCCACAAATTACGCTGCAGGCCTTTGATAAATGGGCAGTGGATTTTGTCGTCCCTATTAGTCTGCCAGGGAAACGGGCTGGTGCGCACTATATTATAACTGCTACAGATTACTTAACAAGATGGGCAGAAGCGGCACCTGTGAAAGATTGCACCGCCGCAACTGCGGTGAAGTTTATTTTTGAAAATGTGGTGACAAGGTTTGGTTGCCCAAATATCCTTATCAGCGACTAAGGTACGCATTCTGTAAATAAATTAATTGTTGAATTGACTGCAGAATTCCAAATCCAGCACAAAAAGGCAACACCCTACCATCCTCAAGCAAATGGAACCATTGAGGCCTTCAACAAGATATTGGAGAATGCCTTAACCAAGGTCTGTAATGTGTGCAGAGATGATTGGGACTAGAAAGTCTCAGCAGTATTATGGGCTTACAGAACAACATGCAAACAACTAATTGGATAGACTCATTTCCGTTTAGTCTATGGACAAGAAGCAATCGTGCTCGTGGAGTACGTTGTGTCGAGCCTACGAATTGTTGCGCTAACAGAAATGACAGATAACAACGTCGTAGAACAAAGACTTGCGCAGCTGATTCAAATGGAGAAAGAATGCTTCATTGTGGGGTTCCATCAAGACCTGGAAAAACAACGACAGAAAGCGTGGCATGACCGCCACATCAGAACAAAACAGTTCAAGGCTGGTGGACTTGTTCTGATGTATGACAACAAGTTCTTGAAGCACCCAGGTAAGCTCAAAACACACTAGCTAGGCTCATATGTGGTTGCGCACATTACTGAAGCAGGCGCGGTAAAACTACATAAACTGGATGGAACACTAGTTGCGGGTATGATCAATGGCAGTCGATTAAAACCATACCGCGATGACTCCGGCGTGGTCCCATAAGGCCAAGACGCGCAGCCAAAAAAAATCTAAAGGGAGGAAAGTAACGAGAGAAGCATTTCCAGTGCAACCTAGCACGGAAAAAGGAAGTTGCGCTGAAGAATGGTGCGTTGTAAACCCGCCAACAAACCGGCTAAGAGACAACTAGCGGGTAGTGGAAGACAGCTAGCAGACACCTACGAACCGTTAAATGGACAAGAATTCAAAAAATATTTGGCGCTCGCGACAGCTGAGTAGCATTAATTTGGAAAGTCCGAGGAGAATGGCGGCATGCTTTTTGGTCCCATTCGCCAAATTAACCATAACTTCCCTGACAAGTACATAACTGGACCTAAGTGTGCAATTAAAGGCGATGAAGGATGAGCCCATGTGATCCATCAGACGGCCCATCGTTGCATCCAGTGACAGCCTGGATGCCCGATCGCCTATAAATATCAGTCGCCTCTGTCATGGTAACCTTTACATTGCCTTGCAGAGCTAATAAACCAGAGAGCCGAGCCAACTGAGCCAATAACTTCCAGAGTGAACCAGAACCCCACCTCAGAGCCGAAGCCCATGATTTTTGAGCTATCCAGTGACAGTGAAGACTCGGTTGTTTCACCAGCCTCACCCTGCCCGATATTAGAAGTGCCTTACGTCCCTGAACCCATTCAACCGACTAAGAAGATGAAGAAGGCACAGGCTAAACCGAAGGCACCGCCAAAGCCGCCACTCCCACCATCGGCAGGAGGCCAGCAGACGTAGGTACCTGCAACCCGGCCACCAGGAAAACCGACCGGAACGCAATTTTTTGCGCCCGGAGGTCCGTCGAGTGCAAACCTCCTCAATTCCTCTAGTCCCCCAGTGAAGATACCCAAAGCCCGTAGAGCCGACCCGGTTCCACCACCACCACCTGCAGACGCAGAGCTGACCGATGAGGAAAAGAACTTGTTGTCGCCATATGTGTCACATAGGGTCCCAAGCGCAGCAAGAGTGACAGTGGACACGCAGGGCGAACTGGAAGAGCCCACCATTCCAGAAGGTGTCCCACGGTCCCAGGATATAATCACCCCCAAACTTCAGGACTTGAAGTTTGAAGACTACGATACCAGGAAGCAAGAGGAGCTGGAAAGAAATCGATTCATGGTTGTGATGCCCGGTGTACCGCCAAATGCAGACGTAGTTTCTGCAATTGAGTGGGCGCGTGGATTGGAGCAGTCGGGCATCTTAAACCTGCTCCTTATGCCGCATTTCGGTCGCACTGCCCTGGACGGGATGTATGTCAAGCAACTTCTGGTATGCTTCCATGGAGGCTACCTCTGGCTAGACAAGCCGTATGAGGTAACAGTCGAACTGGTCTCAGCCATCACGGGTCTCCCACGGCAAGGATTTGACCCGGCCCCGTATCTGCAGAAGGACGGGAAAAAATTGTACAAGAATGATATGAAGGGCAAGTACCAACTTGTCCGCGGCGAAAAGGGCTACCTCATTAGCTCTATCAATGACATTGCTGTAAGGTCCGCAGCAAAAATCTTATGCAATAAGGTTCTGCACAAGATGAGGCCTACCGAATGCACTACCGCAACAGTAGAGCTAGCATAACAGTGCACACAAGGAGTGCACATTAACTGGTCCTAGTTCCTTGTGAATGAACTGATGGACGACGCGGCTGACGCGTAGGAACTTCTCGCGATAAAGTTCCACTATTCGTGGCTTCTGATTCTGATCTCGTTTGCAACCTAGACTCCTCCACCAGACTATCAACCCATAGTCATCCCAGTGGAGTTCCTTGGTGCACAATTCCATAACTTCTGGGACCACAAGGACAACAAGCGCAAGAGCAATACAAAGATTGAATTCTTTCTCCAAGGAGAAAGACTTAGACAGATCATGCGCAAGCCGTATAGACTGTACCCTGCAACGGTGGCCAGGGATCCATTCATTAACTTCCACGTGGGGTTGCACAACATCATCCTATATCAACGCAATGACCCCAAGAAGCACGCACTCTCAACCTTCTTCATCATCAGAGATGCAGATATCGAGAGGGAAATCAAAGACTGGCCCAAATAATGGATTGGCCAGCGTGTGGAGGTTCCTGAGGAGTAGCAAGCACACCAAGGAGATTTGCAGGAGAACCCGCCCCAAGACCGCGCCAATACCAGCACCCAGGAGCATCAGGATGATGCCCAGGAAGAAGAAGAAGAAGAAGAAGAAGAAGAGAAAGACCCACTCAACAATCGCAAAGAAGACACCCCTACTGATGAGGAGGTGCGCGTCGAAAGAACCAGGAAAAGAAAGGGCAAAGAGCCCGTGGAGGAAGATGCAGAAGCCTTGGGCATCCCGCACAGGAAAAAGCAGAGGGCTAATCGACCCCAAGTCATTAGCATAGCAGAAGAGGATCTAACTCTTCTTAGAGAGGTGGTCGCAGAAATCATTGAGTTTACCTTGGGTGGTATCACGCGCAAGCAAACCAATTGGATGACTCTGCTCACTGTGCAAGTTATCCAACTGGAAGAGGCCGTCACAGAAGTGCGTGACACCGTGCAGGCTGAGACTTACAGTGTAGACCCATCATACACTTTGGCGATGCCAATACTGCTCCCACCCTTGAGAATAGAAATGCCCGCGCAGGAAAAGATACAAGTGTCCATAGCTTGGACACATTAACTTTGGATTTCTTTAAGCTGACATTGCCGCAAATCTATTCCATTCAGCGTGTTGCAGCTATAGAGGTAAGAATCCAAGAAAATGCAATTGCATACCAGGCAACCAAGGCATCCAGGAAAGCACAGAAGCGCAAACAAGTCATCAAGCGCCAACAGGAAGACCTGGAAGCACAAGCGCAAAGGCAGGTTTCACTGGAAGAAGCCATAAAGGAGGTAGTCGTAGAACTGTCAGAAGAGGAGGAAGAAGACGGGCCAAAACTTGTACACAAGTTGAGGCAGTTATCCAAACTGGCCATAGATCTAAAGAAACAGGTTTAGGAATTAAAGACCAACCAATAGCGGAGCACACCCCCCGAAGTTATGCAACAAAGGAAACAATCGGCATATCAAGCTGTTGGCCGGCTTAGGGACGTCGAAAAGATCTGCACAAAGGCAGTGGAAACAATTGCCATAGTATGGGAGCAACTCAAAGGATGAGATCGCGAAGCAGCTTGCCGAGCAGGCATGGCAAGCAGACCTACAAGTATTGGCGGTAAAGGCAGAGATTAAGAAGCTGCCAACAAAGGAGAAAATCAAAGGCACTGAGCTCAAGTAGCTCCAGGATAAGGAAAGAACCCTGTGCGAGAAGGAAAGCAGGCACAACCAAGAGACAGCTGAGAAACAATCCGAAGCTAAAAGAGTGACAAGGCTAATTCAGCCTGTCCAGCAGAGAATCCACGAGTTAATGCAGGCAGTGGCCAATGAGTCGTTGAAACACCCTAGCTCTGACCGAGTGCAGGAACTGGAGCAGCGGGAAGAAGAAGCCCGTCGGGAGATATAAAGGCTTACTCCCATTTTTTGCCAATTCCAACAGAAGGTTGGAGATGCAGAACAATCTGTGCTAGAAGATGCACCAAAGGATGTGCAAGAAGAGGAAAAGGAAGATGAAGAGGACCAAGAAGAACAACATCAAGAAGAGCTAGAGCAAAGAAAAGAAAAACCTCTGGAAGTAGACTCTTCAGATGACGTTGGTGAAGAAATTGTATAACTCCAGTACTGTCATCTAAAAATATAAACATTTTTTCTAAGTATGGGAAGAGCCCGCGGTGCAGGAAACACCACCCAAAAAAAAACACACACAAGTAACAAAATGCGCAAGAAGAGGAAGCAGGAGAAAGGTGCGCGGAAAAATAAAAGAAAAAAATGGTTGCGCACGTTGCGCCACCTCCTATGTCCATTGCTTCGTGGCTCGAGACGAGCCACATGTGAGTGTTGGGGGCCTGTTGGGCCTAGGGAAAGAGCGTAAATGAAGAAACACACAAGAATCAATCCACCACGCAAGCACAAACAAGGAAAAGGAAGCATGCAACAAGTATAGAAAAAATCTTCGCAGACAAGGAAATCTGCGCGGACAAAGAAAACTACGCGGAAGAGAAAATCTGCGCAGAAGAAGGAATATGCACAAAAGATGTCACCTACGCGGAAAAGGGAAATTGCACGAAAGGAAGATGCCTGCAAGGTAAAACAGTAGCATGAGTACAGATTAACGGTCGAAAGCGACAGGACGATCGTGGGTGCTGAAGTCGGCTTAAGTCAACGGATGCCACACGAATGAACGCATGATGTAAGTGAGGCCGTTAGTGCCTTGTGTCAAGTAATGATCACCACAGCTGTAGCCTGGGGGGCGGCCGATGGTGACAATTAACGGACTGCCTGTATGCAGTCGACCCTGCGTGGTCATGTAAAATAGTATAAATAGGATGGATTCAATAGTTAGGGGGTTGGTTGTTGTTGTTGTTGTTTTTACTCTTTAGTTGCTTTTGATTGGTTAGTAGTGGGAAGATCTCTAAGGGAGCGGAGTGAAGTTGTGAGATCTGAATGGTAGATGAGTCGAGAATCTGCAGGATGTAGTCAGAGGTAGTGCAATAGAAGAGAAGCTCTGCTAGAGAGGTGCGGATGCTAGAGAAGTCGATCCAGACCTTGTGCGGGTCAATAGATGGTAGCAGTAGTTAGGAGAAATAAGACAGAGAGCATAAGAGCAAGAAAGAATCTGAGCAGAAAGCTAGATCTAAGACAGTCTGCAGTCAAATGTAGGTTGAGGGCGCCATATATTTCTCATGCCGGATGAAGAGCGCCTTGTGGTTTTTACCTAGATGGGTTTCCACGTGAACTCCCCTGTGTGTTGATGATTGAATGTGTATGGTTGTTTATGTTTATGTTTATGATGCAAGTCCTGTCATGGTTGAACGAATGTCGTACTATTAATAGAAAGTCCGAATGCATGAATAAGTTATTATGCGCTGCTTCTGAGTATTAGTTTATGTCTACGACGCAATCGTTGTTGCTGTTATATTGCACTTGTCTGTTAGCTCGCTTTCATATCCCTTCATGTTTGAAGTACCAAGGCCAAACCTGTGTTGCGTTGTTAGTAGTTAAGAAAGTATATGTGCGGTGTGCGCTACAGTTCGACGTAAATGACTCCATCCCCGCGACTTGGTCGAGCTCCTTGGCCACGTGCCAAGGGACTATAATCCTTCGACGAGCCGCGAAAACATGGTTCCGACGATTACCCATCGAAGAGATATCTCGGGTGAGACTGCGCCTGCTTTGCGGGCGTTGACGACGGGGCTTGCTCTGTCGGTCCGGTATCTCGGGCGTTTGTTGGGTTGACGGGCTACGCAAAACTTGGGTCGTGCGAGTTAGAAAAAGTGGTCAACACCTCTCCTCTACATTATATTCTCCTCTACCCTCACACCACCTGTGACGATTCCTAACATGTGTTAGCATTTTTACATTATATCGCTTTATTATGGAGAAACCTTCGAGCACGCTAGCTAGGGTTCCTTGAAAGGGACCCTTGTAATTTTAAATGCATGGGATGCTTTCGATGCATTGGGTATGGGATTTGCGTAATAATATCCCCATATATATTTTATATTTTAGCCAAGTAAGAGATTTATCCTTTTTTCATTTGGGGAAAAATTTGGCATATATATTTTATATTTTAGCAAGAATAAATCAGCACTAGAGCAAACTCTGAAATAAGATATGGTTCAAAAAAACTTGTGCAACAATCTATAAGTGATTGCTACTAGTGAAAAGACCTTTCAAATCAACTATTGAAGTGAGCCTTGGATGGGGTGTTTAAACAGTAGGAAAAACCCTAGTGAAGAGAGGTTGAGTGTTGTAGTGACAGTTGCACCCAGCCTGAACTTGCCCCCAAAGCTACACCGAATGAGATAAAAAAATTCCCATGTTACCCACGTGCAGATTAGGTGGCAACATAATGTAAATGCACATGGTGTATAATTACTCCATCACAGGGTTACAAAAAACAAACACTAGCCACAAGGCCCAGTCCCAACCAAAATTACATCAACAAAATCCCCATGCAATCAATACACCTATGAACAATCAATAAACTGAATCAATGCGGCCTGAGTACTATACCCAAAGTTCAAACTTCATAATACATCAACTTCATACAACACCAAATCCATCATGGTCAAGAATTCATGTTATGAGAGACGTAGCACAGACTTCATATAACTTGTATCTCCACCTTTCATAAATGATTTAAGTTATTTCAATCTAAAACGAAGACTCATATAACACTTGGAATGTTTGGAAAATGTTCGAAGTGTTTCATAAATAAACACATTATAAGTTTATAACATTTTATATATTCAGTCCATACTTAGCTGTTGTTTGATTTTGCAAGGTCAAGCAATGCAAACCAATGTAAAGTGTATTTAATGCACGTGCAGAAGGATATATCAAATGCTCTGAGGAGGTGTACCAACATCAAATCCAGAGCCATTTCACATTTCAAACCAATTCTCTCGACTTATATCAACAACGGAAACATTTAGTATGAATCAGAATCTGAACAAAGTATGCCACCAACACCAACCAAACCATGACACGAATCAATATACCATAAGAAGTCTCCATTTCATCAGTGTATACTCATCCAATCACATGATGGCCATAAGCTTAACTTCACAAAGGATCAAAACGACTTTGCTAGATGACATTCACATAAAAATAGAACAGAACAATGTTATGCAATGAGAAATATACACCAATTTAATAATCTAAGAACAGACCATCTCAACACCATCTTAATCCTCATATAGTGCTAGGGGTGGGCCCCTGGGTTACCTGCTAAGAGATTTAAAGGGAAGAAGAAAAAAAATTTGATGAAAATCAAAAGATTGGGCTAGAGTTCATTAAGGATTACTTCAAAATTTGAGTTTTGAAGTACAGTTTGTAAAATTTTACAATCAAGTATTCGTTGACCAGATAGGTGGTCAACATAGACCCTCTCACACACTCCCTACAATCTACAGCACCAATTTCATACCCAAAAACCACACAAGCCTCTACATTCAGAGATAAAAAGGGGTATCCTAATACACCACCAGCCCACACCTTCAAAACTCCAAAGAAGAGTAAATTTATACAAGGTTGGCAGTTTTGCCACATGCACACATCCTGAACCAGATCTGTTATGGCTCAAGTCAGGTATGTATACTGTCTGTGGCTTATCTCGGGAAATCGTGACACATCCGGAAACAGATCTTCCATAGCTTACCCTCAGGCATTTAATACACAGTGTCTGTAGCTTATTACAGAAAATGATGACTACTATCTGTCGGGGTCCTCCTTTGGGAATTTATGCCCACTATTCGTCAAGATGCTCTTACATCACATGCCCAAGAGGGAACATTACTTCGAGAATATACAACAAAACCTTAGTTATTTAGTATTTGGACATTGTCCTTTGAATATTTAAAAATTACATTTAATATTTGGCCATTTTCCTCTGAGTGGTTGCACTTGACATGAAAATGTGTATCAATAACAATTGAGTACTCATGCAACTTCAAATTCATAGCTTATGCATATCACCTTCTATAAAATACGTAACTATGGATACATAATTAATTACCATTATCTCAAATGATGAATATATTGGTGTGTAGATTTTAAGGCATGTTACCTTGATCTCTGATCCTTATGCAAGACATGTACGAAATACACTAGTTACCTTGATCTCTGATCCTTATGCAAGACATGTACGAAATACACTAGTGTGAAATACAGTGACATAAGCAAAATCAGTAACTTTCTTCTTTTGTCATTTATGACTGCCATTAGCAGAGATCCAATACGATAAGTGGTGATCATTCATGGACACTGTTGGTTCTTCGATATATAGTTACCAAAAACAGTTCTCTAATTTTTGTGCCATAAAATCGGAAGTCTTTGTGCCCAGAGAAGGGAGCAACAGAATACACGTGTTTTCATCCTACAAGCCATCCAAAAGGAACAAGCAAGGGGCAATATCCATTACAGGATCTCAATTGGGCAACTGATGAAAAACTGTTACCTCGACACATTATCCCACCCAATGTAAGAGATAACAACCATCAAGTATGAGTTGGTTAAGGCATTCAAGAAAGGTAAGAGATCAAAGCACTGTTTCTAAGAATAGCAGTCAACTCCAGAGGAAAATGGCAGGTGAATTAAAAACCTGTTACTTTTGTAGATTCTCACAGAAATTCAAGTACTACTGGTGTTTACATGACATCAAAATTTTGTAAAATTATCCACAGTAAGGACCTCAAGGTGATGGTAATTGCAGATTCTTTAATCCTGTAGCTATACAGCATTACAAAAACCGATCTTTCTCCATGTAAGAATGCTCTCTGAGTAAGAGAACTGCAACGAAACATGCAAAGAAAAGCTGCGGCCATCCAAATATCAAAAAATGTATTGTACTATACAAAGTATTATAAAAATGACAAAATAACAACTGCCACAACCCCGGCAACAGAAATGAGAGAATATATGCAACTATTGATAGCCTTGCTTGCTTCACTAACTGCTATCTGGATCTCAAATTTACAGGTCCCTTGTGATGGGTCAGTCTGAGTTACAATGGCCATATTATTAAACCCACAAGCACCATTCTGCTGATTGAACACCTGATAGTATGAGTTAAATGCATATGATGCATTGTCTTGATAATTTAAGTTGTTACATGATGATCCATACCCCAAGGAAGTGCAATCACTATGTGTACAAGCATAGGTAACACTATCAGGTAATTGAGTCAACGCTGAAGGACTTGTACTCGGATTCAATATGCACCATCTTCTAGGCAAATATTTAACACCCTTCGCAGAAACCAATGCCTTGTTTTGTGCTTGCCCTGACAGATCAAGTGCATACTTGGGCGTCCCATCATACTGGAAAATGCCCCAATGCCTTTCAAAGCTACCTGGTGCAATACTTTTTGCATCTTCATCAATAAGACTAAATAGATATGTTTCAACAGTTCCAGATCGTAATGGTGTACCTCGGCCACTCAGTATATGCTTCAAAAGGCCCTGATTAAAACGTTGTGCATAATCGGCATTTCCATGTATATCACCATCTGTAGGCCAACCAACTTCTCCCACAACGATGGACATATTAGGGAACCCTGCCTTGTCTAAAGCCCAAATCAGCGTATCAAGAGCTGCATCAAATACATTTGTGTACTGCAGATTTCCATCAATCAATGGTTGGCCAGTACCATCAAAAAAGGCAAAATCCACAGGAAAGTTTGCATTAGTGTACAAACTTAGAAATGGGTAGATATTAATTGTAAAAGGTGCCCCATTGTTAGCCAGAAACTGACAAATCTGTAATATGATATCATTAACATCTTGCCTGAATTGTCCCTCTGACGGTATATCTCCCGAATACACGTCCGCATTAAGAGGTATTGTTGCCTTAATATTGCTTAATCCTGCTTTGTTCAGCGCATTCTGGATATTTTGAAGAGCCGGAAAAGTATACGGTATAAAACTACCATTGTATGCCTTCAGGAAAGGCTCGTTTCCAACAGCAACATACCTGCACATGGCAAGACAGAAATCAAGTTTTTCAAAAGCACACTTGGTACATTAATATTGTTAAAATCATCCAAAACCTGATTGTGCCGAGAGGTGCATTCTACAGCCCAGTATGAGGTAGAAGTGTAATTCCGTGCTCAACATGGAGATGACACGTGTCACATAAAAAAGTCGGCTTATATATCTATATATATATACAAGTCGGCTTAATAATTAATAATCTTAGGTGTATATATATATATATTTGTAAGTAAATCAAAACACCTATACACACTTCTAAAATCATGAACCAGCTTAGATCCAGCTTTACCCGGCTCTATCATGCGCCGAGAGGGATCAAATATTTTGAGGTGTAAACCCTTTTTTGGAGTGCAATTGTTGAAGCAGGGTTTGCACCTCGAAATATTTGATCCCTCTCGGCGCATGATAGAGCCGGGTAAAGCTGGATCTAAGCTGGTGTCTAACAGAATCCTTCTACTACATATGCAAAGTGTCCTTAATCATCATCACAAGTCTACCATCCATAGGCCAAGATAGCCCATACAAGAAGAAGAAAAACAGAACAAAGGAAAATGGAGTCATGCCGTGGGGCTGCCTTGCCTCAGACAATGAGCAAGGATTTTACTTTTCAGTGTTCACTGATATTATCTAAAGATACAAATATCGGAAAATTTGACATTAGAATGTCAGCTGCTCCCTAATTTTTACAAGCCATTCCTTTGTTTCTCATGATGCAGAGAAGACATTTCAGCATAATAGTGGAAACAACATTTTTTGAGAAAATCAGATAAATGCAAAAGTTATATTATGTTATAAAGTTTGAAGTCCCAACACCTACAACATGCAAGAGACAGTTTGATACAGAAACAAGAAAAGGGACAAGTCACAGAGAAAGGAAGTAGGAAGGCAGAAAATACTGTTCTAAATGAAATTCTATTGATATCACATTTCGGGAATTAAAGGTATTTTTGGGTCTACAGGAGAGTCCATTCATTTCTGGCATAGGCCCATCAAAGCATCTTGTTTCTACATTTCAGAAATTCCAAAGCTGTCTGCGCCAAAATATTTGTAAAAGCAGATTAGCAGACTAGAAGTGGTCCACTACTCTATCTACTATCCAATGACCAGTTTGGGAGTTTCTGTCAAAAGATATTGGCATTCCAGACATACATATCTAGTTCAGAACTTCAGAATAAGTCGATGAATACACCAGATTACTTCCTGTCATCTGCAATATTTTGCTGAATGACCGTTGGGTCGCATTACAGTGTAGATAAACAAGTCAGGAAAAATTGTCAATTAAGCATTACTCCTATCCAGACATGGATTCAATAAAGAATTGTGAATATGAATATGTTATTAAAGTCTTTGCATTGTTTGTTCTTCCCTGTGAAGGATCATTGCTTGACATGACATAGCCATAATCATTCACTTGGCAACATTATTAGCTATTGTTCAAATCCTATGGAGTGTATGAACCTTTTGCAAATGAAGTCCACAGACACTTTTCTGGCATACGTTTTATCATACATTGTTAGCCATCAAGTTTTCATGCAACTAAGTGTGTCAATATGGAAGTTCACAAGGTTCAAACTTCAAAAGTTTCAACTTTCAATGACTAAAAAGTGTTTTCCTGTTGGATGTTTTACGAGCATTGTGTATCATTGATTCATTTATTTATCTTACAGTTCATCATGGGTTCTAACCCCAAACTCTGTAATAAGTATGATAAAGTTGTAGAAACAGGTGTATTTCAGAAGAAAGTAGATGATTGATAACATCGACTACAGCGTACATGAAGTCAAGACATACAGGATAAGAAAGCTGAGTGTTGAACTTGGTGCTACAACATTAACATTTAAACACCTTGCATTTTACCTTTCTGGTTTATGCTGCTTTGTTTTTCCCTTCATATATAGCATATTCACATTGTCCATTGGTGGACAAGTACACAAGCATCAAAATACAACAAAAACTATCTATTTGTGACGTGTAAACCAAAGAAGACAATAAAAGGTTAAAATTTTCCTCAGCAATTCTTGATAATTGATCTTATCAATCAAAGTGTTACTGAAATGAAAAGCCCTTCAGTTCCAGAACCTTAAAAGTTAAAACCCTTAAAATCCATTGATAAATTCAGGCTCACCACTATCTTGATCACAACCATCTTTTTAACGGGGCCTAAAAACATGTATAGCACGTTCATAGGATCCTGTATGGCATCATCAGTGAAACAGAACTTTTTTTGGTAAGCCAAGTTCAAACTTCCAGTGAAACCCATTAAGTTTGACTGAAATTCAGAAAGTCCCCGTTGACTCGGCCAATGACTGTAAGAGAGAACAATATTTCTTTTATTCTTGCATTCTTCATTTCTTTCTCTGCTGTTTTGGACTGTGAGTGTTTTCAGAGGTCAAAGGATTTGGTATTTATTGAGAGGCCAAAAACTTGTGTCTTCTCAAGGTTTTTCAACCACTCGGAGACCAAAAAGGTAAAAATCAGTGGAAAGTACAGAGGCTGCAATTCAGACCATTGGAAGCACCCATCTGTCAACCTTCCTCAAGTAAGGGGTGTAAATCTGAATTTCCTACATCAATAACTAAAGCACAGCAGCAGAATTAAATTATAAATTCATTCCTTAACACATCATAACGGATGAAACTCAAGAATGTAAAATGCAGTTTCAAGAAGCTAAACATCACACGTAAATTTAAATCCATAGGTTTAAAAGCATCAACCCATAAAATTCACACCCTTTTAAACAAAACTTATCTTCAAGAGAACAGTAAACCGATTGCCTGAAGAAAAATCACCAACTGGCCATAGGCTTTTGCTTTAGCTGAGCCACCCCTGAGCTAAGGTCCATGGTGTGATAAAGGCATATCTGAGCGCCAGTCCGTGAATCTGAACAAGGTATGCAACATTCATGGTCTCAAATGGAGACACAAAGAAAAAGGCAAACTAACCAAATTAAAACCCTGCTGGCCACAACCAGATCACAGTAGGGCAATCGTGGCTCAGCCTCTGCGAAAAAAGACATTCCCATCTATACGATCAAGCACCCTCTGTAGCTCAAGTGCGTTAGAGCTCCGAATTCCTCAAAGCAACTCAAGTACACTAGATCTTCAAGTTCTCTCTAGTACACCAGATATCAGGACTAGTGCCTACTGCTCTAATGACTACCTCTGCTTTTATTCCTCACTGTTTATCCTCAACGTACTGCCTATAAATCCCAAGTCTTGTTCTTACCTTTTGCACCTCTCTCTTCTTCTTTTTGTGTGGAACTTTGATTTCTAACGTACTTGAGATGCAAACATTCTTGACGAGATTTGCATACGTCAGCAAATTTATGTTTCATATTATGGTTTCAAAAGGGAATAAGGGAATAAAACAAGAAATCTTGCCATTTGTCACACTCACCCCTCTCCCCACCCTCTTCCTTAGGTAATAGGTTGATTTTCACATTATTACTATGTACATGGGCTTTTACCCTTTAAAGCATTGCATCATATGTCCTTTTTATTAACTTAGGCTTTTTCCTATAATGCATTTACATCATGTCCTTTTCATGCACATGCTTTGTCAAAACATTTACATTTAAAGGGGCATTTACACTTGGGTTTCTAACTATTTGAATACAACATAGATTTGGATGAGTGCTTGAGATCCCCGTTATGATGCGAATTATATCTGATGGGACACGTCACTTTTGTATGCCTTTCCCCCTGGTCACAGCTGGATGTGATCTTTCTATTGACTGGTTGTCTATGATATGTAATGCTTTATGGGTGTGTGTTAAAACTGCCCTTTGATTCTTAATAAAGAATATCAAGGACAGGCTTTTTTTTCCTGAAAAAAAACTATTTGAATACAACATAACAAAACATTAATATATTCGCATGGCCAATATCATATGCTAGTGATGCCAAAAACGGGGGGCATTACGGACAATAGCTTTATTTGAAGTTTGAACAACATATTTTTGCAAAGGAAGCACAATGGGATATAAATTCAGCATTAGAATAGCCCTAGCACAAAACTATTGGAGGTATTTTCTTTATTTTGTACAACGTAAGTTTATAGATTTATCATGAAATGTAGAATCCTTGATTTTTCCTTGTGAAATTTTGAATATCTTGTGTCATTTTGCATGACCGAGTTGTGCTGGGTCACTGAGTTGACTCTCAATGTTTGGGTTTTCCAAGTTGCTTCCAACTCTGACTCGTGTGACGATTGGGCATTATGTCATTGCGATCACTTCTTGGAGTTACATGATGGCACCATTATCTGCCCCCACACACATACAGTCATTGGATGCACTCGAGATGCACTCTCTCAAGATTCCCTTGGGATAGCTCCGAGTGGAATCTCATAAACTCCGGGTGGAGACAGACCATCATATACCACGATCCAATAGGATCTACTAGGTCTATCACCTGCAGGAGCCGAAGACAAAGGTACACCTCATTTTTAGGTGCCCTATCCTATGAGATCAGAGGACGTTACCACTGCCTTTATAGAGATGTGCGGGTTCCCTCTAAACTTTCTTTCAACATCAGGACCATAGATTCTTAGCCCTCTTCATTAGAGAGTTTTTCAGCCACAAATCTCAGCTCTTACACACCCCACCTCGACTTGGGACAATTAGGAAGATTACATCATATTTTCATATTGATCCATCGAAACAGAGCAACAAGAGACAAGCTTAGTGCCATAGTACTTCATATAGTAGAGTGGTAAGACCCCGAGGTCCCCCTCAGCCTCTTGCTCTGAGAGATCGACTGATTTCTTTGAGACCAGCTCAGAGGTGCTAAACAACACATCAATCCACACCCCCAGAGCGTCAGAGGGACCTGCTCTTAGCGGACCTGATGTAGGGTGCTCGGCTATGTTGCACAAGTTTTTGGAACGTGGGTACAAGTATCGTCTCGAAGTTTCCCCTAAATTTGCAAGAAACTACAGGTTGGGAATGACAATAATATATATTAAAAAAATATAAAAAATATAAAAATAAAATAATTAAAAAACATAAGAGAAGAAACATTAACACAAACCAGATGACTTAGCTTATCCCAGTTGTAACTAGAACCTATTAGCAAATGGAAATGGCAATAAAATCAAAATTACCATCCAGGTCATTGATTATATAAGGTTGACTCTATTTAATGTGGGGACTTCTAAAAGTTATAGTCCCTATATTTGTGGCTATATGTAATATGTTAGAGTAAGTTTTCAGTTTTGTGTCAACTATGATTGTAATGTATTAGAATATTATATGTCTACAAGACATTTTATGCTAGGGTATTTACAAAGGAGTATAAATAATCCATTTTAAATTATTATAAAATAAAAATCAAGATAATTTTTATATAAATGTAATATATGAATTTAGATTTAAAGTAAGATTTAAAACTATTTCCAATTAGTTAAAAGTATTTTTGTTCATAAAGTAAATAGTAAAATATATAAATTTACTTTCTTATATTTAATATATAAAAAATCAAAATAGATTAAAATTTTTTATTGATTAGCGGTAACTGCAATTCAGCGTAGGGACGAGTGAATATTCTAGCACGAACAGTAGACAGAGATCAATGCACCAACTCAACAAGGTAGCACGAAATAGACTTTTACTGCAACTTAGTTTTCTAGAGAAAGAATTGAGTCAACCATGTATATGTATGGTGGCGAGGAATAGGAATGTCGTTAACAACCCATGTGGCGATCATGAATGCATGGAAACTCCTAATGAAGGAAACACGCAAGAAAAATTCCCCAAGTTCCCGACCATCTAGAACGGTTCCCGTTGGGATTTGGAAAGTTCCCGACAAGTTCCCAAGTTCACTGGAACGTCGGAACTTTGGGAACGAGTTTCCTAAAAGCTGGGAGTGATTCTCGTGCTACATAGCTTCTCGGCCTCAGCGAAGCAGTCAAAGATATATCTAGAGTTTTTTCCTTCGGCCTCGAATGTTAGGAGTATTCCTCGCTTCTGAATCTCCCCCAGGATCATCCAACAAGACACCATGGTGGCTCCAGAGGACTTCGACAATGAAAGCGAGCCAATGCCCCGATTGCCCCCAATCGTTGGTTATTAGACTCAAATGTTCTTGACTTCATCATCCTCATTGTTTGTATTCTCCTACATCACCATACCTTACCACGGCTTTATACATGTTTATGACAACATCTCACTGCTTGTATTTTTCTTTCTTTATTTTACTCTTATTAGGTTTAGCTCCGACATGGTCTAGGAGTTGCATTTGCACTCCCACATTGTACTCATATTGGTTGTATCTTTTAGTCCTATTGACATACGTTTGTGGTTATTCCTTGGACATTAATAAAATTATCTTATCTCATCTTATCTAGTTGTGATTTCGACCTTAGATACTTATCATTGATTTTGCAATGTTAAAGGATTTTGCAATGTTAAAGGTCCACTCACCATATGAAGTATAAAAGTGAAACTTAAGCACGTTGATGTGTAGCCCTTTGACATTGGCAGGTAACGAACCATCTTTAGTTTTACCTGCTATCAATAACTCTCATTCTCCCATTACAGATTTCTTGATGGCTATACCTTACAGGTTTTCATGCATTACTAACTGTTATTCCCTGACTGCACCAGCATGCCTTCATATCTGCATATGTTCATGGGTATATCTTTTTCGCATATGCAATCATGTCTAACTATATCCTCTTCGCTTCTCTTTCTGTGTCGCTTTGTGTGATCTTTGTTCATCTTTCATTCGTAACATAGCTTGTGGATAAAGCTTACATGGATTTCAACATGAAAAACAGTATTATCAGGGTCCTCACACCGAGACTGGGGGTGCCTGAACCTCAACCCAAATTCTTAAATCTGGGATACCCAAGATGCACCATAGATACCCAGCTCAATGGTGGCACTAGGTATATTGCGAATCCTGTGAACAATCATAACAACCAACATCATTATACAGTATCACTGGGTTTGCATACCCAGAAATAAGTTTCCCAACTGTTCTTATGTGGTATTTTTCTTATGATATATAATATTCAGTTGGCACAGTGCCACAACTGCACCTGGCAAAACCCAGCTTCGCAATATGCTGCAACTGAGTCATCCTCACATTGGCAACTCAGTTTAAAACGTATATAAGAGTATGTCATCATATATGATATATGTAATCCCAAGCAAAAGCATCAATCATCCTCTCAAAATTATATTTACTTGTCTTATACAATATGATTACTCACAGTTTTGGATGTTTTGAGTCTTGCTTTCAAAATATTTTGCTATTCTATATTGCATTCTGCAAATTTTTACCTATTTAAGGCCTCAAGAAATGAAAAGGAGATGAGGTAGGCATCAAGTATGTTCCATTGCCCTGTTTTAATCGTTCTATGTAGCATGACCACTGCTATGTTTTAATTGTAGATGCAATACCCTAACATATTTGATGATTTACACAACCATTCCTGCAAGTCATGTATCAAATGGCTTGACAAACATACGATTTACATTGGAAGAATATTCACCAAAGCAGGCAGTGTGAATTAGACAAAGAGACCTCAAAAAGCCAACCAGTTCTCCTAAACCAGTATTTTCATGTCAAACTGTTTTGTTTCCATTAGTTAGTTGTTGAAAGATTTTGCGGCACCGCCACTAGCGCAGAAATATAAACAGGGGGGCTCTTGGAGATATAGCTTATGGAGACACTACTAGTCAGATGTAATGATAGACACACATTTTTTGGGGGCTAGCTTTGACATATAGATGAATAGCTTATCTATTTTGAGACACAATGATTCTATTTTTTTTTATCACAAATACTTTGATGTATTTTCACCATATGGTAGTATATTATTAATATATAATGTGAATATGAGTGATATCTATTATACACCATTGCACTTATGATTTCATTTTTATGTTATGCATTGTATGAATTACAATGTATGTGAGATATATACGGAGATTACTAACTAACCGTTCGTGCATCCAGCGAAGACACCCAATGGAAATTGGGTAGGACGAGATCACTTAATACAGAAGTGAAAAATATACAAGGTCCGGAGGGCTTGTCCTTTTGAGGGCAAGGAAGCCAATAATGAAAAGGAGACTACACTAATAGGATGTACAAGTATGCTGAGGAGAGCAAGAATGGAACAAAGGCATGATGCCCCATGTGTATGGCGGGAACACCTCCTGATCAAGACCAAAGGTTTATCTCCAAGGATTCTAACAATGAGAGAGGATAATCCAATGGTTGATAACTTTTAAAGGTTTACGATAGTGCATCCTATTACCATCCTCTTGAAGCTTCAGTTGGACAAAAGTGAACACTTTCAATACTCAGATCTCCATATGACCTCCTAACTCCTTTACTAGGAGTACCAGACAATATGTTACCTAATAGGAACTCTCACGGATAAAGACAGAGAGTTACATGCCGTAGGCATTCCAAATTCTAATATTTGTCTCATCACTATTTTCTTCATTATCATAATAGACAGAGTGGTCTCAAATCATAGTAGCATAATTCAGTTGTATTAGACTTTCTTGTACGGAAATTTGGAGGGAATTTGAAAATCGTCAAATATTCAGCATAATAAGGATATGGTAAATTTGCCTACATTTTTTGCACATATTTCAAGATAAGAATTATTTAAATTTTATTGTTTTATTTTTAATTTTTCCCCATCATGTTAAGTGCATAGTTGGTTTAGGGTTAGTTTTAGATTTTAAAAATTTAAAGCTTTAAAAATTATAATATATATTTTGTTTTATATTTTAGTTTTAAATATCAAATATTTGATTAGTTTTTATATTAGGTTTATTTTAGAATATAAATATAAAGTTTAGTAGCTAGTTATAATATTAGATATTAGATTTTAGTTATTATAATATTTTTTGGAATATATTATTAGAAATTGGTTTTATTGTTTTATAATTTAATTTTGGCATTTTAATTATTTCATATTTTTATAAATTAAATTTAAATGTTTTAAGATTTATATTTCAAATGAAAAATAAATGTTATACATGTAAGTAAGGTAGGAATTTGGAAAAATTCTCCTGTTTCTTGGAAACTATATAGACATTTTAATGTTTTCTTTGTTTATTTTTGTGATGGAAAGTATAAAATATAGACTGTATTTGACAAGCAAAATGGCCCATGACAAGGCATTTTTCCTGCCAAATTCCAATACTGCATGCAAATATTGAATGGTTTATGTATATTTTAAAATTTTCTAAAATTTGAAAGATAAGTATTTTAAATCTATAAGCAACCTACTTCCGTATTTTTTCCATACTAGATTTTTTCCGTATCGAATCATATTCGAATTCGTATTCGTACTCGAATTATGCTACTATGTCTCAAATGATAGAAGAGAATTGAGATACATTGTCTACCTACACTGCCTCTTGAATAGTTTCAGAAGTCATTTCCATAGGTATTGCCCAAGTCCAGGTAGAGAAGGCTCATGTCTGCAGATGAAACTCTTCAACAAATTTAGGAAGAGTTTACAGTGGTTGGAGATGGGGAGTAGACCCCTCGTTGGTCCATAACCATTTTACTTTAGATATGTCTTTACTTTTTAACCACTATTTTCGTTTACGCTTTTGACTTTCAGACTTGGACTAGGTTGGAGTTCCCTTATGCACTGTCTTGTTTTACGTAGTAACTGTACATAATATGTACACTTACTGTACCTTCCACTCCCACTGACTCTTTCTGGTCTCCTTCGAACATCAACATGCATTTTTTCTCTCTCTATTAAATCAACTTCATGATTCCTTTTTCCTCATCTCAACCCATAAGTTCTCTCCAGAGAAGACATTTGTTCTAGAGAGCTTCAATTTGCTGGTCAGGAATCATAGAATTGTCACATTGATCCCAAGATAGTACAGGTAGCATCTTATGGAATTTGGGACATTTACTTAAGATTCACAATATTTCAAGCATATACACAAGATCAAAGGCTCATTGTTCAACGGGAAATACGAAGCTAACAGTCTTTTTGGCTTCGTAAGCATAGTTAAAGTCTCAAATAGACTAAAAATCAGCAAAGCAAGCCTGTTAATTCAGAGATCATAGTTAAACAAGTTTAAGGAAACATCAAAAGTTTCAACCTGAAAAATTCTTGGAGGCATATATTGGAACTTGTCGGAATATGCAAGAATCATATACAGATTTTCAATAAAACCAGAAAAAATTGAAGACCTAAAAAATGTAAATGGAAGTTTAAATTTTTTTCTACCAGGACAAGGTTGAAATGTAATATGTTGTTGCTATGGATTTGCCCACAAAACAAGGTGGCTGGAAAGAAACTATTGCTGAGTATGATATCTTTTGTTATTTTATCAAGAAGAGCCAGTAACGAGACTCTACAAATTGTTGAAGTTCACTAGTTTGGTGCAACAAATGGAGCACATATAAAATTCAAAACTGATCAGATTATTTATCGATCACTGTTTTGACTAATTCAAGCCTAATGTGAATTTGAATTTTGCAGCAACAAATGATAAATCAAGGAGCTTTGTTTTTGGCATGTGATTTGGCCCTTGCTTCCTGTAAGTACGCGATAACCACTATTTAGTATTATGTAAAATTCCTTCTGCACTCATTGAGTGATCTTTGGGGTACTCAGTTAGGAGTCGAGACAACTCGGGCTTGTAATAAATCCTTTTCAGGGCGGAGGGTAAGATTCCAGGATGTATTCAGGTTGTTCTAGGATGCATCAAACAACAGGATTTGGAAATGTTATGCTGGTCAATATTTGCCTGCAGATTTGATATTAAAAAATAGCATGTCAGTATGAACAATCAAGTCAGTATGTATGGGACCTTTTAGATAAAATCATAAAGGTCTCAAGTTGTTGGGTTAATCAAGGTATTAAACGCTAGTTTTAGCCACAACCTGGTAAAGTCTGTCCACAGAATTTGGTCACTTTGAATGTAAACAATTTTAGTATCTCCTACTTCCTTGTTTTCCTTCAACACACTTAACATAAATCCAAGAAAAAACAGGCAGATGACTAGCTAGCCAAAAACACGGAACCTGACTGCATGAATGAAGTCACATAGAGGGGCTTAAAGGGCACATATCTTCAAAGCAATGAAAATATCCAGGGTTGCATGAGACCAGTCAAAAGCAAATCCAGGCTGCAAAACAGCCAACTACTTTGTTGTGAAAGGCAGCTTATTGCTAAAACCTGAATGTAAGTGTGAAGCCACATGCATAGGTGTAAAGCACACAAACCTTGAAATCATCTCAAACACCTAGGATCAGGTCAAAACAAACAAGTATAGCCAGGCTGCATAGAAATCAACTGCTCTGCGACAAAAGAATTCTGTGTAAAAAAGTAGCCCAAGTTAGCTAGGAACCAAAAAAAAGTGTACCTGAGAGGGTTCCTCACATGTTTTAACGCCAAATTTTGGGCCATAATAAATATAATTAAAGAGGTGGTGCATGGCTCTGTCATCCTAGCATGTGACTTGAATAAGTCTATTAAGCTCCTATTTATAAGAACTATAGGATGCAAGAAAATGAGAAGTCCCTACGGATGCGACTGCACAGTAAGTGGATCAACTTCATTTTTGTGACCAGTGAAGCTATATTTTGATTCTACTTTATCTTCTCTTTGGAATGGAAGTGCACTTCTGGGCAACGTAATTTCAATGTAACTCTGCAATATTTTCGATTCTTTTACCATAAACTTATTGTCAACTCTTGCCAAAATGTATGTTTTAAGTACTTTTGCAACCAAATCGCATGGAATGAACAGAATTGAACATTTCGGTTTTGTAACTTCCCACTTACAGATGGCTACAAACAGGTGGTTATGCATTCAAGTGGGACTAGAGCCCCGAAGGTTTGTCAGGGGTGTGAAGAGTAACAACTTATAGGATGAATTTACAAATATTCATGTCTCTGTTTTTGAGTTGGATAGTTTCACTTCAACCAAACCCACACACATTATGCTATAGATTGTTATGTCCTCAAATGTAAACTTTCATCCAAAGCATTGTTTATTTATCAGTCTTACTATAAATCTAATAACCTTCCTAATTCTACCCCCTTCATCACTTCTATAATAGCTTTTCCAAATAGTTTGTAACAAATTACTGGCAAAACAAAAAGGATGAGAGGCTACAATAAACAGCTTTAGTCAATGATTTTTCACTCTTCTTTTTTGTTTTCATTGTTCATTTTGAGATAGTGAAGCTCCTCCATGCTCATTATCCACCCTTGTAGCTTGGAAGTGGTTTACAAATTCTTGATCGTCACAGTTTTAACCTATCGATTTAAGATTTTGCTCAATAAGTTCACATTGCATCAGGCACCCTTCAAACCACCCTGCCCAACTGGATCCAACAATGAATGAGACTCTCATCATCATTGGTAGCAGAGCATCTCTCGGTTGTTATGACCTCCTAAGCTCTATAGGCAGTACCATGACCATGCAATTTCAGGCACACACACATAAAAAAAGGAGCAAATAAGAAGAAAAACTCGGAATACCTGATATCCACACCACCGTCCAAGTAGAACTCAGTGACATTTGTTTCAACCCAATTGGCAGCATCTTTTGTACTGGTGGCCATTATCTGCAACTGGTCATTAGGAATCCCCGCCATGACCTGAATCCCAGTGTTGGCCAAGGCTTGCATTGATTGCGCATCTGCATCGAACAGCTTCACCTTCATTAGGCCATTGTCTTTGAGCATCTGCACCACTACGTCAGGTGGCAGGGGATGTGTGGCCATCGTACCCCAATTCACTCCCAGTCCTTGCACCCAACCCACCAACACAAGCATCAACAAAACCCAAAACAAGAACACCATCCTTGTTATTGTTCCAGGACTTGGGGAGGGCCACAGCAACTGCAGCACTTTCCCTTGCGATAGGGATTTCTAAACACTGATAAAAAATGACAATGACGAGGAAAGACGATTGCTTTCCCGTGAGACGGAGTTGGGACTGTTGGGCACATAGAATACTTCTACGAGATTAGGAAGAAATCATAACTATAAAGGTACAAGTCAGGTTCCCGAGTCCCAGATGACTGGCCTAGCCTGTCAAGGAGCCGCAACAGTCTGCTGGCATCAGAAATCCGCCAGACTGAGTTCGAACTCGGAACTTGATAAAACCCCAAGAAACTGCACTCTGAGCGGCTTAACAATGGATGGATTCCATGATGAAACTTGCCTCGTAAAACTCTCTGTCAAAATTTCTTCTTCTTCGCTATTTTCATGACTGACTACGCACGCACACAGCCCACATGCCGTAGGACTAGATTAACGGCGCCGTTAAGTTAAGGTAATTTCATTGTATATTTATTTATAATGCTTGTTTATCCCAGGTTGGAGTTCGTTATAATGCTTAATTTGCCACGGTGAATATGGGCAATCCTTATTTACTGGACAGACTTTCTTTTGGGAGGGGAGCCTGTTCAATGGACACCGTCGGATTTCTCATCCAACTGTGTCCATTGGACAGGCTCTCCTCTCAAAGGAAAATCTGTACAATATATAAGACGGTGAATATGATGCTTCTCTGGCCTCGTGCCATTTTCACATCTTAAGCGGAGAAGGTTTTATCTCTTTTGTTTCTAGCGAATGGTTTTATGTTAATATTGTGAATCGCAGATGGTTTTATAGTGATATTATTCATATGAATATGAATATGAATTGTTTTTTGTTTAGATAGGAAATTTAGGTTATAATTTTGAGTAAAAAATAAAATTTAATAAGAAGATTTAGGTTATATAATTACTTGTCATCAAATTTATTTATTTTTTAAATCAAGATCATTTTCACATTTTAAGTTGTTTTTTTTTATTAGTTTTAGGTTAATATAATGGATATGAATTATTTTTTGAGTTACAATTGTAAATTAAGAAAGAAATTAGAATGGTAGTATAAAAATTATATGATTTGGATTTTTTCTAAGTTATTATTATTTGAATTTGACTATATTATTTTTTATTGAATTGCAATTTTTCATTGTTTAAATGGGGCTTTTGAACATATAAATGAATTAGGCACCCTTTAATACTTTGTTTTATCTAGATAATATGATGTAAATAATTTTAGTTACAATTCCAATAATTTTTCTTAATTTTTTTTATGGGATTTCATGCAAAAATAATCCAAAAATATGATTGAAAAAAGTTTAAATCCTTAACATAAGTGTTACATTGATAAATTTTATTATAATATGGATAAGGCAAATATTTAACTCTTTAATAGCTTGAGTGGGCATAAAGGTTAAGAACATGTGTTTCCTCCTAGGAGGTAACAGGTAAATCCATCCGTAGGGAGGTAAATCCATCAATAGGGGGTAGGCACTTAAATCGTTGTGTAGAAGAGGGTCCTTTGTCTCACAAACAAGGGGTCCTCATACTTTGCATGGCTACTCGAGTTCAAACCCTCTAAAGCAACTTTATGAGTAGACATTTTAAATCCAACCATGCTAAGGGTTGATGTGGCCTTGATAAGATGTGATCTTGAATGAAAGTCTTGCAAATCACAAACAAACCATAAACAAAAAAAATTATTATTTTTATTTTTATTATAATTCAAATATCTATCTTAAAAAACTTATTTTTTACTATTACTTTTTCTTTTAAAAAATACTGTTCTTAAAATAATTTTTATACTATTATTTTTTCCTTTTAAAAAAATACTATTTTTAAAATAATTTTTTATACTTTTCAATAAAACAGATATGATAACCACATAATTACTATTATTTTATGTATCCATATAAAAATTTAAATTTAACACTATATTAACTAATTAAAAATCTTCAAACTATTATATCATGTGATTTTAAAAATTGTTTTTCGTATTTATAAACCTTAATTTGCAATCTACAAGAATCAACCTACTTCCCACTAACCAAGTTGGAGAGATGATGATCCTTCACAAGGGCCACATGCTCTTGTCCTTGTGTCACTAGTTTGTAAAGTATTCTTTATTAGATTTAGTTCTTTTTGGCTTTCTCGTGGTTTAAAATGTCAAAATGTTTTTTTAATAAAACATTATTAATATTTCATGTGGTTTTTAAGATATCGTATAGTCGGTAGATTAAATGCTTTTAAGGGTGGGGTGGGATGGTAACGAAAGGTCTACATATTTAAAGTTAAATAATGTTTTCCTAATATATGTGTTTAGGTGATTTGGCCCAATTTTGGTATTAAACCACACCAAAATAATTAAATAATTAAAACATGATGTCATTCTTGAAAATAAAAGGCTCCATTATGAGCTTCTCCTGCCACTTTTTGTTTTCCCTTCGTGTCATTAAAGTCCTTGTAGACATGTGTCAAATCATGGACAAATTCCCCTCTTATAATATTTATACTTGATCCTTTTGCCACGTTGGATAATTCTTACAAATTGCCATGTACGCATGCATTGAGGGGAATAAAAATTATAAATTTATGGTTTATCTATTTGATTGATAGAGATACTTGAAATTGAAATTCCAATACGGGAAAGGGAATTCTACCATCATACTTTCATGTCAATAGTCACTCTCACTATCGTATTTCAATTCAATGTTAATTAATCAATCCAAAATAAATTAATCAAATGTTTACCGACATTTGGTTCAACATAAATTCCACGTAAATACTCTTCTTTTAATCAAAAAGAAATATATATTTATTAATTAATAAATATTTTATTGTTAATTAAATAACAATAAAATAATAATATTGTCAAGTTTATGAGATCCGAAGAATCGAACTTGGATTAGGAAGATTTATCGCTCAACGTCTAAAGATTCACTAGTGACTTATTATAATTTTAAAAAACATCATCATATTTTCGCATTAAATCGTTAAGAAGAAGCCTCGTTATTGATTATTATTCACATGTACATGAACCTAAAACTCCCCCTAAATATATATATATTGTGATTTGGGTATTAAAAAAGAAATATACATAATTTCATAAAAGATACTTATTTATGGTAACTGACCAAGACGGTTCCGTGCTGACAGACCTGTCGGTTGGACGGAAACTGTAGACGGCGAACGCGTTTAAACTGCGAAATTTTTTTTTGGATTTGTTTGTTTGGAATTTGGTAATACAAGATGGGAGAATATATTATAATAATAATAAAGAAGAAGATTATATATACACAAACATCATTTTGATTATATCTAATAAAACGAATTTGATATGTTCTATATATTTATAATAAAAATGGAGAATCAAATTTTACAAGTATATCTTTTAGTTATATATTATTTTTTATATAAAAATAAAGGAATCAAATTTGATAATATGAGTCAAGATGCTTATTTAATGTAATTTTAAATAAAATTTATTTATTATAAAGTTGTTGTGAGCACCAAATCTGTGGATATCCTATGTCACTAAAAAATAAGATGGTAGATATTTTCATATAGCAAATTGCAGCTTTTAACGCTTTCCAACCACTCAAATTTAATTGTACTTTCTCATGGAATAACCACAAAATGCCAAAATAAAATACTTTAAAATAAGGATGCAATGTAGGTGGGCTTGTCATTTTCATTGGTTGCTGGCCCTTTTCCAGGTCCAGCCCTATACTTCGTATATTTTTAAGTATAAAGATTTGTGGAGGGTGAATAAGGCTACCTCTGTCATTCCAAGGACACAACAACCATTATAATTATAATTATATATATATATATTATTTATGTTCACCAGTGGTAGCGCTTGTTATAATCTTGGCAGGTATACAATGGTGACACTTGTTATATAGAATTATCATTTTCTGCTAGCTTGCGTTGGAAAATTGTCTATCGTGGGACAATCTTTTGAAGAGAGGTATGATCAATCCAAACCATTGTGTCATGTGTGGATTCATGTGTGGATTGGCTGGAGAAATAATATATTATTTATTTGTTTCTTGCCATTTTTCTTGACAATTTGTGGTGTGCATTTTAAAATGCTCTAATTATTGTACGAGAGTGTTTTCCTATCAGAATGCTTCATTTCATGGAAAGACAAGGCTCCTACTTAGGAGTCATTGCCTTGTTTCATTACTTGGGAATTATGGAAAAGTGGGAATAAAAAGAATTTGTGAAAATGTTTATACATATGCTCTTATCATCTGCTACATGTGGTTGGTTGCATTTAAAGAATTTTGTATTAATAAAGATATTGGATCGTCGATTAAAAAACAAGAGTCTTTGACGTTCTTTTTTCATTCATTTGACGGGTTTTTTTTATGGATCCTCACAACAGGACTCCGCGTTATGTGGGGCTCGGGCTATATTCTCTATTTGGATAAGGATAGATATTATAAGCTTTAGATGCGATGTGGTTCTGGCTCCAACACCAAGGGTGAAGTCCTCTCTCTTTGGCTCCTTTTGTGGTTCTCTTATAGTCTTGGCCTGGACAATATCAATTTTTTTGGTGATTCGCGGGTTATCATTGATTGGGCCAAGAATGTTCATGGGATCAAAATTCTCCTCCTCTCGGCTTAGCTTAAGCAGACAAGGATGATGATCAACCATTTCCAAAACATCTCCTTCTCGCATGTCTTCAGGGAACAGAGACTGTTGATTGATTTGTTGTAAAAAAAAGGCTCTTTTGGCGCTTGAAGGTTTCTATTTCTTTGAGTTTTGGTCTAATGGCTCTCTTTCTTCGGAAGGTCGTGTTCAGACTATTATGTCCCAAGTTTCGGAACTTTTTTTTTCTATGTATGTTTGGCTGACTATGG
Source organism: Pseudotsuga menziesii (assembly GCA_001517045.1). Taxonomy (NCBI): domain Eukaryota; kingdom Viridiplantae; phylum Streptophyta; class Pinopsida; order Pinales; family Pinaceae; genus Pseudotsuga; species Pseudotsuga menziesii. The sequence continues at coordinate 205,422 of LPNX010202785.1, forward strand.
TGTTGTTTTGGGATGTTGAGCCCTAGACTGTGGACTGGCTCCTTCTTCGCTTCTCCTTTTTGGGTCTTTTTTATTTTCTTCCTAGCCTATGGTTTTTGGCTTTTATTGGCTTAACTACGATCCTGTAATTTGTGGGCCTTTTGTGTTTATGTACTACTTTTACATATACTTCAATAAAGTACAATTTTTTTTCGGGAAAAAAAATATATACATATGCATTGTTAATTAAAGTATAACAAAGTTATGGAAATCAAAATTATATTGCATATGTATATTTAGTATAATATATTTTTTAATTATTAAGAAATTATAATAAAATTTTAGTATATTTTTTTTCTAGATATTAATTGCATTAGGTTTGATAAGCACATTTTATCATTATCACATTTTGATGTGGATATTTGAACATATTAATTACATCAAATTAAAGATTGACATATTGATTTCTCAAGCAAAGTTCATTATCAAGATTTACAACTTGGATTCAAATAGTTTTTCATTTGACTTTGCAATTAGGTTTGCTTCAAATCAAGTCATACTAGATTTATTACATTTCAAGGTTTTCAATTAGAATTAGAATTTGAGCAAGCTATTAAACTTGGGGTAATTTTTGTTTGTAGTGGTTATATCATGTGCTATCATTATTTTATATCACTTACATTTCAAGGTTTTCAACAATCTTTTCTTGGTAGAATTTGACCAAGCTATTGAAACTTGGGCTAATTTTTTTGTTTGTGGTGGTTACATTATGTGCAATCTAAGTATTTTATATAGTCTAAATCATAAAATGGTTGTTGATTGTATTACAAATATGTATTATGGATATTGGTCATGATTTAAGCTATATTTTGTCTTTATCAAAAGCATGGACTATATCACCAAAGAGTATGTTCGAGCCATTCAGTGCAATACTAGTGTTGGATATCAAATATCCCACCATTGATTAACCTTGCAACCCCTACCACATCTGCACAATCATAGACGACTTGTAACCCCTCATATGAGACTTCTCCTCAACATGTAAGCATGTCACTAGTTGTCTCAATATTATTCTCGCTTACAAAGTTGGGCTCAAGATAGAGCAATTGCATTGTTCCTTCACTCAGTATAATTGGGTTGTCATAGCCTTCTCCAACAAGTTGTAGATATCAAGGGTTTTAAAAGACCAATCACAACATCATTATATCACTAAATGAGGAGGATATTGGCTTTAGGTTTAGGATTATATTGATAAAGGCAGACTTGTGATCCATTATTCGAGGTGACTCGTGAATCAACATCTAACTGTATAGTTTAGTGTATGGTGACAATGCCACCTTTTTTATTTTGCTAAAACTATTCACAACATAAGTCTATTTTAATTTTATATATTTCTAAGACTTAGGTATAGTATGCCCTCACCATAGATTTGGTTTGCGTTTGATCATTTTATTCAAAATTAACTATGTTGTAATTGATGAGCCAAGGTTGACTGCCACATACATAGTTTTCTTCTTTCTATGGATGGATATTATGTTTAGGTTGTGCAAAATCTGGGCATATTACTAGAATATGGGTTTAGTAGAGATCTCATCATGCTCGTTCATTTTGTGTTGCATTAGACGAGCTTCATCTATACATGTGGATGTATTGACAAACAAGACATAAGAGAGGGAATTGAATGAACTTATACATGGGTCTTGTTTTTTCTTTAACATTTTATTTTGCAATTTTTTTATATTTCTCTAATCTTTTGAATGTGGTAGAAAAAGATTTCACATCTATAACCACGCCTTCACTCAATTCTACCACTATTTTTCCATGATTTGAGCTTCAAGGATGAGATCTCCAATCAAAACTACCCCACTTATTTGATGTGTGCTTGATGTTCAGCTCTTACTTCAGTGACAACTCCATAATCATCATTTCTATAACATTGAAGACAACACAACCTCCTTTGTAACTCACCCTATATGTCATTCATATCTATCCTTCTCTACTCTTCTTCTAAAGACGACCATTTGACCCTTTCAACCAACACTACCTAATTAGTCCACCTCCATTTTTACTGGTTGCATCTACATTTACATCTTATATGCACAATTTAAGGCTAAGCTTGACTTTGGACAAGATCTTTTCTCACAATTGCTCAATTAACTCGATAATGAGCTCATACTTCAGTCATGACTCCACAACATAGATCATTAAAATTCCTATTTTCCTTGTCCTACATATACATCTCCTAATTCACTTGGACATTCCCTCATGTGTTATAAGGAAGCATTAGAATTGTGTTATATGCATTATATACAATGGTTAACTCTATGGACAACTTTATGAATTGTGTGTGCATAAGGGAAATGAAGAATATAGTTTTTAAATATAAGTTTGAAGAGGATAGGGATTACTATAGCTTTTCTAAGGAAAATTTCATGGGAAAAATCTAAGGTAGGCTTTTTCACATTTTCCATGGATGACATTCTTAATAAACACATTAGTGTAAACCAATCTATCTTGCGTAAGGGAATTTTAATAGTCAAGAAACTAGCCAAAATCATATTAAAGAAAGTTCTCTCGATTTTATATTTTTTGATATGCCTCACTATGACATGTAAGATGAATTGTTGTTTAAATTGCTACTAAAATAACATTTTTTTAGTTTTTTACTTTAAAACATATAAATGGATTGCTCATAAGGTGGCTTAAGACCTCCTACATAACTATTAAATGCTCAAACAAATGCTTCTTTCCTAATTGAATTTGAATAGCTGCCAAACTAGCCAAATTCATAATGAAGAAAAAAATGGCTCACTTCAACATGTGGAATGATTTGTTTCTTAAATTTTTACTAAAATAATATTTTTTTAGTTTTTTAACTTAAGAAAACATAAATTGATTCCTTATAAGGTGGAGTAAGACCTACATCACTCTTAAATCACTCAAACAAATGTGTCTTGCCTAATTGAATTTGATTAGTCACCAAACTTGCCAAAATCATAATCAAGAAAATTCTCTCAATTTATATTTTTTTAATTAGGCTCACCACAACATGTGATATGAATTATTACTTAAATTGCTTCTATTTTTTTTAGTTTTTTACTTAAAAAAAGAGTAATGGATTGCTTCTAACCTCAATTAAGACCTCCTACATAACTCCTAACCACTTAAACTAAATTTGAATAGCCACAAAACTAGCCAAAATCATATTTAAGAAAATTCTCTCAATTTTATATTAAAATTTTGAATATCCACAAAACTAGCCAAAATCATATTTAAGAAAATTCTCTCAATTTTATATTTTTTTAATATAACTCACTACAACATGTAGAATAAATTGTTGCTCAAAATATTACTAAATTAATATGTTTTAAATTCTTACATAAAACATGGTTATAAAATGAATTAAAACTTTTTACCTCACTTTTAACCCCTCAAACTAATATGTGTTGCCTAACTGAATTTGCATAGCTATCAAACTAACCAAAATCATAATAAAAAAAATTCTCTCAAATATATATATTTGTTAATATGACTTACTACATCATAAACGATAATTTGTTACCGAAAAAATATTTTTTAGATTTTACTTTATAAAAACATAAATTAATTAATAAATTGAATTAAAACCTCGTAAATAACTCTTAAAAAACCTAAACAACAATTCATAAAAAAAAATTATATTACAAAATAATTTAATAATACATTTTGGTACCTATACTTCTCTGCAAGAGCTATCCATTGAGCTGCAGAGCATTTAATGGGGCTGCAGCAAGCCTGTAAACGGTTGGATCTCTAGCAACTCAATGAATAACATACTTCCCAGCTTGCATTCAATGCACTTCAACATATGAAAACATGGGCAACGGAAGCAGGGTTCCCTTTACCAAAAATGGCAAAATCTTACAGTACGAGTGAAAGTCAGGTGTCAGGGGTTTAAAAAGAACATATTTCAGGATCACTCAGAAAAGTCAAGTTGCAAAGCAATCAACTAGTCTCTCGTGAAAGGATTGTCAGGAAAAAAAAGTGGTTAAACCTAAATGCACGGAGCCATAAATTACACAAAGCTTTGAAGGGCGATCACTAACTAGTCTGCTAATAACTAGCCTGGTGTGCAACGGTGCAGGTTTTAATAGGATGGTAGCTAGCTGGGAAGCAGGCTGTTGGATCTTAAGCAGCAGCCTGTTGTGGGCTTTAATGTGACTATATTTGTACAGTAGGTAGTTGGATCTCAAGCAACAGACTGCTGTGCAACTGCTTAGCAGGCTATTGAATCTCAAGCAGCAGCCTGCTGTGCAACTAGGCAACAGCAGGCCATTAAATCTCAAGCAGCAGCAGCATCCTATGCAACTAGACAATAACATTAAACCCTATGCAGCATGCTGATTAATTTTAGCTACTTCTAAGCATTTGAAAGGCCTAGAATCATGTAACATCCAATCAGTAAAACAATTTGTATCAGTTTATGTTTTTTCAGTCAAATTTTTTATAAAAGTTAATGAAATTTACAATTTTAAGTTTTTGAAACTGTATATCAAATCTATCATACATATAATATAAAACATTGAAACTATTTCTGCAACCAAAACTACAATTTAAATAATAAAAATCAAAATTTCTACAAAAATTATATCACAAATTTCCAAGAAAATTCGCTATAATACTACACATTTTCCATTGCTAAACTTCATCTGGGTGCAGTAAAGATTTGTGCTCATTGGAACTGTGACATATGAACTTATTGCTTATTCTATTTCGAATGGAACTACAGTTCGGGACAACAGAATTTCAATGTAATTCTCCCAAATTCTCTATATTTTACTACACGCCAATTCATGAATTCAATTGGTACTTGAGCTCCAAAAGATCATCACGTGTGTGAAGACTGACCACTTAAATTTACGAATATCTGTCTCATTCTGCCCTAGGTAATGGCACAGATTTCCATTTTTCTTAGTTGCGAACAATTTCTGGACTGGACTGTTGTGAAGTCCTACGGAGTATCTATCAATTTGAGAGAAGGAAAAAACAAAACAAAAAAACAAAAACTGGGCGTAGGTACCTTAGATTGACGCCACCATCCAAGCTGAATTCTGTGGCATTCGCTTCAACCCAATTGGCAGCAGCTTTTTTACTGTTGGCCATTAGCTGCAACTGGTCATTGGGAATTCCTGCCATGACCTCAATCTTAGTATTGGCCAATGCTTTCATGGTGTGCTCGTCTGCATCGAAGAGCTTGACCTTGGTGATACCATTGTCCTTGAGCATCTGTACCACTATGTCAGGTGGCATTGGATGCGTGGACATCGTGCCCCAGTTGACTCCCAGTCCTTGCACCCAACCGACCCACACAAACACCACCAGCAAGACGACCCAGATCAAGAACGCCATCTTTGTCATTGTTCAAGAACTGCAATGTAACACTTCACCTTGCTATCTTCAAATTGGGATTTCTTAATACTGTGATAAAGGCGGTGGCTTTCCTGTGAGCCAACGTTGTAATTGGGAGGGAGGGAAGGAGTGATAGGCAAAAAGATTTCTTCTACGGGAAGAAGAAGATAAGTATAAAGGTGTAAGGCGGGTTCCAGAGACCCAGACGAATCACATGACTGGAATAGTATAGTCTGTTAAGGACCCGGAATCGTTTGCGGCCATCAAAATTTTTCAAGTTTCAAGAAACTGCGCTCCGAGCGTCTTGGCGATGAAATTGGCGTGGCCACTTGTTTTTGACGCCCGCTCTGTCAAAATTCATCCTCCTCGAATTTGATCTGTATGCATAGTGCACGCACGGCAAAAACGCCGATATGCTGTCGACAACAGTAACGGGGCCGGTAATTCTGTCGGCATTTATCTTTTAATCAAACATTTTATTTTGTAAGCTTCTGTTTAGTAAGGTTTATCTATTTCGAAATAAGGCTGGGCTTGGGTTTCTTTTAGGCTTTTCTTTGCTTTGCGTGGGCCAAGGCTATCTGTGGTCATTAAAGCTTGCCGGAAGTTGGTTCCGGCTTTTGTGTAATTTCACTTACGAATCTTTCTTTTTCTCTTACCCTTTGCCTTTGCCTTCTTTATTTTAAAGGTAATTTCACTTTCTCTTACCCTTTGCCTTTGCCTTCTTTATTTTAAAGGTAATTTCACTTCACTACCGAGCTACAGGAGTTATTCGATAGTTTACTAATATAATTAATTTGTATAAAATTTCAATGAGGTGTTAACGTTCGTTGTATGTAAAAGTAAGAAGATACTTTTACTCTCAAAAGATTTGGTACTCATTCATGTTTGTTTTTTCTTATAGGTGATTATACTTTTATAGTTTATCGATGTAAAGTCTGTAAATTAATAAAGGAATTTAAGTTGGGTAAGCATAAAATTATGTAATAAATAAAGTTATAAGTAGGAGAACATATTTTTTTATCCAATATTTCTCACCAAAACATGAATAGAATTAGAAGTAGGGAGCAAACTCGTGAAAATAATTAATAGAATTAGAAGTAGGGAGAAAGCTCGGGAGCGGGGAGTTTACACTAACTATGGTTAAGTGTTGAGGAATGGCAGGCTTTGAACGAAACCATCGAGGAAGCTTCAGGAGGAATGAGGATCGGGACAAATCGCAGTGGTTGTCCTGAATTGGAAGAAGATTTGGCAAGACAATCTTTGGCCAAAGGTGGCAAAGTTCTTATAGACGGTCTCTAAACGAAGGACTTTGATGGCAGAAAATCCAGTGAAGTGTGATTGTCTAGGACCAACGTGGCATTTGGCATTGTTTGTGTAGGGAAGAAGAGGAAACAATGTATCACTTTCTAGATTTATACCCCTTTGCATCAGCAGTATGGCATAGAGGCACGAAGATTTTCTGTCAATTGACCAAAGTTAGAGGTAGACGAGATCTTTTCATCAACGAGTGGATTATCAACTCTTTCTAGAATAACTTAGTTAATAGAATTTGTGTAATGCACCTAAACTTATTAATTTATTATTAAATTTTGCTGAAAATATTTTATTTATTCTTTCAAATATTTTTGACATAAAGTAAAAAATAAAACAAATATCATGAATTATTCTTTTATTAATAAAAGATACTGAAGGGGATAAAAACCAAATAGTTGTTCAAGAGTGTTTGCTGACCCACAAGAGGAAAATACAAGTGGTTGTAGGTGTTGAGTGAGAACTCAAGGTGTAGAAGGCATCTTCCCCAAAATCAAGTCACAACTCTTTGTTGAGTGCTAAAGAGCATGGGGCTCATAAATGTCCAAGTCCTAGAAAAAATATTATATAATAGTATGTTCATTAGCAAGCAAGAGGCTAGCATTGGACAGGGATTGAATATGATAATGCCAGAGACAACGCATTAAGTGGATTTTGCTCTTGTAGTTCAGCAAACAGGATCGGGGGTTCTAGAGCAAGTGATTTGGTTGCCGCTAGGAGTTGGTTGGAAGGAACGGATAATCCATTTCTGTTTTTCCAATAGTGGTGCCAGGTTCTTATCCTATTGCTTATTATTATAACTATATACAGTAGGATTTCCATTTCTTTTACTTGGAATCACAACTAATTCTTTTAGCATAAATTATTATGCATATGAATCAAATATTGATCCATTATGTATCTTATTTAAGTAATGATCTAGTTTTCATCTAAACAAAATGTAGATTTGTTACGCATTGGTTCAGTAACTATGCCTATGATGTTATCAAAATAGATCATCTTTTCTGTTATTTCATTCATGCATGTAAAACACCAAATTTAGTCCTTAAGGTATCCTCGATCAGGCATGCATACCTGAATCGAAGATTTTAATAATATGTATTATTTTTAATAACTACTAATTTGAAGGTCACTGTAATTCTAGTTAAATATCATAGACTCGATTAGTTTATATTATAACTCTAGTTAAAGACAGAAGTAACCTATTTTGTTATAAAATTGAAGGACCTTAGCAAGTTGTTTATCTATGGACTTTCTAAATCAAAACTAAGAGCTGAATGGTCAGATAAAAGCTCAGTTTAAATATATTAAGAACAAGATCGAAGGAATACGAATAACCAGAGGTACTTTAACTGAATAATTATATAGATAAGAAATCTACGTTGTACAACTAATAATCAATTCTACTATAATTTGGCTAAGAGTCGAAAGGCCTGCATATATTATAATTTATTAAAAGGCATTTCATTTTCAAACCCTGTTATAAATCCGAATTTTACAGATGAAGAATGTTGGATCGGGATCCATCGTGATCTTAATTGTTGTAACTGCCCTTTACTTATCTATGCATTTATTTTGTATAAAACCATACCAAATAACATAATATATAAAATTATTCAATTTATAATTTAACTAGCAGTCCTCGTCTGCATCGAGCGAATCAAAGCTATAGCGTACTATTCAAAGAATCAATCCATTTAATTACATGGAAATAAGACCATCACAAATGGTAGCTTCGGCACAATTGAATCTACAAGATCTAAATACTCTTAAAAAAAATACAATCAAATTTACATTAAATCTTATAAGATCTGATTCGAAGATCGCATTCGGCTAGTCTAAACATATGGGTCTTTTACCCGAGGCAACCATTATAATCGTTAACCACATATTTCTTTTTTTTAAATGCCCAACTATTCGCAACAACGAATCATACCAAATCCAAGGATGGCAGCAAAACCATCCAAGGATGGCAACCATCACTTAAACAAAGAAATTATATATATATNTTTAAAGTATAGTAACTAGATAAAAAAGGACCTTAACCAACAACACACAACTATGATTTAAATCTTTGACAGATAATTCAAGAAACTCCATTAACTTATTAAGTTATAAGTGGTGGTGAGTCCATCCATGATGGCTCCCACAAAACCCTTGTTAAACCTCAAAACAAGCTACAATGCACATAAAAACAATGTTGGAGCAGAGAGGCTGTAAAGCCCTCTGTCAATTAGATCTTAAACCCTAAGGGTTGAAACAAAACACTATAACTTATCTTGCACGAAGATGAAATTGAATTTCCATCTCGGCCCAAATTCTCAGTCAAGGAGCCACCTGCAATAACAAACAAAACAATTAGCAACTATGGGTAGAATTTAATTGGAAAAGAAATAGAGTAAGGGTCTCATATTGTAGCTTACCTGGGAATTCTAATAAGCAGGTCTGGGAGGAGGTGACCATGTCGCCTTCCTCGCCAACACTCTCCACTTGCAAAACAAATAGCTACAATTATAACTAAAATAAAAGACTGAAATAATGTAAACAAGTATTTATAACTTCGTAGTTCATACCTTGGATGAGTTGCAGAGAGGGCCAGGGGTCGACTCCTCCGAGATTACCCTTATCCCTCCTCTGCCTGCATCCAAAAATAATGCAATATCAATTTTAATACGGATTTCCAATAACCATTTAAATAAAGCCTTGCAGAGATGAACTAACAACCCATTACCTGTTAAAGGGTAGTTTTCATAGCTAGAAATGGTGGCGAGGTATGTTGGAGGCGTAAGCAGCATGCTACAGGACGCTGTTGGAGACATGAAAACCACATTTACACCTTGGAAATAATCTAGGTAGAAGGCCAGTAAAAACACAGGCAAATTTTCACACCCAAACCCCATTACAATCGCCATTAACAGAGCAGAGCCTCGGCGCTCTTCTTCCACAGACCAAACAACCAAACAATGAAGGATTCGGGCAAAACAACGACACGTTAAACTTATCGCAACCATAGCAATCATGTTGTACAGGTGGACGATAGAGATGCACTCTCGGCCCACCAATAAAGGCATAGCTACTCTATCAACTCGCAGCGAGGGAAGCACATTAAAACCCCAGGTCAACCAACGTACCATTTATTTGTCACCATCATAACTCACGGCCGGAAGCAATCATGGCATCCAGTCATTGTTTCAAGACAAGGATCAAACGTTGGGTTAAACTCCATAATCACTAACATATAACCATATAAATCATAACCTACGAATCATTACCTTTATACCAAGACCCAACCATAGTGCAAACCATAACCATTGTGCTATATAATATAAACTTGCAAATCAAAGTTACTATCCAAGTAGTATTAAAATATGCACATGAGGACCAAGACTAGACCTTGGATCCTTCTTTATGTTCACACATTGTGCTTAAGACCAAGGTTATACCTTGGGTCCCATAAGTTTCTTACATCAAAATAATATGGGGTCAAGACTATACACATGGTCTCCCCTATATTTTCACTTGCACATAGGATATATGTGGAACAAAGAACTGAACTTATCCTTAGGGCTTAGCAATGCTTTAACAGCGAGAACAAGATAAATTAGAACAAAAACATCACCTATAGGTTTGACGACAACTTGACGATATTTTTCCTTAGCAAACATCCACGTTACACAACCTATCATATAGCAGTAAGGTTTGTATAAGCAACTATACAAACTATAAAATATGTATTTATACTATAGCAGCTAAATACATGTAGGAACATTAATGATGTGTCTATAGATATATGTTATATCAAAAAAATATTATTTATGGATTTTTGAGGTTCATGACAAACTTGCAAGAAAATATCCAGAAGCTACAAGAGGAACATAAGGAGAAATGAGGATCAGGACAAGTTGCGGTGGGGGTACAAGGCAAAGGGGATATTTTCAGTGAATGAGGCATACTCCATAGTAGCAGGATGGCGAGATCATCGGGTTGTCCTGGAATGGAAGAAGTTGTCGAGACAAGTTGCAGTCGGAAGAAGTTGTCCTAGATCATCGGGTTGTCGGGACAAGTTGCAGCCGGTACAATGGGTACAATGCAAAGGGGATGTTTTCAGTGAAGGAGGTGTACTTCATAACGGTAGGATGGCGGGGTTGTTGTGTTGTCTCAGAACGGAAGAATATTTGGTAGGAAAATCTTTGGCCAAATGTGGAAATGTTCCTATGGATGGTCTCCAAACAAAGGATTCTGATGGGAGAAAATCTGATGAAGAGTGGTTGTCTGGGACCAACATGGTGTTGTTTGTGTAGAGAAGAAGAGGAAACAATGTATCACCTTCTAGATTTATGTCCCTTTGCATCAGCAATATGGGATAGAGGCGCAAAGATTTTCTGCCAATCGACCATAGCTAGAGATAGATTGTAATGCACCTAAAATTATTAATTTAAATTATTATTTTTTGCTGAAAATACTTTATTTATTATTTTAAATATTTTTGATAGAAAGTAAAAAATAAAACATTTGTAATGAATTATTATTTATTAATAAAAGATATTGAAGGGGAAAGGAATGGATTAGTTGTTGAAGAGTGTTTGCTGACCCACAAGAGGAAAAGATAAGTCACTGAAGCCACTGAGTGAGAACTCAAGATGCAGGAGGCATCATCCCCAAAAATCATGTCACAACTCCTAGTTGAGTGATAAAGAGTAGGAGGCTCATAAATGACCAAGTCCTAGGAAAAATACTATATAATAGTATGTCCATAAGAAAGAAGGAGGCTAGCATTGGACAAGGATTGAATCTAAGAATGCAAGAGATGGTGCATTAAGGGATTTTGATCTTATGGTTCAGGGAACATGCTTGGGGGTTTTGGAGCAATTAACTTGGCTGCTCTAGGAGTTGGTTGGGTGGAACGACTATTTCATCTTTGTTTTATCCACAGCATTGGTGCCAGGTTTTCTGTCCTATTCTTATTTGTTAAAACTAGTTACAGTAAATTTTCCTGTTGATTAAGGAATCACATCTATTCTTTTTAATGGAAATGTCTTATGCTATTGTGTAGAACAAGTATCTAGCATGTATTTAATAAAATGAGAAATTGTTTACAATTCAATATTCCTTCCTATTATGTTAGCAATTAGATCTATTTGTGAATACTACTCATGCATACAATACATTAGATTTAGTTTTAAAGGTATCTTTGTATTTGTTGTCTTCTTACAATTTTCCTAGGCTATACACTAAAACTGCTAAGTATGTAGGATGGTCGAATCTTCTTAAATTTATTAGTATAAATCTAGATAATTCACGATTAGGGCAGATTGAGGAATAATCCCTATTTATTTACTATAATCATCTACAATCGAATAATCATATGAATATGTATAGTACATATCTTTTACAAACAAACTTACAGTAAAGATATTACATGGATAATCACGATTCACCTACAGAATAAACATAACTAATTTATAAACAGATCATTTACGGATCCACAAGTAAATAGTCACAATCGGATCGAGGATCCGCAAGTAAATAATCATATCCATATCACAGATCCACAAGTAAACAAAGCTCAAATGCAAGTTAATCCATTCAAATCAAACTACATACATTCCAGGACAGATCGCAAGTGATCAAAAAGGGATCCATTAGATCCAATATTATCTCTACAAACAAGGCATACAATTACTTTATATAATCCATAATTTAATAACTACCAGGAACCAAATCTACAGCACATCAAATAATCTATTAAAACAATATTGTTCCACATATGTCGCATGACTCCATGAGTCGCTTAAACTTTAAGCTATTTAAACTATGGTTGTAAGCCCATGGTCATGGTTGCCTTTTTCTCTACTGTAGATTAACATTACATATACATATATAAGCTAAACCTGTGTTGTATAAACTAAAACAAAACCCTCATACAGATCATATTATCATAACAACTACTGCACAAAAATCGTAAAGACCCAATGGGTCGTATCTGGTTAAAGAATTATGGTCGTAAGTCTATTTTTAATGGCTTCCATTGTAAACAAAACCAAACACAATGCACAATAGAGCTAACAGAGCTATATAAACTATATTAAAACCCTCTCACGGGTTCACTTAATAATAATAATAATATCATTATTATTTATAGAGTTAAGGTTATAAAATTAAAACATTTTTTTCAAACAAAAAATAGCACAACCGTAAGACCATCAAAGATGGCAGCCTGTGAAACAGAGAATAAACACAGATACATTTCATAGTAAAGACCCCAAGGTTCGTTTCTTTACAACATCCAGTTAAAACAAAACATTGCGCGAATACAGGGTGGTTGTAAATCCATCTTTGAGGGCTTCCACCTATTTTAAAAACCACATATAAATTCATTTAAACAGAACCAACGATGTGGAGGTAAGACCATCCACAATGGCACCCAGAGTATCATCGCAATCTGCACAAGATTGTAAACTAATACACTTAAACCCTTACAAAAACAACAAGGTTGTAAAGTCGTCTATAAACAGAGGGTAAACCCCTTGAGGTTGAATGAATTTTAAACTTATCTTATGCAGACTTGGATTCCTCTCTTCTCATCTCCTTAAGCTCAAGCTTAAGTACCTACAAACAACTAAGATTTATATCAGATATGGTGGTTTTAGTAGTAAAGAAAAAAAAACAAGATAAGGTCATGTTTTTATCTTGGCATTTTATAACACAAGCCTGGGAGGAGGTGACCATGTCGCCTCCCTCTCTAACTCCCTCCACTTGCAATTGTTTAAGTTACAGTTAGGAAAATTTTAAATAACAAAAATGAAAAATCTAAGCAAGATTTGTAAATGTTATAACTTAACTTGGGCGAGTTGTAGAGAGGGCCATGGGTCGGCTCCTCCAGGGTTTCCCTTATACCTCCTCTTCCTGCAACCACAACCTGTAAAATCAATTTATGCCATAAACACTGATTTTTACTAAACAAAAACACAGAGATGAGTCCAAAACTTTTACCTTTTATCCAGGCAGCATGCATGGTCGATTTCGATGCTAGTTTTGTTGAGGTGCAAGCAGTGGAATGCATACCATTGTGAAAGCCACGGGAATCCGAGAACACCTCGGAGGGAAAACAAGCACAATGCCATTAACATGATGGCAACAACTCTACATTAGAAAACCATAACACCATCGCCCTTGACAGAGCAAAGCTTCGGCTCTTGTCTTTTACAGACCAATGATCGATTACACTAATGAAAGATTTAGACAAGCATAATAAAAACCCTTATAAAACCTTTGCAATCTCACCATACAGGTGTAAGGTCAAGATTCACTCTCAAGCCAGCTCGAAGGGCCTGGTTGCGCTGTCAACTCGCAGCTAGGACAATCATTTAAGTCTCCAAGTCAACCAGGGTACGAACCCTCCAACATAATATCTCGCGGCCAAGACAATTATGACGCTTAATCATTGCATTTCAAATGTATTAATCAAACTCAAACCATGGGTTAAACATCAACACAACAAACCTTATAATATATTGAAACATCCATGGCATAGACCATGTCAACCCCATACTCATTATAATATGTTAAAAACACATTGTATTATAATTTATAGCCTTTACATTATATCAACGAAGGTTTTACACTATGGTAAATACCATATGCCTTACAAACCTCATACCATTGCGCTTATGATGGAATAATCACATTGTACCATGAGCTTAGGCTATGGTAAGGCCTATGGCCTTTAAACCTTTTAAAAACCTTAATTACATTTGGATGGGGTCAAGACTATGGATAGTCTCCCAATCCTTAGGGCTACTAAATCCCTAGTAAGAACTATTAAAACGAAAGCAAGAAAACTGAAAACATCACCTGTGAGTGTAGCTGAATGAGATGGAAGGAGATGGTTGTTGGCTCAGCCGACGGAACCCGACATAGTAAGAAGAACAAAGATATTAGTAACTTTCTTAAGCATAAATAGCTTTAAATTTGAGTAAACTGTTGGTTAATTACTACTAGTCAATGCATGTAAAAAAAATTATTTACGAAATTGAGGTTCGCATACAAATGATGTGGCGAAGCTATAAGGTTTGCTACAAGGCATGGCTAGTGTCATTAATCTTAGGTACTTTCCCGCTATCCTGGAAGGGGACTCGGGTGTGGTCCTAAAGATGGAAAAAAATAGTCAAAAGGTAAGCAGGTATCAAAGGTATCATACCATTGGAGATTAGATTTCAAGTTAGAAAAGCTAGCTTCCAGGCCGACCTAGGGCCACAGTATTTCCTTCAGCCATGTGAGATGATCTAGGAATAAAATGGAAGATTAGCAAACATTGGGGTTAGGTGAAGGAAGTGGTTATGGGAGTGAATGATGAAGAGTGTGGATGGGCAGGAGATTAAAACGTAGTGTCTCCACCTAGCTTCTTAGGACCGAACAACCTTGTATGCAGGTGAGGATAGGTAGAGGCTTAACGTAATGGGTGCGACATGTCGTTCTACAAGCCCAACACGTGTTGGTCGAAGGCATTAATGATGGTAGGTGGTGAGTTAAGAAGGGAAACAAGAGAGGTTAAGTGGGAGATCTTTGCATGGAGTGGTAGTACACGGGTAGGAAAACATCTAGTTGGTGAGGTGATCGGTGGTACGAGACACAGTTGGGATATGATAGAGCTCATGATGGAAACTGATGCGAAGGGTGGTAACTTTTTAGGTTTCGGTAGGATAAGCACGCCTTTATTTTTGGAAAGTTAATGTTGGGGAATGCTCATTCCTTCAGGCCCTTTCTGCTTTTCTTTCAAAAATCATGGAGTGTTGGGGTTTGGCATTGTGAAATGTGGTGGAGTGAATTGGTGCAGAGTTGTTGATGGCGGTGGGGGAAAGTTGTGGGTGTTAGTTGAAAAGAGAATGGATCTGGAAGGGGTGTCACATGGTTTTGATTCGAGGAGTAAACACAAGGTGAGTCGAGAGTAGTTAAGGGTGACTCAAGCAGCTTGGAAGTATCATTTTTCCATCCCTCCCTTGATTCGTGCGGACCTAGAAATGCTGGAGTAGGGGTTTTGACTTTGGAGAGAGGTAGCGGGGAACACCCTCTCTATGGAGGAGGTTGCACTTGAAAATTGGATCCAGGACTTGGGGTCCTTGCATGCTCATCAGGGTTTATACGAGAAGAAATTATTATTGTATTGAGTTATAAAAGGGCTCCTCGTTAGTGTGTTATTGGAGTGGGAGCAAAGACAACATGCAAAGGAGATTTCAGTGGCATTTTGGAAGGAGTTGTATGCAAACAGTAGGATGCCGCACATGAGGATTGATGTGGTGGGAAAAGAACTGGGCATCCCCTTTTTGCCACAATTGGGTGTGGTGGCTCTTATGGGAGGCATGACATAGGTGGCGAATTTGGTCCAGGCGGTTTAGGGTCGGCTCCTCCGTCAACAAATATCTAGGTGCCTTAATGGTTTTGCAAGGGATTATCGTGCTAGTTAGCTTTGTTTAGCGGTGGATGGACCGTAAAAGCCTCTATATGCTAGATGGGGGTAGTCAAATAGTTCGAATTTAGGATGTAGAATTTTGTTTATAGGTATTCTATTTTGGTAAGGGACTGGGTAATGTTGAACATTTGCTAGATTGTAAGCCATGTTTTCTCTTTTGGGAGAGGGGGTTTAGGGGTCTCAATTTTGTGGAAAAATATACTGTCTCAAAGGATGGATCAGACAACCATGAAATTTACTTAGGCTCATAATTGTTGTACTTTTCTTTGTATACTATGTTAATATAATATGACTTATTTACAAAAAAAATAATAGAATTATAAGCATCTAGAAAATTGATTCGGTATAGACAAAAAATTGGTACTCACACATGTTTGTTTTTTCTTAGAGATGGTTATAATTTTATATTTTTTATCAATGTGAAGTATGGAGATTAATAAACGAATTTAAGTTGAGTAAGCATAAAACTATATAATAAAAAAATTTATAAGTAGGAAAACATATTTTTTTATCAAATATTTCTCACCAAAAAAAGAATATAGCTAATAGAATTAGAAGTAGGCAGGAAACTCGTGGGAACAAGGAGTTTAGACTATGGTAAAGTGTTGAGGAATGACAAGCTTTGAACGCGCAGGAAAACATCTAGGAGCTGTAGGAGGAACTCCAAAGGAGAACATAAGGAGAAACGAGGATCATGACAAGTTACAGTGGAGGTGCAAGAAAAATGGAACATTTTCGGTGAAGGAGATGTACTCCATAACAACAGGTGGCAAGATCGTCGATTTATACGAGAATGGAAGAAGATTTGGCATGCCAATATTTGTCCAAAGGGAGAAAATATGATGAAGTGTGGTTGTCTGGGACCAACGTGGCATTGTTTGTGTAGAGAAGAAGAGGAAACATATCACCTTCTGGATTTATGCCCCTCTGCGTCAGAAATATGGGATAGAGGCACAAATATTTTTTGACAATTGACCAGAGTTAGAGGCAGACCAAATCTCTCCATCAAATAGTGGACTATCAACCCTTTCTAGAATAACTTAGTTAATAGAATTTGACAACTTTTCCTTGGGTTCATCATGTGGGAAATTCGGAAGGAAAGGAATCAGTGAATATTCAAAGACAAATAACCCTCTATGGAGGAAGTCTGTTATGTATCTAAATATTATGAGACATTATTTTAAATATTAAATGTAGAATTAGTTAAACTAATGTAGGGTCACACCCTTTCATCGAAACGGGTGTGCTTTGACCTATAAAAGGTCTTCTCCATTATTGTAAAAAAACCATCATATATTCAATTATCATTTCACCGTGGGTTTAATTGCTAATCATGTGGGTTTAGAACTATTTTTCAGCTTCAAGTGGTATTAAAGCCACTGTTTGGCTCCTCGGCACCTTCCGCACAGCTCCACTCTTCTCCACCTCTCACCTGCTCCACTCTTCGCAGCTCCCATCCACTGCTCCATCCCTCCCGCACTGCTCCACTCGTTCTTCCACCACCACACTCACCTCCATCGTGTTGTGTTATCCACCTTCCACCTTTGCACCATGCTCTCCTATTCTACGCATCCCCTCCTCCCCGTTGCTCTCCTCTTCGACGCATCCTCCCACCTACACCTCCACCGCACCACCTCCTCCCTGCTGCCACCACCTCTTCATATCCCATCCTCCCTGTTGCACCCTCATCCCCATCCTCCTTCCTCTCCCTCTCCCTCCTTCCTCGCCCTCGCGCCCATCCTCATGCCGTCATTCCCACGACGTGCACCAAAAAAAAAAAAAAATTATAATATAATATATATATATATATATATATATATTATAATATATTATATTTATAATATTTTAATTTGTTTTATTATATTAAATAATAAAATAAAAGATTTATTATATAATAATTAATTATTATTTAAAAAAAAATCTCACCATACTTAGTAAACAAAAATTGCTCCCTACACAAGAAAAATATCGAAGATAAACGAAATTAAAGAAAGAATGGAGAAATTAGAGCTTAACCAAGTCCAAGGTTCTAAAAATCTTGAGGGTTTACACTCAAGACTCAACCAAATCGAAGGAGAACTACACAAAAGCAAAAATGAATTATCAGAGACTATAAAAAAAGAAGTCAATGAAGCAGTATCTTGGGAGATGGAAGGAGTAAAAAGGGAAATAACAGTATTGTTTGAATACGGATTAAGCAAACTCAAGTAGCATTTAGAAGACACAATCACCACATTAGTTGGAAAGGTGTCAAAGGAGGACCAACCATCCTCAAGTTCAATCCATCATAAGAAAATACCTCCCAGAAAGGAAATCCCACAAGAAGAGTTCGATCACGATCACTCTCCAAATCATGAACATTCGCTCTCTCCTCCAAAAAGAAGTGGATATCAAATGAAACCCAAGTTAGAATTGTCAAAATTCAATGGTGACACAAAACGGAGTGTGGCGTGGATCAACAAGGTAGAATAAATTTTTTTCATACACAATATCACAATTGATGAAGAAATGATAAAATATGCGTCGATGAAACTAGAAGATCGGGCTTACAACTGGTACATGTGGTGGAAGGTTACAACACAGACAACTAAGTGCAAGTGGAGAACATTAAAAATCAATTTCTTTAAGAGGTTTGAAGATTTAAAAGAAAAAGACTTCTTCGCAAAACTCACCAGACTGCAGCAAAAAGGCGACATCGATGAATACACCGATGAAAGGGAAGCCTTGGTGACATGTATGCCAGAACTCACAAACAGTCAACGCCTCCAAAATTATGTGTACAGACTAAAACCCTATATCAGAGATGAACTAGAACTATTAAATGTATCAACCTTAGATAAAGCCTGACACAAGGCAAAAATCATTGAGGAAAAATGGAAAGAGACGTGGAACAAGAACCATGACAAAGATCGAAGGTCCATCCAAAATACCAAGACTGACACCAAATACCAGCCACCACATCTAAGAAGTGGCAATAAAACCACTTTAGAAGTCCAACGAATGAAAGAAGGAAAGTGTACATATTGCGGAAAGACCCAAGACACAGATGTTTCAAAAAAGAGACCACCAAGAACTTATATAAATGTGAAGCAGAAGAGGAAGAAAAGTTAGATAGCGAGGAATATGACATAGAAGAAATAGGTGACATCCAGAATCCTTCGTCAGATTCAGAAGATGAAGAAATGCCCAAGATATCAATTTCAACCATAACAGGAATACACCAACCACAGACATTAAAACTTAAAGGGCATATAAAAAATAATAATGTTGTCGTCCTATTCGACACAGGAAGTACCCATAACTCCATCGTTGTAAGTGTTGCCAAGAGACTTAACCTTTTCATATATCCAGTACCTAACATGAAGGTAATGGTTGTAGATGGAACGAAAATAAAAAAAAGTGGGAAAATGCCACAAAGTTAAGCTACAAATACAATATTATAACCTTGAATCAGAATTTTACACATTGCACCTAGGAGGAGTTGATGCAGTATTAGGAATTCAGTGGCTGCAAACCCTGGGTACCTACTCAGCAAACCACCAAGAACACTTTATACAATTTAAGTGGCAAGGGGAAAGTTACAAATTATATGGATTCCAACCCCCTCACACACAAATTGTGTCATCCCACAAAATGGAGAAACTAATTCGAAAGGGAGCACCAACGTATGTCATGCAATGCCGAGAGATGGAATTATGAACTTTATAAAAAAATACAAAAAAAGTATTCGAAGATCTCCCCATGGAATTACCACAAGAAAGGAAGATCGAGCATGTCATCGAAATCAATTCTGGATCAATCCTTGTCAATGTCAAACCCTATAGGTACCCACACCATCATAAGATAGAGATTGAAAGATTAATCCGTGATTTAGTGAAGTGTGGAGTAATTACAGAAAGTCGAAGTCCTTATGTTGCATCGGTTGTATTGGTACGGAAGAAGGATGGATCATTCAGCCTATGCATCAATTACAGAGGGCTAAATAAGATAAGTATTAAAAACAAATTCCCCATTCCATTTATTGATGAAATGCTGAACGAGTTGCATGGCGCAAGGTACTTTTCAAAATTAGACTTAAGGTCAGGATACTACCAAATCAGAGTAAGGCTAGAAGATGTGGCGAAGACAGCCTTCCGAACCCATGAAGGACATTACGAGTTTAAGGTAATGTCTTTTGGGCTAACTAACGCTCCAACAACATTTCAAGCAACCATGAATAACCTATTTGAGCCATTCCTATGGAAGTTTGTACTAGTTTTCTTTGATGACATCCTTATATACAGTAAGACATGGAAGGACCATCTCATACATCTGGAACAAGTGCTCTCTATTTTAAAATAAAATCAGTTCTATGCCAAGATGTCCAAATGCACATTCGGTAAGGAAGAAGTGAGATATCTTGGTCACGTAATATCTAAAGAAGGAGTCAAGTTAGATCTAGAAAAAATCAAGTCAGTCATAGACTAGCCCAAACCTACCAGCATATCCAAGGTAAGGGGATTCCTTGGGTTAACTAGATACTACAGAAGATTCATCAGGAATTATGTGCACATAACCACACCCTTATCCAACCTTCTAAAAACGAATGCATTCCAGTGGAGTGAAGAAGTGGAAAAATGTTTTGAAGCCTTGAAGGGAATTATGTCCTCCACACCTGTACTAGCTACCCCAGACTTCTCCAAACCATTCATGATAGAATGTGATGCTTCAGTTTATGGTTTAGGAGCAGTACTAATGGAAGATGAACACCCGATAGCTTTTGAAAGCAAGAAATTAAACAAGCGAGAACAATTGAAGTCTACATACGATAAGGAAATGCTGGAAATTATGTAGGCATTGGTAAAGTGGTGACAATACCTCCTAGGGAGAAAATTCGTGATCCACACAGACCACGATAGTCTTCAATACCTACTTCAACAGAAAACATTATCCACAGAACAACATAAGTGGATAGAAAAAATCGTTGCCTTCGACATGGAAATAATACACAAAAGGGGAAGGAAAATGTAGTCGCAGATGCACTCTCCAGAAAAGATGAGGATATTACATCTTACTCCAACTCAGTTGCAATTCCAGAATGGTTAGATGAAATACGAAGTGAATACGCCAAGGACCTAGAAATAAGCACTATAATTAACAATCCCAACCGTGAGCCCAAGTTTGAATGGAAAAATGATATCCTTTGGTATAAGGGGAGGATTTATTTAAACTCAAAGTCTAAGTTCAAGGTTAAGGTAATGAAGGAATCCCATGATTCACCAGCCATATGACATGTAGGATTCTTCAAATCTTATTATAATGCAAGAAGGTCATTTTTCTATAAGGGAATGCAAAAAGATATACAACAATATGTGGTAGACTACGACAAATGCCAAAGGAACAAAAGCAAAAATGTTTTAACCTCGGGGTTACTCCACCCCCTACACATTCCAAACCAGAAATGGGAAGAAATATCAATGGACTTTATCGAGGGGTTACCTCTGTCGGAAGGTAAAGACAAAATCCTTGTAGTGGTCGATCGGTTAACCAAATTTGCACACTTCATGGCAATAAGAAAAACAGACACGACAAAACAAATTGCAGATGTATTTTGCAAAAATATATACAAATTACATGGCTTCCCAAAAGTCATCGTCAGCAACAGAGATGCAAAATTTAATGGAAAATTTTGAAGGGAATTTTTCAAACAAGTAAGCACATCACTCAATATGAGCTCAACTTACCACCCTGAAACAAATGGTCAGATTCAAGTCATAAATAAATGATTAGAATCATACCTACGTTGTTTCGTAACAGATAAACAAAACCATTGGTCCCAATGGTTACACTTAGCAGAATGGTGGTACAATTCAACATACCACACCTCCGCAAAAATGACACCTTTCCAAACTTTATATGGGTATGAACCTCCAAATTGGAAGGAGTTAGTTATGAAAGAGACTAATGTTCCAGAAGTAAGGAACCAACTAGAGAAATCTCAAAAAATGATTGAATTACTCAAGGATAACTTGATCATGGCACAAAACCGCATGAGGCAACAAGAAGATCAATGCATAACTGAAAGATAATTTGAAGTAGGATACTGGGTGTTCGTAAGACTCCAACCCTATAAACAGGTACCCCTTAAAAGGGGAGGAAAAACAAGTTGGCCCCAAAGTTCTATGGACCGTACCAGATTACCTAGAAGATTAGTCAAGTTGCATATAAATTATAGTTACCTGATAAAAGTCGTATACACAATGTATTCCATGTATCATGTCTCAAAAAAATGTTGGGGCAACATCAAATCGTACAAACAATACTTCCTATGTTATATGACGAAGGGAGGATCATTTGGGAACCATAGGCAATCATTGCAACCCAAGAAAGAAAGCTTCCTTCTCGAACACTCAAGGAATATCTCATTAGGTGGAAGAATTTTCTAGATGAAGACGCATCATGGGAGACATAAAAGTTTCGTCAACAATATCGGTCCTTACCCTTGCTTTGAGGACAAATCATTCTAAAAGACAATGGCAATTTTATGTATCTAAATATTTATGAGCCATTATTTTAAATATTAAATGTATAATTAATTAAACTAATGTAGGGTCACACCCTTTCATCAGAACAGGTGTGCTTTGACATATATAAGGTCTTCTCCATTATTGTAAAAAAACCATCATATATTCAATTATCATTTCACTGTGGGTTTAATTTCTAATCATGTGGGTTTAGAACTATTTTTTTGCTTCAAAGTCTGGACTTTAATCACTACCCACGTCCAAGAAACTCTAAAGTTTTGTGCATAGTCGTTTAATGCTATATAAGATGAAGGGCGTGAAACATGGATCCTCTGGGAAAAGGGAGTGAGATCCATCATGAATTTCGTTGGCACTCCCCTGGTTAGTAGAATGAATCCTAGGATCCATGAGGTTTGGTCTCCACCCCCGGAAGGGTTTTATAAGTTGAATTTTGACACCGCCTCAAAAGGTAACCCAAGCCAGGCTAGGTTTGGGGGAGTCATCTGAAACCACCTTGGGGACATAAGCTAGTTGAATTGGTGATACATAGGTTCAGATACAAATAATGTGGTAGAGATGGAATGTCTGCTACAGGGCCTAGCCAGTTTCATTGATATGAGGCACTCTCCCATTATCTTTGAAGGGGACTCAGGCATGCTACTAAAGATGGCAGAAAAAATTCAGAATGGTAAGCACGTGTCAAAGGTTTCAAACCATTGGAGGTTAGATTTTAGGTTAGAAAATATAGCTTCCAAGTTGAACCAGGGCCACGAGATCTCCTTTAGCCGTGTGAGACAAGTTGGGAAGAAAATGGCGGATCTTTTAGCAAACATTATGGGATGCACAATGGAGAGCATGGATGAGCAGGAGCTTAAAACGTAGTGTCTCGACCTAGATTCTTAGGACTCAACGACCTTGTATGCGGGTGAGGATAGATGGAGGCTTGACGTAATGGTTGCAACACATGGTTCTACAAGCCCGATGCGTGCTGGTCGAAGACATTGATGATGATAGGTGGTGACTTAAGAAGGGAAGTGAGAGGTTAAGTGGGAGATCTTTGTACAAAGTGGTAGTACGTGGGTAATACAACATCTAATTAGTAAGGTGATCGGTGGTATGAGACACAATTGGGATACGACCGAGTTCATGATGTAAACTAGTGTGAAGGGTGGCGGATTTTCATGTTTTAGGAGGATATGCATATCCTTATTTTTGGAAATTTTATGTTGGGGAATGCTTGTTCCTTTTGAGCCTTTCTAATTTTCTTTCAAATGTCATGGAGTGTTTGGGTTTAACATCATAAAATGTGGTGGAATGATTTGGTGCAGAGCTGCTAGCTGTAGATACAAGTTGTGGGTGCTACCCGAAAAGGGAATGGGTTTGGAGGGGGTGTCAGATGATTCTGATTCAAGGAGTAAACACAGGGTGAGTCAAGAGTAGTTAAGGGCAACTGAAGCATCCTAGCAGTACCAAGTATCCATCCCTCCATCGATTCACACGGACCTAGAAATGTTGGAGCATGGGGTTTGGACTTTGGAAAGAAGTGGAGGAGAATTCCCCCTCTGTGGAGGAGGTTGCACTCAAAAATTAGATCCAAAACTTGATGTCCTCGCATGCTAGTTATGGTTTATACGAGTAGACAATAACATTGCATTGGGTTATAAAATATCCCCTTGATAATGTGTTATTGGAGAAGGAGGAAAAACAATGGGCATAGAGATATTTGTGGAATTTTGGAAGGAGTTATATGCAGAAATCAGGATGTTGCGCATGGATATTGATGTGGTGAGAAAATAACTGGGCATCCCCTTTCTGTCGTAATTGGGTGTGGTGGATCCCATGGTGGACGTGGCGTAGGTGGCGAATTCAATCCAGGTTGGGGTCTGGGCAGTTCAAGATCGAATCCTCCATCAATGAATATCTAGGTGACTTAATGGTTTTGCAAGGGATTATCGTGCTACCTACCTCTATTTAGTGTTGCATGGGTCATATAAGTATGTTAGATGGGGGTAGTCGGATAGTTATATTTCAGTTTGCAAATTTCTATTTATGGGTATTCTATTTTGATAAGGGGTTGGGTATGTTGAACATTTGTTAGATTGTAAGCCTTGTTTTCTCCTCCGGGAGGGGGCCCTAGGGGTCTCAATTTTGTGGAAAAATAGACTGTCTCAAAGGTAGATCAAATAGCCATGCAAGTTACTCAAGTTGGTGGTTGTTGTACTTTTCTCTATATACTCTGTCAATATAATATAAATAGCCATGAAAGTTACTCAGGTTGGTGGTTGTTGTACTTTTCTCTATATACCCTGTCGATATAATATGACTGACAAAAGAATAGAATTACAAGTATCTAGAAAATTGATTCGATATAGACAAAAATGACAATCATATACAACAATAAGATTTTGATAAGTGGAGATAAAGAAAAATGGAAAATTGTTAAAAGAGTGGGACATGGAAGAAGAGGGTTGCTCAACAAATAAAAATGGTATGATTAAGGCATGTACAAGAAAATTACAAAAAAGAAAAAAATGGAGAAAACACAAAAAAAACACAAATACTACATAAATAACTTTCAACATGCACATAAAATTAAAGTGCAAAAATACTCGAAGCTTAATATTTGATGGTGTGAAAACCAAACAATTGTATAACTAGGAACTAGTTAGCACATGTTGAGATCTCAAATGGGAATATGGGAACACGGTATGGAGTCATAGGAGAAAAGGTTATGCAAAGAATGTGGAAAAGTGGAGGTAAAGATTGAGCAACACTTTATACTACACTTTGTACTACTTAGAAATGAGGGGTAGGTCAAATTTGCATAGGAGAGATTGAAAATCAATATTTCAAGAATATTTAATGAGAGGTACACCAAGTTTGATTGATAAAATAATGTGGGTAAGAAGGAGATGGTTGACACTAAAGTCAAATTCAAAATATAACGCTTGGACCTGGAGCAAAAGAGCTAGTTGAGTAAACCAAGTCTATATTTTTTATCTTTCCATTACTCCACTAGCTCAAATTTTCCATTACACAACTAGCCCTAGTCATTGTAATTCCTTGTTTTAATCTCTTGAAAAATAATGCACATAATGTAAATTTTGTTGTCCTATATGGTCCATCAATCCTGAAAACAAATTGGTTTGTTGTCCTACATGGTCATTCAATCTTGAAAACAAATTGATTTGTTGTCCTGTATGGTCATTCAATATTGAAAACAAATTGATTTGTTGTCCTATATGGTCATTCAATCTTGAAAACAAATTGATTGATAAAAAAGGAAAAGGATATTGTGTTCATAATTTGAATGTTATGATTACAGCACTAGTTACAATCATTTTTATTCCTTATTTTAATCTTTTAGAAAAAGATATACAAACCATGAACTTTGGTGTCTCTTATAATATTTCAATATGAAACAATCATCCTCTCTGTATAACATTTAAACCATTAGAGATTAAGAAATTCAATTTAAATATAAATTTAGTAAGTAATGTAGATAACAAAAGTTTCATCCAATGATTAATTGGAAATATGTGAACATGGCAATCTAAATATTAGTGTTAGTTTAATTATTTACTAAGAATAAGTTTAAACATTGTTAGTTTAATTATTTACTAAGAATAAGTCTAAACATTGGACATTTTTGTAAGTGTGATGAGTTTTTTATCAGAATTTGATGATTTTTTTTTAATTCAAATTTTATGTTGTTCAAATCCTACTTTATAATGCATAAATGAATTCAACCCCTTCAAATACTAATGGGGCACCTAGATTATGCAAATATAAAGATTGTTACCGTTCTTTAAGATCTTACATTTGTTTACTGGATTATGTAGAAATAGTACTAGAAAATGCAAAATCATGGAACCTTTGGCTATGTAATTCATTAAAATTTATCTTAATTTTTTTTATTTAAAATAATTATCATCGACATTTTATCAAAATTAAAAAATAAAATAAAATATCTAATATCTTCTATGATTATTTTCTTTTTTATTTTAACTTTGCCTTTATTGTTATTGTTATATAAGGTTGACTTCTTTTTTTCAGGATAAAAAAAGACAACTTTATATTAATTAAAGTTGTATCCAAATATCGGATTGTTACAAATAACTTCCATAGACGATTGGCACTATTTGCAGAATTGGTCCAAATTTCAGCCCTTACAGAAAAAATTAGTTCATCATTGACAAACATTACATCTATAATTCAAAAAAATACGAGGTCTAAGTAGTCCTATACAAAAAAGAAACGACACTTGTTCTTCATAACATGAAAAGAAAGGAGAAGCACTAAATGAAAATGGGAAGCTCGGCTGAGCGGACACATCTCCCGCTGAGAGAATGGTAAACCTTATAATCCCATCCATATTGCCCAATAACAATTTGGATAGTGAATCTGCTTCCACATTCAGCTCCTGAAAAATGTGATGGGAGGTTAAACCATTAAAATCATTCATCAGACTTTGGGTATCCCCTAACGAGTGGTTTAATTCCAAAACCTTTATCTGGGTCTTCCCCAGTGCCCAATTGATGATCACTTATGAGTCTCCCAACACTTGCATATCCTTCAAACCCACATCTTTGCAAAACGAAGAACACTCCACAAACCCAATACCTATGCCCGAGTATTAGTACATTGTATAGGTTTTAACCAACCTTTAATCACCACATCATTTTCTAGATTTATAACGAACCCCACCCCACATTCTCTGTTAGAGGTCGCACCATCAAAAAAATGCCACTGAATGATCCTGCTCAATAAGTGGACAAGTGAGGCACCTTTTCCCTTGTCCAGAGAACTCTTTGCTCCTTTCTGAAAACGTAGAAAGAATCTTCACATAAATTACCTCTGGATTTTGGTGGAAATTCGAAAATAATGAGACGTTTTTGGCCTTCCAGACCTCCCACAACACAAAACAAGGAAGGCATCCAAGACTGTTTTTTCAAAGTAGCCAATTCTGAAGATTTTCCCCTGCAGTCACTTTCGACCAGCAATGATCAATCTTAAAATGGTTAATTAAAAGAAGCCACAAATCGCTGAAAAAATAACACTCGCCAAACAAATGGAATGATGGAGTCGTTGTTTGAAAAACATAATGGGCATCTCCCCGGTCCCTTGAAACCTCTGACTTGCAGGCCCTCCTAAGTCAGTATTTTGTTTTCAAGCACAACCAACAGAAAAAATTTACTTTTAAAGGTATCTGGCCTTTCCATAGCCAAAGTGACCACCGATCTGGCTTGATTGATCCCTATAGGGTGATAATGGCTCGATAAGCCAGCCTAGCGATCACCTGTCCTTCTCTTTTATCGAACGCCCACACCAACTCATTGGCATTAACTGACAGTTTTATGTTTCCTTGGTTTAGAGAGGAGACATACCTATCCCACTCCTCAACGAGCCTATCCGTCAACCCCAAAATAGTGGAATCGACACAGTAGACACCTCTAGTCTTCCAATGAATATCCTTCAGCACTAGCAGGTTTCTACGGTGCAACTCGACTAGCAGCTCCTTCGAGATTTTGTAGTGTTCCCCAATTCCATAGATCAGGTCAATGCCAAGCTGTAGCTAGATACCCCTGCCCACCTTCTAGTTGAGGTCGTTTGCAATGATGGGACATATTTTAACCATACTATTCCATATGGTTGATCCACCATTCTTTGAGCCCATGTCGTCTCTGATCCTGTGAAGAGGGTTGAGCCCTTTGAAGTATTTGGCTTTGATGATAGTTCCCCACAAACCATTGCTAATTAAACTCCTCCAAAGCGATTTAGCACAAAGCGCTGAGTTGAAATGACCCATGTGTTTTACGCCCCAGCCTCCAAGGTCACATGGGAAAGATAACTTCTCCCATGAAACCAGATGAAATTTACCAGCCATCGAACAACCCGACCAAAGAAACTGGAAAAGGAAAGCTCTAATTTTTTACAGGATCATGGTTGGTAAATATGTAGACGGGAATACCTTGTAAGATTGATTTGATCAATTCTAGTCTGCCACCCATAAAGAGATACTGAAAGGCCCAGCTTTTGATCTTTATGGAGATACACTTCAGTAACCATTCCCAGTCTCTTTGACCGTAACTATTCAGCTTTAAGTAGAATCCCAGGTACTTGAAACCTTTCTCGAAGGATCCTGAATCGTAAGGGAATAGGATTAACATCACGTCCTTTAGAACCGAATCCCCACATGAGTATAACAAGAATGATTTGTTCTTGCTAATTTCCAATCCTTAGGCCCAACAAAAACAATAGAGGAGAGACTGAAGATGTTTCCACTCTTCCAATGAGCCGCCTCCCATGATGAGCACATCGTCGACAAAGAGAGTATGGGAGACTCTCAAGCCTCTAGACACTTTTACCCCGAAGAAGAGATTAAGAGTTTTTGCTCTGCAAATAAGCAAACTGAGACCTTCCATTGCTAATAAAAACAAATAGGGAGATAACGGGCAGCCTTTCCATAAACCCCTGTAGCACTTGAAAGGATCTGAAGGTACACCATTAACCAACACAGGAAAGGGAGGCGTGGAGATAACGCTCATGATCCACTCAACCAGATTTGGGAGCATACCCATCTGAACTAGGATCATTCTAAGGTACGACCAATTGACTCGATTGTAGGCCTTCATCAAATCCAATTTAAGGAAGAATGCAATCCTTTTGTGGGCTTTGGTGGAATGGATACATTCCTGTACCACTCCCACTGCATCAGTGATCTGACGATTAGGCAGGAAGGCGAACTATTCCCCCGAGATGAATTTACCCAAGATATGCTTCAGCCTTTCGGCGATTATCTTTGTAATAATTTTATATAGCAAGTTACATAACGAGATGGGCCGAAAGTCACTGAAAGACTCCGGATGCTCCTTCTTCGGGATGAGCATGAGGTAAGTCAAATTTAGAGTCCCACCAATCTTTCACTATAACCTAGTCTCTTCCATCGCATCGGCAATCTCCTGCCCAAGAAGGTCAAAAAATGCCTATAAAACTCAATAGTCCAGTCGTCAGGGGCTGGAATTTTATCCTTCACAAACACGTCCAACGTCTGCTTTACCTCAACACAAGTCACTGGTCTGTCTACCAAAGAGCAATCTTTAGGAGTGAAGAAACAAGGAAAGTTTTGAATAGTCGACAGTTGCTCTAATAGGTTGATATCACATGGGCTAGAATACACGGATTTGAAGTGAGTCACAACCACCAATCGAATTGAGGGTTGGTCAATACACAAATCACCCTCATCAGACATAATATCACACACTGTATTCATCAACCTATGCCAGTTTGCAAAGCGATGAAAAAATTTCGAATTATTGTCACCCGCCTTGAGCCATATAACTTTGCTCTTCTGGCGCAGAGTCTCTTCCCTCAACTTTAATAATAAAACCCGCTTTGACTCTAGTTCTCTCAAACAATTCCTCCTATCGAAGGAGAAAAAGTGCTCTTCCACCACCCCAGTGAGAGAATGGTTTTCGAAGTCGATTTCCTCCAACATTTTACGATCATCTTTTTTTTTCTTTTTTTCCCACTTTTTTAACTTTTCTGTCAGACCGAATATTATAGAGGAGTAGTGTGTATCCGACCAAGAAAGTCAATTTTCCTTCACTAGATCACAAAAGGAGTTGTCCTCCAGCCAAACAGGATTGAATTTGAAGGGGTAGGAAACTCTGTCCTTGTCAAAATTTAACTGCAACAGAATGACCTTGTGGTCAGAGAAACCCAAGGAATGGGACCAAATTCTGTATTTTCCAAAAGAGTCACAAAGATCCTGAGCCATGAGGAATCTGTCCAGTCTATTAGCAAGACCCGCTTTATCACATCTCCCGTTAGACCGGGTAGGACTGATCACGTTCGGTACGATGTCC
The DNA here is from genome assembly GCA_001517045.1 of Pseudotsuga menziesii. Classification (NCBI taxonomy): domain Eukaryota; kingdom Viridiplantae; phylum Streptophyta; class Pinopsida; order Pinales; family Pinaceae; genus Pseudotsuga; species Pseudotsuga menziesii. Next base: position 235,940 of record LPNX010202785.1, read on the forward strand.
ACCAAATGCAACTCTTCTAACTTGGCCTTGAAAAACTCAGAAATGGGATCATCAATCCTTCCAACACCCCAAACTTCATCCTGCGAAAAGGTAAGATTTAGATCTCCATCCACTATAAGGGATCTATCATCAAGAGTTCCTGACTGAAAGATCCTTTCCTAGAACTCTAGTCTCCTACTATAAGGGGCATAGATATTTAAAATCCTTAGAACCTTCGGGAAGCCTAGCATATGACCCTCCACCAGTATACCAACATCAGGCATGACAGCTCTAAGATTTGCAACCTGGGGGTTCCAAGAAACCAGCATTCCACCCTACAGTCCAAATGAGTCCCAGGTAGAAACACGCCAGGACGATTTAGTTTCAGAAAATAATCACACGCAGAGACCCCATCAGTCATAGTCTCTCGTAAAAGAACAACACATAACTTAGTCTTGTCTAAAAAACACTTCAGGGAAACCCTTTTGGGTCCACTACTAACCCTTTCACGTTGAAGGAGACAAGGATCATTGAGGCACCTGTGGGGGGATATTGAATCTCTAAGAGCCCAGTTATCAGTAATAGGGGAGGAACTCACAGTCCTAAGGAGACCTTTATCGAAGAGGGAGGAAAGCCTAGGATTTTGACATACAACCGACTTAGCAGCTAAAGGGTCCATAGGCAGGGGCTTACCCTTCTTCGTAGGCTTTCACACCGAGACATAAGTTCTCCTAATCGACGAGATGTTCACCGTGTCAGGATATTCATAACCATTTTCAAACATTGGCAGAGGTCTCAGCCCCGAGGAGGGAGCCCTAGCCATCGGGGAAGGAACGTCCTGTAAAGGAGAAGAGGAGATCTGAATCAAAGGGGGAGAATGAGGAACCTTTTGCAGAGGGGGGAAGTCATCCATGGAGAATAAATGATTCACATCAGTGTGAGCCCCTTCAAAAGAAGGAGTGGCGCATGATACATTAGTTTCAACCACTTCACGATGCCCACCAAGCTTTATGCCGTTGAGAGATGGAGAAGCCCCTGGACCCAAAACATCGACAGCCTCGCCCCCCCCCCCCCCCCCCCCCCCACCCTTAAAGTACCCTCCACGGATAGAAGAACAAAAAATTCCTCCACAGACATGAATTTAGGCAGAAGAGAGACAGAGCTAGTGAACTTCCCCACAAACGCAGCCGCTGATGCCTGGTCCAAAGGTAAGGGGAAGCATGGCCCTTCAGATGACTCCAGTCCTGACCCCTTGGGCTTTGAGCAACCAATAGCTTCAAAATGCTTCACATGGAAAGAGAGCTTAGAGTGGTCGACTCCCTTGCACAGAAAGCAGCGAAAGGGCACACACCAATAATCTACTTTATGAATGAAAGTCCAAGAGCCATGTCCATCTCAACCAAAACATGAGGAGCAATACGATTGGATCCCAGGAGGTGAGAGTCCTCAATGTGGATAAACTTTCCGATGGAGTTTGCTACATACTGAAAGCCTTTCAAATTCCAATAAAACGGTTTAGGTGGTGTTTCGCAAGCACCGCAAACTTGGGGTCAAAGTTTATTGTCCATCTCGACATCACCAAATATCCTTTTCCCTTCACCCAATATCTCTCTTCCACAACTTGTCTATCTTCCTCATACAAGAAGTGGAAGGCAAACCAACCATTTACCATCGCCAGTACCCTCGAGATGTTTTTGATGTAAGGCTTCCACTGTTCCCGAATCCATTCTAATAACTTGACTCTTGAAATCTTTAAGAATTCCATTTTCCAACCATCGATCGCATGGCAAGAGTCGACACTAAGTCCATTGTAACGTCCCTCCCAAGGACACATAAGGGCCTGTCCTTCTGGGCTTTTTCAAACTTTGGGGGGTGAGGGCTTCGTCCAGAGCTATTAGACAAACCCCGGGACAATGAAGGGTGAGGGGGAATATAATTTTTTATATCAAGGACCTCACCACCTTTTGAAGACTCATCACCTCAATGGACAAACCCCAACGAGATGTCAGGTGCATAAGATGCGTCCATCCCCGTCTTTGGGGGAGAAAAGTTAGAGGGAGAGTTGAAACCATTTTTGGGCCTCCTACGGGGAGAGAACTGTCCCGAGCTCATTGGAAACCACCATCTAAGAGAAAAACACCAACAAAAGTCAAGCTACAGGGATGAAAACCTGAGAAAAGAAAAATTCCCACTTTGATTCCTAGTTGGTACTACACTGAGGTGTACTCACTTGAACTCCAGGGCCATAGCAAGATTAAAAAAACCATGAGGATAGCATGCCGTCACCCTCGAGCTGAACCAAAAAAAAACCAGAAAACGACTCCATGCAAACCATCTCTCCATCCTCCAAGGTTGACTTCTCGGTTAGTTTAACTATAACTAACCTGATTAATGCACCCTAACGAAATACCTTATTAACTTGGAGTAACATGGTGCCTTAATCTTGCCACATGCTCTTGTCTTTTGTGTCACTCAAACTAGCCACGTGCTCTTGTCGTTGCCTCTCTCATTTTGTACATATAATAAAAGTGTAGGACTCTTTTTGTTGTTGTTGGATTTTCATATGGCCTATGTTACGTAGGGGTTTGCGTTTGCACATTTGGATTTAATTTTAAATTTTTTTCCAAAGTCAAATTCCGGGACCCAAAATCATTATGGAGTAAACATGTCATATAGTCCAAGTTAGGTATCTTAATAGCTTTAGATGGTGGCCAATTTCTCATGAAACTTCGAGAGAGTGTACCTTTACGTTACGTTACGTTACCGTTGACTTTGTGAACCCTTGGAGGAAATGTGTGTATGGTGGTGATGAGAATCGCCCGTTACGAACTTAGGCTTAAACATTAAATCAATGAGGCCCTAGAGAAATCAATCCCCCAAAGGTTATATAGTTCATATTCCTTGAGACGTGACCTCACAAGAATTGGCTTTAGGATATGATAGGAACAAGGTAAGTCGAATAAATAAGTCGACCATGTGAAAGGGGATTCCAATGTCTATACTTTTAATGTTAAAGTAGACGTCATATTCCAATTTGGTGGTCCTATGGGATAATCAATCCATTTCTAAGGTTACTGCAATGCGATCCAAAAAAGGAAAAAAAGAAAAAAACATTTAGTATTTGGTTGTTTATTTGTAAATTAAAATAGTTTTTCATTTTTATTTGTTCGTGCAGGAGTTGCTATCCAGGGATTCCTGAACACATGAAAGAAGAATCGAACTTTGGACTGCTGACTCATTAAAACTGTATCGTAACTTTGAAGAATTATTATCATCTTTTCGTATTAAAAGATGGATAAGAATCTATTTACATGAAAAGTGATTTTTTTAATATATCTTTTAGCTGTAAAGTTGACGACAGAATTTAAATATGTTATATTTTCAGTCTCAAATACATAAAATAAAAAAGAAAATATAACTTTATTTGGTGTAAGAGTATTAGTAACTGACCAAGACGGTTCCGTGGCGACAGACACGCCGGCCGGAATCTGCAGGCGGTGGACGCGTTTAAACGGCTGCGAATCCTTCTAATGATTGATTATAATAATCAGAGAAAGATGGTATCTAATCCTTCCGCAATGCCAGTGCCACGTTGCCGGGAAATATTTCTGGTCTCGGATTACCGGGAAGCTAAGTTTATGTCGTTGGAACTTGGGTATAGTGTAACTAGGTGACGTATCGTCGGTGATTTTTTTTAGTTAAATAGATTATTTAAAGTATATAGCGATTTGAATAAATATAGTATCCTTAATGGAACATGGGACCTTGAAGATTCTGAATAAGTCCACTGCTCGACGGGGTCCAGACTCCTTAGCGTGAGGCAACACTAGAAATGGGGGGCCAGAGAAGTATGGTGCATAATGCTGGTTGTGGATCTCCAATAGGTACTACCATATTCTAATTATTAGCTGGTTGTGGGGTCTACATCTATTCACACAAATAAAACAAAGAGAGGCCCACCATGAATATCTTCATCCTATAAAATTTAGGATAGCTATGGTGGGTCCCATAACCCAACCAATCACATTAAAGTTGTTTGATGTCCACGTGTGATATTGCCTAAAACAAGGTAAAAAGCAAAAATCTATTAGGCTAAGAGCGAATCGACATAAAAGGTTGTGATTGGGGAATCAATCAAATTGGATGGTATTGGAGTAATGGATAAGGATGGTTGTTGTCGATTCGATTTGGTTGGTCTTTAACACTAAATAAATTGATATAGTTCAGTTGGATTAACTTTGATTATATTTTTAATATACTTGAAAATTTCATATGTTTTTTTGGTCCATTATAATTATGCTTCAATATAATCTCAAATTGAAAAAAATGAGACAAGTGACTTGAGGTGATCAATACTTAGTCGGTTGTAGAGTATTTAATGTGACTGCAGCAGGCATCTTAACTTTTGGATTAAAATTGTTTAAGATCCAACTATTAGGATGCCTACAGCAGTCGCATTGAATGCTCTGCAGCAGGATAAGTATTAATCGCCATGACTTGATATATGATGTCTTCCCGTTGAAACAATTAATGGCCCGACACGTGTGGGCTTGTTTGGCACATTTAGAAAAGTCCAATGGGTTATCATGAATATTTTAGCACATCCACATCCTTTCTAGTGTTTGCCTCCATATTCTTCTAGCATATATTCAATCTCGAGTGAATTATGGTCCTTATTGGTTCTTGGTCATTGTAATGGTCTACAATTCGCTTAGAGTATTTAGATTATTCATTAACCCTAAACACTTGCTCTAAGCGAATTGTAGACCATTACAATGTGGTCTCTTCTAGAGTATGCACTAGATCTTGGTGTTCTTATTATGAGAAACCATAGTAGGAAACAAAGGCAATTTGATTACATGAATGTTAATTTAAGAATGGATGAGATGTGCTGTTTTTTTTATGGTTTATGTAGTTTCCTCCTAGGTTTCAATTCGAATTCTTTACTAGGTCCTATTGAGACAAGTATAGAGAACTCGAGGAAGAGCTTCTGGACTATGTGGAGAACGACATTTTGAATTCCCTAGCCATATTTTGAACACATGAGGAATTACTAGAGGTTTGGAAGTGTGTAGATGTGAAAGCATATCTAACCGTGTGGATAGTTAGTTAAAGCATATTAAATCATTCTAACCATAAGGGATAGTTAGTTAGAAGGGCTCGGGCTAGCTTCAAAATAGCATTCATGTCTTCCCTCATTTCTTGTAACAACTTGAGCTTAGAGTGTTTTAGGAGCTTTACTGTCACAACCACTTAGCCCAATGCCCTCTTTTCACCGAGGTTGGGTAAGAGCATGCAACACTGCAACAAGGTTTCGCTAAGGGTGAGACCAACTTGGCTACTAGCCTGGCAAACTATGCCTTAACCAGTGGAACACTTTTCCCTTAACACTTAGGCTTTTTCATTACACTTGCCTACTTAGACCCTTTTATAATTAGCCAAATTCTTATAACATCCCACAAGTATAACGAAAGCACAAATACACACAACATAGAAATATGGTGGTAGACCCAACCAGGCTTGCCGAATATTTTTACTTGGCAATATAACGTATCACAATAGTACATAGAAACCAAGGGACGTTGGCAGACCAAACCCTCCTGTTGTGCGACCCAACAAACCAACACCAATAAACCCTTCGCTCTAAGCTATTTGAGCCAAAGAACTTTGTCGGTCTCCTATCCGTTGTTGCACGAAGCCGTCAAAGCCTGCTCCAAACAAACCGTATGTTACTTCTTCCCACGTGCTTCTTTCTGCCTATCACAAGGCTTCTTCCAACATAACGCATGTTTGTCGAACGCCCAATCAACGCCCAAAATGAGCCTTTTCTAGAATCTCTGCAAAAATTGTCTGCAAGAAAACTACTTATCCACAGCTCTCTCTTAGCTCTATATGTTTCACAAGAACTGTCATCCAAAATAACTAGATTGTCACACAACTCCTCCTTGAGTTGTGGATCCGCAGGTCTGCCCAAACTGGGTGTAAAGCTGACCTCTATGGTAACCTCAACAACTAAGTCGAATTAAAACCTTCACTTCTCCCATGTGCATTGCCCCAACACTTATACGTTTTTCCTTGTGTGTTGTCTCCTTGACTTCCATAACTTAACTTTAGTTTGCCTTCATTCTTATATAGCTCACCATGTGGGCGAGCATGACCCAAGAATGGTCATGCCCTTGCTTAGTGCCCAGGCTAAAGTGCCCCTCCGCTAACGTGTAATCCTTTCCAAGCCAACTCCCACAAGTGCGCTCGTCGTCCAACTAAATAGTTCGTCAACCCAACGCATTATCGAATTGTCGTCGTCGTCCATCCAACTGTCTGTCGTTGTTGTGGTCTCTCGACGTGTCTCCGTGGAGCTTGTTAGCACTTGGTCCAAGCGTGCCCTAACTCCCAACGTCTAGTGCATTTGATGTTCCACTTGAGTGCGTGGAGCTCCCGGAGCCCCATCCCGCGTTTCTTGCCCGTGTGCCACACTCCCACTTCGTTTGGCTTGCCATGCCTTGAATTGGCTCACTGTGTGCTTGAGTGTGGGTGCACGCCCATGCATGGTCCGCATGCCCTACTTGCTTCCATTTTGTTGTTTTGGTTGTCTAGGCAAGGTTCCCTTTCCACCAAGCCTCTAGTCCATCAACCGATACGTCTTTTTCCTACCGGGCACCCAAGCTAGCCTCTTGGGCATGAGCGCTTGGCTCCTATGGGCATGAAGGTGATGTGGCTAAGTGCGTTTGGCCCAAGGCCATTACATTTAGGGCCTTTGTTTAAGGCTATGCCATTTCAATCACATCATCTAAATAAACCGTCTTTGGACATTTACGTCGTAAACAAACTTGCATCAAGGTGAGGGTTGGGTAGGTAAAATTGTCGTTAGGGCATAATCATGGGATGTAAATGCTGGAAGAATCAATGAAAGTGTCACTTGTAGGCAAATTCAGAGGAAAATCTATTAAAAGTGGCTCCCTAAATCATTGGTTGGAGCAAGTTGGAAGATTCAATTAGGTTACTCTTAGAAATGCCTATTTTGGTTAAAGGATGGATATGTTTTGATATGTGGAATGAAAAGAGTGTTGATTACATTTTGTCTCGGATAAGGCTTTGGGGTCCCTCTAGCCTTGTCCATAAACTACAGTTACCAATATTTGATCCAAAAGTGAACCAATGATAATACAACATTTTTGGGTTCTTTTGCCAAGTTTTCCATTGCAATTATATAGATTGAAGGGTCTTTAATGGATATTAAAAATTCACTAGAAAAATTTATTGCGAGGAAACTAATTCTAGAATATCTTAAATCAAACAATTACTTGTGTTCTCATGGATTTGGATTTAAGAGAGGGCTTACAAGCAAAATGGATGTGTTCATTCAACCCATTAATTCCAATCACCAACCAGTTGATTTATAGCAGTGCATTGATCTCTAACATTTTAATTTCATGATTTTAGTAAACAATTTTGATTCTTATACACCCATTTGTTTGATTTGTTTAGACCTTAAACACAACATTGTTCTCGTTATGGTCAAATGGATGTAGCTTGGGTGGTTGGGAGGAATGAATGTTACCCTCCCCACCCAGGTTCTACTCTGGTAAGTGACACGATGCTCTTGTGGAGCCCTTTGTAATAAATGTTGTGAATGATGAGCTGACCATACCTTGATTTAGTTTGAATATCAGGTATTGGAATTTTCCGTGGAGTAGCCCTCTAACAAATGGTGAACCACATTTGAAAAAAAAAACATTGTTCTCGTTAAGAAGTATTTTTTAATTGTAACTCAATATGAATAACCGCATTTTTTTTTTAATCTCCATGGACAACTTCAGTATTTGTATGGTTGTCATCTACAATTGCCTTAAAAATGAAAAAGAAACAATCCAATTTCTTATGGAAGTGAGTTGTCAACTTTAACAAATGCCAAAACGAAGGAAGCTTAAAATGAAAAATCAAATATCTCTTAAAGGGTTTATCGATTTATATGTTTATTAAATTTTATATGCGTGGAAATATTTGAAGTAATCAAACCACGTAAAATTTGTTCTTTGTAAAGCACTTCAAAATGGCAAACATACTTGTCACTACTTGGATAAAGTTATGTTTAACCTTTTGTGTGATATAATCCATTGATTGAATGTAACATTTTACACTTTTTCGTTTGAGTATTCATATGTGGAATGTTGTATTTCATATTTGCTTGCTGTTTTGATGTGGAAAAAAAATTGCTTGCTCTTCTAAGGTAGGTTTTAGATGTATGCTCTTTATTTTAAAGTTTTTGATGTATATTTGTTATGTAAGGGATTGATGTTAAACATTAAAAGGTTATTAGAAATATATTTACAATAGGTAGTTTTTGTAATGATATATTTAGATACTGATTATTTTTAAGATACAAACAAGGGTTGAAAATGTTTTTTCTTCTAAGAAAAAGATCTTAAACTATTTTTGTCTAGTTAAGAGCTTATCTTTCTCAAACATAAGGAAATGTGTTAATGGTCAAAGATCTAGAGGCATTTAGCAAGGCAAGAATGGAACTCTACCCTTATATGAACCACCAATCACCAATTTATTATAAGTGATTGGGTTTTGTTTCTATAGAATGACACAAATGCACATTGGGGTAGATTTGAGAATGCTATGAGGTTGGTATCCCTAAGTATCAAAGAGTTTCTCCCAGTTCAAAAACACACAAAATAAAAGAAGTTAGCATGCAATTTCAATAATACAAAGCTTTGTTATATAATGACAACATGCCATCATTATGAGATGAACAGACTCAATGCTAGACTCAAATTTCATTTCATTTTTTTTTTGTTCTCTTTTTCCCCGTAACCTTGCTCTCTAGTTGACTTTCACATGTATGCAACAATTACATACATTTGTGTGTAGTTTCACTTGACACATGGTTTGGTGTCTACATCATCTTCAATTATGTTTCCTTTCCTTATAAATAGATTTATCAACATTGGCAGGTTTTCAATTCCTTATCTTTAATTATCCAACTAGATGGCTTGTTGTTTTTCACATTGTGTAGGAACTTTGAAGTAAGGATTCCTTGGATGTTTAATAACAATACACAAGGCTTCATCATCCAACATTATAATTAGTCAATATCACTTTTCTTTTTAAAATCCCTACCACCTCTTTTCACTACTTGTGACATGGTGAGATTGTTGTTGTTTTTTAATTCTTAAGAGGAGTTGGGGAACCATAAAGAGGAGATTAATCACAATGAAACCCACTATAGTTAAAAAACAAAACACTCTACCATCCTACTGAAGCATCTCCATCATGCATTCTGCATTATCTTTAGCATCCCCTTTCCATATTTGTTGCATTTGCTAACCATGCACTTGAGCTCTTCATGCACTCTCTTTTATCAAAACATTTTTGTTAATATTTATATCGCTTCTCATTCCAAATTAATTGTTGGAGTATCAATTATAGTTATCAAAGTGTCCAAGAGATGGGATTTTAAGCCATCCTTGTGACTCAATTTTATGTTTGTGACGTCTACCCTCTTAGAAATTTCAAGAAACATGTATACAAAATCATTCCAACTTTCCCCATTTGTTTCCCTTCCTCCTCTCAAATTTTTATTTGATAATCTCCTCCCCTAATGCATTGGATTCTTTGTGCACTTTCTTCATGTTCCCTCCAATGTCTTGCAAATCTAATTATCGCACACAATAAACACAATTCTAATATCAAAATTATTGGCTACAATGGACAAATATCACATAAGATTTCCCAATCCTTTAATGCACACCAACTTACCCGACGGGGGATAAACATGAGAACAAAGTAGAGTATCATGAGGAATCGAGCTTGTTGGTCTCACTTGTTGGCTACCTATCCTCGTCCACGTGTCTACCCATCATCCCCAGATCTCCCTTTCTATTTATGAACTAAACAAAACCAAACAAATATATTTCACTCAAATATTAATTGATCTTGCATTTGTTATCGATAATTTTTTTCATTACTAAAGACTCGTAACTCAAAGATACACTCATAGCTCCATGATAATAAAAAACATTTTATGTGTTTGAAATTTTTACAATTGAATGCTAAAGATTCCTCTAAATATTTTAGTAGGGTTAAAGAACAATTTCAAAAATAAGAAGAAGAATGATAACCAAATCGTACATTGTCTTGAGAAACCTAACACCAACATTCTCGGTAGGATATGGCCACATTGGTTAGGGAAGAAGAGAGAGTTGAAATTGTCCATAATCTAAATCCTTGAAAATAAGAAAATGCTAGATGGAATAGTAAAGGTAAGAATGGTTGATTTACATTTGTCTTGCTCTATTACTGACCTAATTTTGTGTATCTAGTTTGTCATGAGTACTTTCAGCCTTATAGATCACTTTGGAAGCTTTAGTCCTCATTTTAAGTATATGACCTCAATCTTTCCATCATGAGCTGAGTCAAACTCCACATTTGACCACAAATGTTAAAGTGATATATTTGCTTAATTTTTCATTGACAACATGCAATGAATCCTTTAAAAATGTTCTTTGGCCCGTAGAAAAGATCATTATTTGTTTTGACTCATTAATGTTGTGGGCCGTCCAAAAAAGGTGTAGTGGCAAAACATTGACCTTATTAACCCACCATTTCCAAAAGTAATGTTTGATCAAGTGTTCAATAGTTATCTAAGGGGTGCTTATTGACCCCGATGGAAAACAATGAATACCTTTACATGGGTACTTGTATTCACCACAAACAATCAAGAAAAACGATACACCTTAATCCAGAAGGCATAATAAATAGCCAACTTAAACCTCTCAAAGGTGATCATTATTGGAGACTCATTATTAGTTATTTGTGCATCTAAATAAGGGGTAGTCCATGAAGAACATGTTAAGGGAAGGCTCCAAAACCGAACTATACACATTCTCATGGAAATCACAGATATAAGTCTTATTCATGTCCATTGGAACAACAATGAAAGTACATACAACTTAGCAAATCAAGGAAATTCAATAGAAAAAGGGGTTTATATAAAGCATGGAGGTACCCCACATGAACGTTGGGTTCCTTAATTTCACTCATGGTTATCAATCAAATCCTCGTTTTAATGCAAGGTGGTGAGTCAAAGGACAAGGATGGGGACCTAGCCCTCAATCAAAGCCATCCCTTTCAAATTTAATTTCTTTCATGTGTAGAGTCCCCTATGTGCGCTTACCTTTTTGGTCTCTTGAATGGATTTTAATGGAGTGCATTAACTGTCCCTTGAAAACTGTGGGATACCTCTATGTAGAGATTCCTACACAGGGTCTCATTACCTTTCATCCTTTGCTCGTGTTTCATAATCTAAAGTTATGTTTTGTGTCTTCTTTCCTCAGAAATGTATCTTGGTGGAGAAATCTAGTTTTGTTCCTAAATTATCATAGAAGCAATATTTTGAAAATAATGGGGGTGTGAAGCTTGTGGGATTTCACTCTCTTGGCCGAGATCAGGGTATGGTGTGTCTATGTTCTAGTTTTATTTAGAGGGAGGACCCCGTCCCTAGTGAGATTCGAAGTCTAGTTTCTTTTCTTGGGTTTGTGATTGGATTTTCTTGTGATTTTGGAGGTGTTGGGATCTTGTCCTCTGGTTTGGTCGGTACTTATCGATTCAATGTAATATGCATCAATATGCCCTCCTCAATAGGATAGCTCTGCAAGGTCCATAGTGACATCTGTGACCTTAAGCACAACCTGTTTATTTTGTAAGAAATAGTGGAAGGAATGGTGGAGGCTGTGAGGCAAATATCTTGTCATATTTCTTAGATTGACATTCACATGAATGACATTGAAATCACTCTTAAAGAGAAAAGTGGTTAGGTGGATAGATTTTTGGAAGCTATGGACAAATTGGTAAATATGAGTCGGGAAATTCTTGTCCAAGTGAATTATGCTCTGTCTTAGAACCCTATATAAGAAGACACAATCCACTAGCAAACCATGGATATTATGGACCCTAAATCTACCAAATAGGTCATTTAAATATGTGGTTATTGTTATATCTCACATCGACACTTCCTTATTTGTGAGGACAATATCCTGAAGACAACACCTAAGTTTCATTTTTCAATCATAATAATGAACTTATAAAAGTGGAAAATCCCATAATTTGACCTTATATGATGGTCTACACCCATAAAAAGATATCCTAGCTCATTTCCCCTTGAATTGAAAAAGTTGCAACAAAAAATGATACCCCATGCACCTTTGTAATCAAATAGGATCATGCCATGTGTGTTTCTCATGAGAAGGGAACATGGGCCTAAAAAATGGCTGAAAATATATAAAAATTAAAAAAAAGGACAAGTTATGATAGTTTTGGTTAGTTGGTGTGAGTTGTAACTCTTAGAACTGACTGATAACCATCTCAACTATCCAAAACATAAAATAAAAGGGATTAGATGGGCCAATCGAGGGATCACACACATCCTATCATTATGCTGGAGGAGTCTCACTTATTTATTACACTCATTCACCCCTCTATTCCATTAGTGACCCTGTCCCTAAATATCATCTCCTTAGGTGTTCAGAGTCACGTATACCTCTATGTTACTTCCATATTATACACATTCATAATGTTGGATGCTGGATTGTAGGTGTTTAAGGGAAGAGGAACTCAATCGATGGGTTTGCAAGGTTTTGAAAGGTTTTGAACAACAATGAAGGTAACTAATTTGTACCACTTTATTGCATTAATGAAAATTTGGCTTCTTTCCCTCACCAATATGAAAGTGCAACACATTCAATCATTGAATATTTGAAAGTTGTTCATATTTTGTGGGAACACTGTTGAAGTCCATAAATGTTTCATACATGTTATTATGTCATTTGAATATTTCATTGAAGTCAAAATTTTGTGAGGAAGGGTACTTGATGTGTTTTGTAGGTATCAGAATGGTGATTAAGGAGCAATTGGAAGGAGTACAATGCAAACAATGAGGATCAATTGTCAAAAAAGGTTCCTCCCTTCTGTCTCTTCCTCTTTCTTTTATGTCTACATATTTCGTTTAAGCCTCGAAGAGTGGTGAACACATGCTTTGTTGAGCCCAATCTGCATGTAGATGAATCCTTTGAATCAATTTCCATCTATCTTAGATTCATTAGGAAGATTTTCCCTATAATAGAACTAACGACTCCAATGGAGAAAATATTCTTTATAGGGCCTTAGTTACTTGATTTATTTAGCTAATCTTGGTTCTTTTTAATATTAGAGGATCTTGTCATAGTTAAGAACCCTTTTCCTTTTCAAAATTTGATGCATTTTCCTGATTTTTACATGTTCTATTCAAACCCCAAGTATCCCATGCACCCTGTAGTGTATATGGTACATGTGGTATGGGTCCCACACACTTCTCTAAATATACAACCATGTGGCCATGCAGGTTCCTCATTGGATGATAATGTGTGTGTGTGGGGGAGGGGCATAGTAGGGACTAGTGTCTTCTATTTGGAGCATTTTGAGTGGTGTTTGGATGGGTGCTTTCCTTTAGATTGAAATGAACTTGTGAGAGATTTCGAGGTTGTTTTTACCTTGTTTGTTTTTTGTTTTGAATGTGGTATCCTGTAGCGTGAATAAGAATAGTGCAAGTCCTCTCTTGTACCTCTTGTTTCCCTTTCGAGAAAGGAAATTGACTCTAGAACATTATGTTCTTAGTTGACCTGATTGTATCTTGTTTGAGCATAAGAACAACTCAATAATTGATTTTTCTTGAACTACTTTTGTGAATTTGCTTGAAAAGACAAGTTTTAGGAGTTTATGAAATTATAGGCATATCAACATTTTAGTTTTGTTCTACACTATGTAGCTGTTGTTTTGGTTTTGCATTTTCTTAGTGAAAAATATAAAGATGGATCAAATTCATTTGAATTTGAATGAAAGAGTATTGTTTGAAATTCATGAAGGATTGATTGCTTGAACATTTGAGTGCCTTATCCTCTGTTGAAGGAGTGTGAACATTTGAATATCCTTATTGGCATTTAATGTGTGTGATTCTTATCATTGTTAGTTCTTGAATATTGTTGATTTTGAAAAGTGGTTTCATAATAAAAGAATCTTGTAAGTTTTCTTTATAGAGACCAACAAATATCCTAGGTTATAGGGCCTTGGTTCTAGGATTGGAGAGTTAACTTCTCCAATCCCACATAAAATGGAACTAGGAATAATAAAGAGTGTAAAATTTATAAACAACATGAAGTACTTGTCGGGAAAGCGCCTCTAACACAAGCATCAAGCTAGTTTAAGTGGTCAGATTGTCCCTTGTCACTTGGATTAGTGTGGTTATATGATTTTGGGAGCTTTTCAGTTGTGGAAAGTCCTCAAGGTGAAACCTATAGTATATTGAGAACTTCAGGTCTAGGAATTAATTCAACATTCCAATCTTATTCATAGAAACTCTTTCTAACGATCGTCCCTCCCGACTACGTAGTGTGAAGTGGTATCCATAGTTTATTTTCCTACGTTCCACATAGGTGACAATAATGGGAGTATCTTCTGGTACCTAAGATAGACATAGAATCTCCAATTCATCTCCTTGGGAGTGTATTCGTCGAAGGCTAGTACTTGCACCCTTGGTGACTATAGTGTAAATATTAGTGTAGTTGTTTCATTTGAACCTTCATTGGTTGGAATTGGGCCCTAATCATCCTAGGATGACCTATGTAAGTCCATTTGTGAGGTTGTTCATTGATTGACATAAGGTATTATCCACCCCATGCTTATATTTAGAAGAGTAGGGATGCTTTCGATTTAAATCCTTCAAGAAATTTTTAATGAGTGTCATACTTTTGTTTTTCAAGTTATAAAAGCCTTTTCTTCTATGTATTTTTAAGCAAAGGTGGATTATCAACCTCTTCGTAGGTCAAGAAGGATCCAAAAAATTTCACTTGGAAAAGGAGGGCTACTCAAGAACAAGAGACTAGAGCAAGTGATCCTCCTCCACAGGGGGCAAAGAAAAAGAATCAAGAAACTGGGATTAATTCCACTAAAGAGGAAACAAGATCTAAATCTAATGATTTTAACATGTTATCCAAGGAGGGATACCTCAATGGAGTGGATCATCATTTCAAAAAGTCTACAAGGAATACACCCTCTCCCCTTTAGGAGAACTTAGGTCCCATTGAAATTGAATACCTTTAAGACTCAATAGGACTATAAAATCCTTCTCAAAGTCTAGAATTCATACTAAATCATGATTCTGATAGGAATACATTTAGAATATTTGATAATCTACTGGCTAGATTGGTTTATATGGAAAACATGAGGGATAGACCTGTTAGTGGGGACACCACACCCCTAGTCATTTATAATTGTTTAGGAGGAGTGAATCTGAATGTGTCATCTAAAATGACATTTACATGGTTACCACCATCATCTGGAGTATCTACTAAAAGGGAAATCCCGTCGATTGTTGCTCCATCTAGTGGGTATGGAAATTCAACATCTTTGCCTCAATGCACCAATACCTTTTCTTTTGGGATGTCCTTTCATGGGTTTCAGTCTATACCTTCTAACATTCCTCCTATAACAATAAACACCACCACCTTGGTAGTGGTCCCTCAATTCCATTCCATTCTTTGCAATTTGGTGGAGTACATGTGTCTATGCCAACCCGTTCCACAATAACTGGAGCTGTACTAGGCTCTAGCATGCCACGAGGTAGTATTCATATCCAAGGAATGGGAGGTATGAATGTCAGTGTTGGATTAGGTTTCAATATGCCACAAGGTAGTGTTCCTTTCCTTATAATAGTGGGCATCAATGTAGAAACTCCTTTAGGTTACAATATTCCCCAGGGAAGTGTACCTTTCCTTATGATGGGAGGGATGAGTATGGGTAATACTGTAACTTTTAGTGCACCTCAGGCTCGCCAACCCTTCTTTGGAATGGGGGGAATTCCTAAGGAAATTACCACACCTTACTCATAGACTCATTGATAGTCACAATCAAAACCATGGATAACATAATAATTATTTCATGATACATGTCATTCCTTACATATCAGGTCAATCTAGAAAATTCCAATGGGTTATCATGAATATTTTAGCACATCCACACCCTTTCTAGTGTCTGCCTCCATATTCTTCTAGCATACATTCAATCTCGAGTGAATTATGGAATCTGATAGCACATACAAAGTTACCATTCTTGGAAACTTTGAATCTACTTGATCTAACCAAGTTAACCAATAACTCAACGTTGCACAATCCTAGTTGGCCCATAATTCCCACGAAAATTCCTTTAGACATACTTACGTTTGAAGGAAAAGCTGGAGAAGACCCAACCATATGTTAAATTCAATGAATCATAGGATCATCAACCTGTATGAATTCAAATGAGAAGAGAAGGTTGCAGAAGAGAGAGACAAATTTAGCATAGATTGTTCAATTAATCATGACAAAATTGCACACACATGGAGACAAAATTGGAATAATATGATTATATTCATGAATCAATAAATAATATGTAATACAATGGTTATACATATAGGAGAATTCAAATTCCTAATATAGGATTTAAATCTACCAACTCAGACTGACTCCCGAGCAAACTCAGTATGGGAAAATCACCACTTGAGCTCACTAATGCAACTAAGGATAAGTAACTTAGTCTACAATCAATTACCTATTGAGGGTAGGTGAACAAAGGCGCCCACACTCCCTTAAATCATGCAAATTGGAGCTAGGCTAACTGATTGTGGTCTAATTGATGGTAATTGGAGCATAACTGAACACAATTGATTACCTACCAAGGTCCATTGAAGGAGATTGTTGGTGGCACTCAAAGTGGGTTCCTAAATTATAGAGGTTGGTCCCTGTGGCACCTAAACTCATGCAATCAGGTGTAGCAATTGGAATATGTACCTTAGGTGTGTCCCCCATGCACTAGTGGATTGATGAAGACCTCCTAAGATAGGAAAATATACAATTATACTATGTGGTCAAAGGGAGGATTAATAATAATCACAACACCCCCCTTAATCCTGACTTTGGACAACCTAGGCCATGGAAACTAATACCAAAGGTCACTCATACAATCTAAATGCAAAAAACAATAACTGGTTAATAAAACTGAGGAAATGGGGAAAAACTCATGGGAAACCACCTCCTCAAATTAAGCAGTAAAATCAAGATCAAGATTTCATATCAAGAGAAAAAAATTTCTTCAATAAAAAACTTGTAAAAATATTTATGCAACATGCATCTTTGCGGTGTAGTGAAGCAGTGTGATGGTCCTTGTGTTCACTAGTATCCTATGAGTGTGCATGTGAACCTCTCCATCTTTTTCCAATTCTATGATAGACATGAGAAGTAATGTTTCCTTTGTCTCTTCTTTCTGGAGGAAGAGTGACATGATCCAATTTGTTCTTCAGTGAGCATAATTGTTGATCAATCCTTACCATCATGTAGCATCTCTTTGGGATCTTGTTGCACCTCTATGAAGTAAGTGAATTTGCTTGATATAGCACAAGGTTCTCTTTTTGAAATAGGGATCTTGTTCTCCTCATGTTAGATGGCTCTCCAATCATGTTTCCATCTACCTCAATAACCTTTTGTGCCCATTTAGGCATAGGATTGGGAGTAGGGACTGGATTTGGATCTGGATCACTATGAACTTCATCTTCAATTTCATAACCCGATTCAATTGGGTCCTCTGCTTCATATTCTGAATTTGAAATACTAATGGAAACATTATCATACGCAAAAGGTGTAGATAGAATGGTTTGACCTTCCCTTTCAAATGGTAGCTGAGACTGTATTGGATCTAAGTATGGCAGAAAGTGTGAGAATTCATATGCCTTGGAGGCATGATTTGAAACAGCCTTCTCTTTAAATTCCCAGTCGAGATATCTGATATCTCCACTAAGTCAGGACCAAATACCACTCTCTTTGGTGGTCCAGTATGTGTCATCTGGTATACATATAACAAATTTGTATATAAATAGGGAACATAGAGTACATCTTTGAACACTTCATGTTTTAACTTGATTGAACCCTTTCCTTCAGCTTGAATTTGAGTGTCATCACCCATGTGAATACTCAGACCATCAATAAGTTGTAATGAAGAGAATGATTCTCTAGATGCAACCATATGATTGGAGGCTCCTGAATAAATTAGGAAAGGATGTGATTTTGAACAGCTAGCCTTTAGTGCATGGCATATCTCATCATGATGTTAAGTATTTTCTCTAGAGTTAGTCTTCCTTGCGCCTTCAGGGATTGCAATGTTGTGCTTCCCAAGGAGTTTTTCCATTTGATCAATGGTATTCTTCATACAATGCTTCTTTGTATGGTTTCCTTTCTTACAGTAAGAACATTTTCCCTTGTCAGACCTTTGATGTTTGTCCTTCCTAGAGCCCGGGGCTTCATATGCTGGATCAAAATCATCTTTAGGTTCAAATCCAGTGTTTTTTTTTCTTTTTACCTTTCTGTTTCCTTCTTGGTTGTACATTCCTTGTGTCACCAGCTAAGAGATATTGATTTGGAGAGGATTTAAGAGATCCCATATGTATCAGCTTGTCTTGTTCTTGGATTAGATACTCCGTGAAGGAATCAAGGGATGACATTCACCAATTAGGATTAATCAATATCTCAGAGTGAAAGGAAGATACAAACACTGATAATTCTGATCCAAGTTTGCTAAGTATGGAGAGCACCAATTGCTCATCTTTCTTCTCAATCCTGCATTGCTTGCATTGCATGATCGATGATTTGAATTTCGAAAACAATTTTTGTATAGTTTCGAAGTTACTGGGTTGTAGTGCTATAGACACATTCTCATAGATATGGCCCCTTAGCTCATCATGTTTTCCAAAAAAGGATTCAAGTTTATCCCATACTTCTTTTGGAGTCTCGAGTCCATCAAGATGGAACAACAACTCCCTGGAGATGTGGATGCACATGTAGCCAAAAGTTTCATTAAGCTTATCCAGATGCTTCGATTTTTCAATATTTTGTTGGGGTTTGACTAATCTTCCCATGGTCATCCTATATAGACCTTTTTTTATGCAAGGAAATCTGCATATCTTCCCTCCAATCAAGGTAATTGAAGGGTGTAAGTCAGAGCTATGGAATTCTCTTTTTCACAACTATATTGAGCAACAATTCTTTAGAAATTCTTTGAATGTACCTGTAAAAACACTACAAAACAACTCAACGTGAATTAATTTAGCTCAAACACTCTTCACTTCGACATGTGCACTTTCTTTGAGTACATCACACATGGATATACTTCTCTGGAAAAAATCCAGAGGGATCAATGCAATAATTCAAGGAATTATGTGGAAACTCAATGGATTTTGGTGCATCAATGGAAGTTTTCGATGTTTGAGGCAGGCATGGATACCCTATATAATACGATTTTAAATTCAATGAAGCATAGGATCATTAAACTGCATGAATTCAAATGAGAAGAGAAGGCTGCAAAAGAGAGAGAAGAATTTAGCATAGACTGTTCAATTAATCATGATAAAATTGCAGACACAAGGAGACAGAATAATATGATTACATTCATGAATCCATAAATAAAATGTAATACAATGGTTATTCATAAAGGAGAATTAAATGCCTAGTATAGGATTGGAATCTACCAACTCAGATTGACTTTGGAGCTAACTCAGTGTGGGAAAATCACCACTGGAGCTCACTAATGCAACTCGAGATAAGTAACTTAGTCTACAATATATTAACTAATGAGGGTAGGTGAACAAAAGTTACCACACTCCCTTAAATCATGAAAAATAGATCTAGGCTAACCGATGTGATCTAACTGATGGTAATTGGACATAATTGATTAGCTAGCAAGGTCAATTGAAGGAGACTGCTAGTGGCGCTCAGAGTGGGTTGCTAAATTATAGAGATTGGTCCTTGGGGAACCTAAACTAATGCAATTAGGTGAAGTAAGTGGAATATGTCCCTTAGGTGTGCCCCAATGCAATAGTGGAGTGATGAAAACCTCCTAAGTTAGGAAAATAGACAATTAGAGTATGTGTTCAAAGAGAGGATTAATAATAATCCCAACACCATGCACATTATGATTTTCCATTGAAGTTCTTACAACTCAATGATGGATGAAAGCATTAGGATTTGTCTCTTTCAGAGAATGTTGACCGACGTAGCTTCCAAGTGGTATATTGAGATACCGAGTTCTTCTTTCCAAAATTTTAATGTGATTGCAATGAATTTTCTCAATCATTTTCAACTATCGGTCTGTTATGAGACTAACATTGATTTCTTGATGTTGTTTAGACAAGGTAATTCTAGACAAATATATGATCACATTCATGAGTGGTGGAGGAGGCGTTTCCTTATAAAGGATCAAATTCCCGACAAGTTTTTGGTTGATTGGTTCATTAAGTCATTATGACTATTTATCACAAAATATGTATCTCTTTTAGAGGTCACAATGGAAGAACAAGCATCTAGACTTGGTGTATTCACAATCTTGCATGTTATATGAAATTCTACCCATCGCTCCTTGAGAATACACTGATATGACTCAGCCTAAACTTAGGCCACATGTTGATGGAGTGGTTGGTTTAGTAGAGAATGCCACAACTAACTAGGTTGCAAATCAAATAGGACAAATGTCCTTAAAAGAACCTACAATTTCTCAAATTAATGGAAACAACCCTAATCCCAACCACCCTCTAATGTCCAGCCAGTACAAACATCTAATCCAAAAGGATAACAACAAATCGAAGGGAAGAAAATGAACAAGAATAAGAAAAATAGGAATAATGAGACTAATAGTGCAAACCATAACCACAATCACGATACCAACAACAATGATGACTTGGCGAAAAAAGGAGAAGAAGAAGGTAAAATTCCCATGCAAAATGTGTAGTGAATTTCACTTAACTCACTAATGTCCCAAATTGGAGGTTGTTGGAAATGTTTGTTGGCACAACAAGAATATTCCAAGAAAATAGATGTCCT
Source organism: Pseudotsuga menziesii (assembly GCA_001517045.1). Classification (NCBI taxonomy): domain Eukaryota; kingdom Viridiplantae; phylum Streptophyta; class Pinopsida; order Pinales; family Pinaceae; genus Pseudotsuga; species Pseudotsuga menziesii. The sequence continues at coordinate 256,855 of LPNX010202785.1, forward strand.
AACCAATCCATTCCCTCCACAACAACAAAAAATGATTGATAATACTAATACCAACCTCACACCCCTGAAATGAGCAATCAAGGGGCCTCCTCACAAGAGGGAAACTCGACGAATGCTAATGTTTATATGTGTGAAAGAAAGGTGAATGTACAAACTAGAGTTCAAAATTATGACACGTCTATGTTTTTATACGAAGGGAAATATCCTCCTTACTAAAAAATGACTAACCCGTTGCACACAGAAAAGCCAACAAATGACACAATTCCTAGAATGTCAAAACGAATGTTCAAAAAGAGTATGTGTAGTCCTAATGGATATTCCACCTAGAACTACAACATAGTTAAATATCTGGCACAAGATCCCTATACAATGTCTACAATATAATTTATCTAAATTTGTCCCACACAATATAAGACTCTATTATTGGATATTGGAGCCTTAGATCCTTTGGATGCTCAATTAATCATGTTTTACTTGGAGAACTAGAATCTTCTCTTACCTCATCATGCCACATTTGAGATTCATGTATCGAAGAAAGGGTCAAACATTTTTAGAGTTGTTGTGGATGAAGGGGCCTCCACATGTGTGATGTACTTGTTGTTTTGGAAAGCTATAGTCTCATCGAAGACTATTCCCTCACCCACTATGTTAAAATCATTCAACAAACACTTTTTCAAACCTCATGGAATCATCCCCACTCTCCTAGTAGATATAGGGGGGAAAATGGTGAACGTGGATGTGGAATTCGATGACGCTACACTAGATTATAACCTATTACTAGGTTGAAGTTGGAATTATGTTATGATGGTACTAGGTGGGTGGTAGTGTCCTCAATTTTTCAAGATATTAAATTTACACATGAATGAAATATTGTCACAATAGATCATTTTCCATTTTGTAGGAATGAGTCTATCCAGATCACTGGGATGAATGTCCCTCTATGTTATACACCTGAATGGCACCTCTCCGTCTGAGTGCCGACATCCCTCATGTTGGCACACAAAAGGACATCTATGGATAGAGGTTTTCCCAAAACACTATAGGTTGGCTTAGTATAATGATACATTTCTCCTCCATCCAGCTGCTTACTTTGCCATTTTGCTATGTTAAGCTGTATTCGCGACTCTCTACATGTACAACTCACGGATCATTCGCGAGTGTCGGTTGCTGCAAGTCACGAATGGATGTATTTGTGGGTTTCTCTTATAGAAACTCACAGATCATTCGCGGGTTGTCCTTCTCCATACCCGCGAATATGTCCCTTGACATTTAAAAATAAAAACACGCGATGATTTGAGATTAGTTAAGCATTGTTACCTTAATTACCTTAACTGTCTCAACCTCCTCAACCTTCGAAACTGCCTTATTTCCTCCATATAAATACAGGCCTTGGGGAGGGTGTTATATATAGACTTGGAGAGCAAAGTCATGCTGGTGGATTTTATATAGAAGTCTTTGGAGCAGTGGAACTCAGAATCCTTTGGTTGCAGAGGAGTCCTTGTCTCAGGCGTTGGGTTGTAATCTGAACTCTTTCCATTATTGATAATTAAGAGAATCCTTCTTCCATATGTATTTCATGTATCTTGGTTTGATAAATGTTTATGTTTCTACATTTTATATATGATTTATCTAACCTGCTTATATATATATGAATCATCTTGTATCTGGAAGATTGAATCTTGACAGGTGAAAGAGGAGCAACTTTGAAGACTTTGGAGATGAATTAGAACGGAAGAGGACAAGCAAGGATCGACCTTCGTTAATTGAGTAAGTCTTTCTATTGCTCCTAATTCCTTTACTGCACTCTTAAAGTCAATTGTCTGCAAGTTGATTGAGTATGTTGGTAACCCCAGACCTATGGTTATTAGGTGTATAATCCTGTACAATAGAATTGGTGACTCCGCTGGGGACGCCTAGACTGCTGTAGGTTGTTTCTATCACCCCTGACCAGTCTTTGCTTGAAGTCTGTGTGTGATCTTTTATTCTGGTTTATACTTGCTTCAGTATTTGAAAGTCTTTGGAATTTTTCTTGCTTTTTGATAAAAATCTTGTAGCTATTCGTGAGTTGCTCTTCTGAACAGTCGCGAATACAATCTTGCATTCGCTGGTTGTTGTACTGAATAGTCACGGATCATACGCGGGTTGCACTTATAGACAGTCGCGAATATTCCTGGAAGTAGGGATTTTTAAGTTAAAGTTTGCTTGTTCTTTTCTTTGGGTAATCCCTATTTCTGAGTGGACTTTCTTTATGAATGTTGTGTGGCTTGTCTGAGTGCCTATGTTGATCACACTTTGTGCTTTTTCGAAATCCCTTGAGTCTCTTTTACTTGGATTATTTTCTGTTTGCATGCTGAAGTGGTTGGCCTGTTTGGGTTGCAGGTTAAAGTGTCTTTGTCCAGATCTGTGATCAGGGTCTTAGGCTCTATTTTTTAAGACTGTCTTCCGACAATGGCTGGTTGTCATTTTCCTTTATAAGTCTACAGTGATTTTTGTCATTGTGTGCACCCAAGATAGAGTTCCTAGCCTTCCTTTGTTGGTTGTCTTTTGGTTCTGTCAGCCTGTTTGCTTCAGTTTGTTGCTTTTAGACAGTTTATGTGATTCAAGTTTGCTCAAGTACAGTGCATTGTAGGTGCACTGACTCTAGGGAGTTAGTGTCATCCTTGTTGCTTGTTCTTTATCTTTGTGGTAAGCCTTTTTATAGCTTTAGGGTTTGCTCTTTGCTCTTTCCTCCACCTCCTTTGCTTGGTATGATTTTTGGATTATGTTTCTGGTTAGCCTATGTCAATGATCTTTTTCTGAGTTCAAAAGCTTGTTGGTGTTGGTTTCCTTCTTCTTTTGTTGTTTAACTTCACCATGCCAAAGTAGTTGACTTGTCTTTTATGCAAGCCTTCCGTCCAAGTAGGGTTTATACTGACTTTAGGGCATTCTAGAGTTTGTTTGGTGGTTGTATAGCAAAGTTCCTTTTGCTTTTTGTTCTTTTTACCTGCATGCTTTTAGTTTGTAGGTAGTTTTTCTTTTGCATTTATAAAAGAAAATTAAAAGAACCTATACTTGTTTTTGCTGCTTGCCCCCCTACCTCCTTCTTTGGCTTGACCTTGTTGGACAAGGTACTGAGCAGCCTTTGTTTGTAGGTTTAGATTGATACTTAGGACTTCTTGACCTTTGTTTATATCAGTCTTTTTGCTCAGTCTCTTCATTCCAAAGTTGTTGGCTTGTTTACCTTTGTAAGCCTTCCTTTCAGGAGAGGTTGATATCTAACTTTAGGGAAACCTAGGGTTTGTTTGCGGGGTATAGAGTAGTTGTCTATTTGCTTTGCTTACAGTACTTGCTTGCATTAGTTGATGGGATTATTTTTTCTTTTGCATTTATAAAAGAAAAAGACAAAAACACATGTTTGCTTTATATGCATGTAGATGAGGTTTTTAGTCTAGATTGCATGGCATATCATTGTTTTTGAAAAAATTAAAAATATAAAAGAATTTGTTCTTTTGTGGCTTTCAAGTTTTCTATTTGAAAATATAAAGAGAATAGTTTTTGCTTTTGCATTTCATATCGCTTTGCTTAGTTATTTTGTTTCAACTTTGAGTCAAAACACCACATAAGTTTCATGCCATTTACCCTCTGACTAAAAAACAACCCTTAAAATAAACGATATAATTTAAAATTTACTAGTAAGTTTTATTTTATAGGGTCATACACTAACTAGCTTAGGCTAGACTTGTGGGATAGGGAGTTTAAACTCCCCACAAGTGTTAAATCTCAGACGTAGTTGGCCAATCACTAGGTAAATCCTTGACTTTATTGACTGTATCTGGGAAGCTCCTCTCAAACGGGAGTTAAGCACGAGGCCGCATGGAGGCTTGGATAGAGGAGATAACCCTCCGAATCCTTTTCAAAACGTAACTCAGGACTTTTACGCATTTGGGGATTCTATCCTAGACAGAGTTTCAGGCTCAGCTACCCTGCCCATGTGTACGAGTCCGGCTTGTGACTGTCCCCCCAGACTGTTGGTATAGCCAAGGTAGCCTTTAGTCTCTTGACATCTAGGGTTCATACACAGGTACACCGAAAGGTTATTTCTGGTTGACCTTGGATGGGCTTGGAAGGTAACCCAGGTAGAAAGTGTGGGAGGGCGGTGGGTGATTCCTCCGCTTGTGCCTAAGAACATCTATAGGGACGCCAAGTAACTGTCTCTCAGCTTTCTTCTGGAAAGTATATCTTATACCTGTTTGTCTGTTTGGCTTTAGGAATTTTTAGTGAGTGCTGTGTGGTTTGTCTGTAATTAGTGTGCCTTTAGGTGTGTGCTTTGTAATTTTGGTTGCCTATCAACCTCAGACTTTGCATCCTAGTTTGAAACTATGGCGAACACCCCTTCGAACACCAACCAAGAGATCCCCATGATGGGAACTCCTTGTTCTATTCCTCTCACGGGGAATGTTGGTGTTCTCTTGATAGCCACCCTGAATCTACCTGGATTCACCTTAGGGCTACCGGTGTGGTTGTTTTCCACTCCAACTGTCCTGAATGCTCTTGATGCTTCTCAAGCAAGCTCCTTACATCAAGGGCATCAAAACACTGCTTCCCCTTCACATGTAGTTGATTATCCTCCTCCTTCTACCTCACGCGGTTAAAGTACTGATACTAGTAACCGATAGTCTAAAAGGAGTAAAAGAAGGAGGAATAGGAAGAAGGCACATAAGGAAGGGGGCACTCATTCAACCTCTGCAAGTCAAGTTGAACCTCACCACCCAGCCTCTGTGGTTCATGTTAACACCCAAAAAGGGTTCACTACCTCATCTACCCCATTTACATGGCTCATTTGTCCATTTTCCTACCATATTTCCATCAAAAACCCATAAAACCATCTAAAAGGCCTCCAAAAGGCCATAAAACCCTCTTTTTCTCCAAAAAATATCCAAAATTCCTCCAAAAAAGCAAAAATCTCCAAAAAGGAAGAAAAAATATAAAA
>LPNX010202802.1:0-13439 GCA_001517045.1 Pseudotsuga menziesii
GAAGGATGTACATTACCATGGTATCAGTAGCTCCATGGTCATGGACAACTAGACTCTTACTAGGAGTCACCTACCTCATATACACATGACCCTTCTTCACGTATGTCCTATGAGGAGATACAACTCCAAGAAATGGTCCAGGTTTTTTGGTTGGTGCCTATAGTCAACAAGTGTTCATTTAGTTAGACATACACGATTCAACGAACATACATGCATTTAAAAAATGACATTTTTAATTGTTTACCTAGAGACCAGATGTTTCCCCAGTCGATATGACCATGGATTAAACCTCCATCACTGCTTTCCCCCGTGAAGTATTTGGCATCTGCAAGTTTAATAAATGTAAATATTAAACCATAGATAACATTAGTGAACTAACATGTATAGTATGTGGAAATTAACAAATTAACAAGTATTAAAAAACTAAAATTTTAAAATGTTTGCCTCGGTGTGAGATACAATAATGGGTGCTATATGAATCTCTCCACCAACCAAGGGATTATTGGATGGAAAGTCATGCCTAGATATTTCCTCAGTTGATACGACCATGGATTCTACCTCCATCACTACTTTCCCTCGTGAAGGATCTAGCATCTGCAATTTTAATAATTGTAAATATTAGACCGTAGATAACATTAGTGCACTAACATGTACAGTACGTTGAAATTAACAAATTAACAAGTATTAAAAAATTGAAATTATAAAATGTTTACTTCAGTGTGAGATACGACAATGGGTGCTATATGAATCTCTCCACCAACTAAAGGATAAGTGGATGGAATGTCATGCCCAAATGTTTCGTTAGTCGATAAGACCATGGATTCTACCTATGTCACTGCTTTCCCCCATGAATTATTTGGCATCTACAAGTTTAATAATTGTAAATATTAGACCGTAGATAGCATTAGTGAACTAACATGTATAGTATGTGGAAACTAACAAATTAACAAGTATTAAAAAACTGAAATTTTAAAATGTTTATCTCGGTGTGAGATAGGACATTTTTGGTGGTATATGAATCTCTACACCAACCAAGGGATCAGTGGATGGAATGACATTCCCCTATGTAGAGTGTGGAACATGAAACTCTGGGTTGTCACTACCGGTGTAAACCATCGACTGCAAGTTCACAAAATTAATATATTAGCTCAAACTATACATATGCATACAAAGAGGAAAATAAATTATGAATTTATTACAATTAACCATCTACATGCATCACTCAAAAACCCACTGAAGACAACATCTGAGGAACTCTGCATACATCTTTTGAAGGAAATACAGGGGGATTTCCCTGTTGTTATGTGGTGGCATATCAAAAACCATATACCATGTGTCCATCTAGTTATCAACAAATGGCTAAAATGTGCACCACTCAATAGAGATATGCAACCTGTTTGCATTTGGGATTTTCCTCGTGCGAGGGTCCCTAAACAATGAAAATATATGCTCTTTGGTTATTCTCAACTTTTTGATTGCATAGTAGTCAAGCACATCAACGTACTCTTGTCTTTTTATTTCTCTATATGATGTAATATCATATAGTATGTTGCTTGAAAATGAAATAGCCTCAATAACTGCATCCAAAGTATATACAAGTGAACAGAGAATCCTGTTACCACCACTAAAAGTCATACTAAGTCCTCTCAAGTGAGAAAGCTCAATCAATATTTCATCATTTGTGTCCATACCCGCAACTAGAATAAAAACATCAATAAGAAAATCATTAGAAACATATACATGGTATATAATGACGTCTCCTCAAAATTGAAAATGTAAATTAAATCAAACTCAAGTAAGCAATTTAATGGCATTAACTTACATACATTTAAAAATTAAAATTAAACATTTAATAATTAAATAGTAAGTTTTGTTCAACTTCTTTCTATAAGTTACGGAACTTTTGAACCCTCATTGGTGACTTTTCCATGCACACTTGGGTTTAAGCTTGTTTGAATTTAGGAGTGCTATTTTGACAAGTTTTGGCCTTTACGTCCCTTGGATATGTAAAAGAAAGGGGCAAGGGAATATTAGGACATGTGAGGCAAGAAAACGGGTGATACAGGGTTGCCACCATATCATCTAAATATAATTGACTCGATCATGGTTGGGAGCACTCTCACGACGCACTCTAGGTAGTTCATGGGTGTTCACCATTTCCATTGTTGTATAAACATGGAAACCAACCGAAAGTGACATGGAAAATTGCAGAATTTGTGGAATCGAATACAATTGGTTGTAGATGAGATTTGAGACTCGATGTGTAGAAATATATTGTCCATTGTTTTTTTCTATTTTAAAAAACCGTCGATAAACCTAGTGATGTAGGGGCATCGACTGTTTGAGTAAAGTCATTTACGTCTTTTCTAGGTCAAGGGATCTTAGGGAGACCTAGGATCTCACATGTTTTTAATTTGTTTTATTATGTTTATAGGATAAAATAAGCAGCATTCAAGTTCTATTTATTTTAGGTGATGACCTTTAATTAATTAGCTTTTTGGTAGCTCAATAGAGCTAGGGTCAGAACTGCATGATGATTATGAACTCTTTGACGGTGTGATGAATATCGGGGTTGTATGGGGGTGTCAATATGTGTTGACTTGTAATTCGATATCATAGTGAGAAGGTTCGTATATTTCAACTTTTTTGTCATTACGATAAGGCCAGGGGCACAAAGGGTAAGTCATATGCGCAGAACAAGAGAAAAGTTCCAAGGAAGGTATAATTAAAACACAAATGAGGTGGGGACTATAACCAAGAAGTGCAAATATTTTAGTGGAAAAATGAAGGTGGCTACTAAAACTGGAGGAAGGAATAAAACTAGCCATAGTTACTAGTTTTAACTCTGTGTTTATATATATATATATATATATATATATATATATATTGTTGATTTTATATAATACACTATTTTATGTTTCAAAGAGAAGGCTTGAGAGTCACTTTGTTAATGTGTTTTGGAATTTAGTTAAGGGTGCTTAACTAAGAAGAAATGTATAACTACATACACTTGTGATGAAATTTTGAGAAACCAATTTACTATTTTTTATGCATTTTTTCTATTCATGCTTGTGCACATGCATTTCATCTTGTTATGGCCATTTTTGAGGAAACTTATTCAATTAGTATCATGGAGAAATGTCCTTTAATGGTTGGAAATTTGGGTTTCATGTGGATGGATACATTGTATAAAGGGAGGAGTTCTATATTTTTTTATTTTTGGTTGCATTAGGAATTTTTGAGTCCTTGAAAATGAATTCATTGTAATTATTCACTCATCTTGGTTGAGGGAGATGTGAATTTAATTAGTGACTCAATTATTTCCAAGTTGCTGAAGAATACAAAATTTGGTTGTTTTACACTATTCAAAAACAATATTCTAGGTTTAGAATTGACAAAAAAGAATGCTATCGGTGATTGAATTACCTGATTAGATGATAATTCACCAAAGTATTTTCCTCCCCTCCAACTAAATCGACTCCTCCAACAATCCACGGCACTCAATTTGCTCCAATTCGCTCCCTATTTTTGCGTTCCTGATTGTAGAATGTGTCGGTGGTTTTGGGACTATGTATATAAATTTATTTTAATTTTAAAAATCACGTACGTGTTTTATAACTACATATCACATACATGTCTTGTAATTATATAACGCATATGCGATATGTTTTCTTATCCTACATGTCCCATGCAATGTCAGGCTTGGTTTGATCCATAACAAGTGCTATGTAGCAGAAACACATTGTATTTTTATGTAACATGATCATGTTTTTGAAAACTAGGATTGCATCTAAAAGGTCCCTCGTCTTCTTGCACTGACCCAAACATTCTGATGAAATTTTTGGGGAATTCAAAAAGATCAAACATCCTATGTTTAATGGAGGGATCGAGAAAGGGGAAGAAGTGGAGTCTTGGTTATCTGCAATGAATAAATATTTCAAGATTTATAACTATTGTGATGAATTAAAGGAAAAAATGACTATATATAAGTTAACATGAAAAAAATACATCTTGTGGGAGGACATAAAAAACATAAAAGGCATAAAAGAACACTATGTAACATGGAGAACATTCAAGAAACATTTTAAATAAAAGTATCTTTCCAAACAATATCATGAAGAAACATCTAAGGAATTTTACAAATTAAGGTTAGGTTCTATGACCATGAAAGAACTTTGTAGTAAATTCCTAAGTTTACCTCATTATGTGCCTTATATAATAGATGAAAAAAATACAACGCTTTCTCAGTTGCTTGCCTCTTGTGGTTAAAGAGATGATTGAGTACGACAATACAAAAATGTTGGAAGAGGAAATGAGAAAAGAGAACTTCTACTATGATCAAAATAAGAATAAAATAGAACATATACCTAGCTAAAAAGCTAAAAGACATGACAACTTTGATCAAATAAAGAAGAATACTAAGTTGTAGGAAGATAGTAGGAATAACAACAGAGGGTATCAAAACAATAATTATAAAGGATTTAAACCACAAAACCCTACAATAGAGGAAACAAAACCACCCAAAACCTTTAATAATAGCGCTGCACAGAGGGAACCACTAAAATGATGGGAATGTGGTGAGCCACAACACTTTAAATACTTCCCCATAAAAAAGAAAAAATTTAATAATTTTCACTCAATTCAAGAAGTTGTTACAGTTGGGGATATGAAGCGAAGCATGCTCAAAATCAATGCTACATTGGAGAATCGACAAGCAGACCATCAAAATTCAATGGTCAAAATAGAAGGTATGATAAAATGTCAACCTAGGTGTGAGTTTAAGTTATGTATCACCTAGGATTATAGAATTTCATAAATTATCACAAGAAGAAACTGAAAAATCTTGGCTAGTATAGCTAGCCATAGGTACCAAACGAAAGGTCACTAATTTTGTGAAAAACTATGAAATTACGATGAATGAATTGAATACACATGTTGATATAAATATATTACCATTAGGTTCTTCTGATTTACTGATAGGAATGGATTGGTTAGAAAAAAAAAGGTTAAGTTAAACTTCTATGATAAAAGTTTGCATGAATGGATGATAATGACATACAATAAATGTAAAAGGAATTCCCAGAAAGTTTACAATCAGAGAAATATATGCCTTACAAATGAAAATATTTATATGTAAGGGATGTAAGGTTTTTGTAGTCTATGTAATGGATGACAAGAATAAAGATAACCAACTTAAAATAGAGGATATATCGATCTTAAAATATTTTTTAAGGATATCTTTCCAAAAGAAGTTCTTGGACTACCTACGAAAAGGGACATAGACCGTTTTCAATCGATCTAGCACCAAGAGTGGTAATAACATCAAAAGTTCCCCATCAGATGAATATATTAGAACTTGCTGAACTTAAATCACAATTGCAAGAAATAGTTATTAAAAGTGCATTTGACCTAGTCTTTCCCCTTAGGGAGCACCAATATTATTCGTAAAGAAAAAAATGCGACTTTAAGACTATGCATAGATTATCAAGAATTAAACAAGATGACTATTAGAAATTGATATCCCTTACCCCGAATAGACGATCTATTTGATCAGTTTTGAGGGGAAACAATCTTATACAAAATAGATTTAATATATGGATACCATCAGGTACAGATAAAGGATGAAGACATCTTTAAAACTTCTTTTAGAATGTGATATGGTCATTAAGAGTTCCTCATAATACCCTTTGGGTTAACAAACACACCTACAACTTTTATGTGCTTAATGAATATTATTCTGAGTAACTACTTAGACAAATTCATAGTCATCTTCGTCGACGACATGTTGATTTACTAAAATAATAAACAGGAACACAAAGAACACATAAGAATAATTTAAAAAGTGTTAAGAGAACAACAACTATTTGTTAAGTTTAGCAAGAGTGACTTGTTTAAATACATACTTCAATATCTAGGACATGTAGTGTCTAAAGATGGAATATCAGTCAACCCCAATAAGATTAGTGCTATCACTGAATGGCCAGTTCCTAAGAATGTAAATGACATAAGATCATTCATGGGGATTACTGACTACTACCAAAAATTTATTGAAGGATTTTGTAAGATATCCCACCCCATAACTTCACTCCAGAAGAAAGGTAAAAAAATCAATTGGAGCAAAAAGTATACCGAAAGTTTTAATAAAATAAAACACCTGTTAATCACAGCCCCTATCTTAAAAATTGCTTATCCTTTTAAGTATTTTCTCATATACACCGATGACTTTAAGAAAACTATTAGGTTGATAATTCAATAAAACTAAGTCATGGCCTAACTGTCTAGAAAGTTAAAAGAGAATGAGAAGAATTACACTACACACGACTTATAACTTGTTGCAATCATACATGCACTAAAAGTGTGGCAACACTACCTCATCGGAAGAAATTTTTTGTTGATGTTACATAATATAAGATCAAAGTACTCGTTTGAAAAAAAAAACCTTAATTAGAGACAAGATAGGTGGTTGTCATTCTTAAGTGAATAAGGTTTCGAAATAAAACATATAAAAGGAAAAGAGAATAAGGTTTTCGGCGCGTTAAGTCATCACACAAACTTACTATTTGCGAGCAGTCACTATGAATCTGATTTAGAAAATAAAATCTTAAATGTAGAAAACTTTGATAAAGAATATCAAAACCTAAATGAAAATAATGTAGAAAATGAAAGGAACCAAATAAAAATAGATCCTAGTCTAAATGGAAGAGGGTTATTACTACATAAAAATAGACTATATATACCAAATTGAGTCAATATTAAATTAACTATTATGGATGACTGTTGGCCGGGAAATGTGACCTATAGGGTATTGTGGCCAACTACTGAAAAACAGTCCACACACTCGACTTACTGCAATCTTGTATGTGTTTGGTATAACTGTTTTTCATAGGTTAAAGGCCCTGCTGCCTATAAAATATGCCCTCAAGGTAGAGAGTCTCTTGAGATGTATATGGTAAGTTCTATTTAATCAAATATTCACTCAAATAAAAAAAAGATCTAATTAAAATGATTAACTAATTCTAACAAATACCTTAAACTAAACAGAAAATAATAGTAGCTCCTAATCCTGATCTATAATGACCTAAGATGCGATATAACTATCCTAAATTGGGAGTTGGAATTAATAATCTGATAACAAGTTTTATTTTTTGATCTATGATCCTACAATGTTAGGAAAGCCTACTCTCAGCAGAGACAGATCTAAATCAAGTTACAATAAAAATAACATTTTATCATAAATCAATTTGAAAATGAAACAAAACTCATAATCAAAATAAATTTAACATAGTATTGAAGCATAAAAGAAACTACACCGAAGTACTAATGCTGAAGTGAATAATTTCAACTCACACAGTCAGTACTTTGTATAAAATCATATCAATATCAACTAAAGAAAAGAAACATGAAGAAGCTCATTTACTTTTATACATGACAACTAATCATCCATACTTCAACACTAAGTAATTTGTTCAGAATCCATTAACAAAAGTGTTTTCACATATAATATAAAGATACATACATATGAAAAGGAAATTTAACACAAGAAAAACAATATTAAGATGGCATGATAATAACTGATAGACTTAGCTAATGTCTTCAATATGTCTGTAAAATATAGTAATCCTAGGAAATAGTTCTAAAGGAACACAAATTAAATAGAATAATATTAAGTGCTGTAATATATTTGTTCATCACAAGTTCTAGGATTCCAACCCTTTGCTTCAGTTCCGAAGTTGCTTATAAAAGAAAAATAAAAGACTACAACCGACTAACTAGAAATCCTATTTCTTAGGAAAAATCCCAATCATATCCAAATAAGGTGTAACCATGACCAGCTTCATAGGCACATTGTTACAAAATCATCCGAAAGGAAAGATACGCCAAGAGTTTAACTTACTGGAGAAAATCCATCGTTGTACTCTCCCAATCATAGTAACACCATACTGGGTAATCCATGCCAATAGAAGCTTAGAAATAGGAATGAAGTAATTACTGAGCATCAAATCAGTTGTAAGTCTCGAACATTTTTCATTGAGTAGCCACGTACAATCAAAAGACACGAAGGAAGACCAACATCTAGTTTTATCCCAATGGTTTCTTTGACACCTGTACATATTAACAAAAAGTTGTTTAGCAAAATTTAATGATGATCAATTAAACATGAGCGAGATATCTGTAGAATTTTAATTCTGTAGATATCTCAATTTAATCATTTAGACCATGAATTGAACTGAAACCGATGAACCCAAAAAATCACTAACCTGTAAGAATCTATCCAAAACCCTCTGTAGGCATAATGTAAGATACAAAAGACAAAATTTAGAAGTCATTGGAAAAACAAAATATCAGGTTTTTAAGGCCGAATCAACTGAGAATTGTATGGGTACATTTCTCCTAGCTTCATTCAATTTAGCCCTGAACCTGACAGCCATGGTCCTATTAATCCTATCCTGTCTTTTCAATCTTTGATTCTTTAACAAAATCCTTTTAATCATTTCTTTGCATTTCAAATTTTTTCCTCTTAAGACATCCCATTTCTCAACCCAAGTGATCAATTCATCTTTTAAAGATTTAATTTCTTCCAAGGCAATTGTTTGATAACTTGTGCTTATTTTCAATCTATTTGTAGGGAAGAAATAAATTGGGCACGAGGATTTGGATCAGTTTGGTCTTTCGACTCTCTTTTCAAGTTTACTAGGGATTCTTAAGTTAAGTGAGGATTTTTGTCAATTTCTTGGCTACCCTCATGATTTAATTGCTGACTATCAACCACCTTGTCTGCAGAGATAGAAATGTATTTAAGATCTAACATAGATGGGCCTATTGGCTGGATGCAGTCGAACGTCTGAAGAATCACTCACCTCAATAACTGAGATATCCCCAACACTCAAATTCCTCCTAGCAAGTAGAGCGGCTGTCATACTGCATGTGATTCTACATATAGTCGGATTGCTCATAGCACTGCTAGTCTTATTTTCAGCCTTAGTTTGCTTCATCTTAACATGTCCATGAGAAGAAATCTTGTCTTGACAGGTTATAGGAGTTGAGGGTTTCCTTTCTCGACCTTGAGAATTATTTGCAGGAGTTTCAACACTAGTTTCCACCTCAATTTTTACATCATCCAGACTTAGGGTTTGATCAGGCTGAAACCCTTCATCCTCCAAATCATCCTAAGAACCAGATTCCTTGACTTCAAGCTCAGCTTCTTCATTGTTTACTCACCTACATAGAACCCTAGGCCTCTGTTTGGGCCATTCCTCGTTAACCCCAAAACCATTTCTCACAAGAAAATAATCCCAGGTCTAACCTAGTTCTTCCAACTGACTAGACACACGAATTTTAATTAACCCATGGTGGAATAAACTCCTATTTTTTTCCCCAACATTAGAATAATAAGTGGATGCCATTTTATGCAAACTGTTCAAAAATAAAAAGGGCATATTGAAAGGGTAACCCTTAAATATCAACAACAGTCGAAGGTGATAAAATTGCGTCTGAGACAACCTACCCTCACAAGTTACATACCTGATGATTAGCTCTAGAAGAGCCCTCCATTTCTTCATTAATAACCTAGATGGGAACCTGGATTTGAACTTAGTTTGTTGATGAGCAGGGGTAAGGAACCCTTTCCACTGGTCATTCTTAATATGTTTTCCTTTATACCACTTCTCACCAATTTGTGGCAAGAAAATAGCTTGAGAAATAAACTTCTCAGACAGCTTAATCTCAACGTCTCCCACATGTGCACAAACCCCATCAAAGGACTCTGCGAATGCCTTAGAAACTGCCATATTAAAACCATAAAATTTCTGAAGGAAGTGCAACCATCCATACCTTGATATGATCTCTCAACACTCGAGAGCAGCATACAGATATTCATCACCAATAAGTTCAAACCTAGACATTGGAGCCATGGAAGCAGATACACAAACCTCTAGGTTTTTTGAATTACGGATTACAGGATGTAATCATTTTATCAACAGTATAGGCATTACCAGCAATACTCCGAAACACCCTATTTTATTAAAATCTTGAAAACCTTCCTATAAGTCCGTCATAACGTGAATTGGCAGAGACAAGAGGTTTCGAAGACAACTTACCAAAACATAATGAACCATAGGAGAGTCACACAGGCGATTTATTGCAAGTGATGTTTGCATGATTAAGGATTGACAGATAGCAACCGTCAAATGACACGACTACCAAAACCTTAGTTCCACTATTACTACATCATTCATTGTGATTTCATAACGTGTTAATAATGGAGGTTAATTCATCATTTTTTAACACATGACTCAATAATTTCCAAAACCTTAATTCTTCATTTATCGAATTCAATCATAAAAATGTAATCACCTTAGCATATAATTAATATCTTAAGGTAAAGTTCAAAACTGATCAGAGAATAATTTGATAATGTGACCAAACCAATGTCAAAAACTTAGAAAGTGACTTTAGACCTTCATCACAAACTCTAATACCAACCTATTTCAGAAATATGAATTTGAAATAAGTGATGAGCATATAGTATAGTAGGGTTCATGAAGATTCACATAAAATTCACCTTAAAACTTTTGACAACAAAGATAAGATAAATAATTTAGAAGTGATGAAGCTTTACCAAATTTTCCACATGAATAAGAAATAACAGTTATCACATCATGCAGTACATAGTTTGAATTAATAGCTAATAAATTAATTGGATTTTAATCAAACATGAGTGATGAGTGGAAAAATAGGAACTACTAATCTTCTAGAATTATAATCCTCCTGATGATTGACAGAAATGAAGAATTAAGATCATAAGAGTCAAATTTTTGTTGTTACTGATGTTCAACCAGTCCGAATCAATTAGTCAAATAAGCTTTTGTCAAGAGTGCCTTAAGAATCAAATATTCATAGGGCACTCCTAAGATATCAATGATGATTTTTTTTTATCTAGACAAAAGAATCAATATTGCTTGAACATTATCAATCTTCAAATTACTTATGTTAAAAAATGCTCTGAAGGGTGTTTCCTACCAACAATGACTTACATAAACGATCGTATTCGGGACACATTAGATAAAATGAAATGATCACTATGATGAGAAAATACTTCTTTTGGACTAATATGAAAAAAGAGGTAGTAGAATATTTAGCACGCTGCATCGAATTCCAACAGGTAAAAGAAGAACTCCAACATCCAACAGGGTTACTATAGCCACTACCCATTTCAGAATGGAAAAGGGAAGTAATCAACATGGATTTCATAACAGGTTTACCGAGAAAATTTAAACAACATGACTCAATCATGGTCTTAGTAGACAAATTAAGTAAAGCAGCTCACTTTGAAATTTTTAGGATACACGGTGCACCTAAAGTAATAATCTCGAATAAAGATGTAAAGTTTATAGGAATTTTTGGAAATCCTTGTTTAAAGGACTAGGCACACAATTAAATTTCATCTATGCATATCATCCTCAAACGGATGGAAAAAATTAAAGAATAAAATATATTCTAGAAGGCATGCTTGGAATGTATGTAATGGATAAACCTGGTAAGTGGAATGATTACTTACACTTAGTAGAGTCATGGGGGATTCATCTTGTTGAGCAATATCTTATCACATTCATTCATAAAGGCAGTTTTTTAATTATGAAAAATAAGGTCAATATATTGTATGTATTTGGGGGACAGGGACTAGGGTATGGGGGGTATTAAAAGGGGTTCTAATAAAAATAAGGAAGATATTGTAAAAATAACGGTTTTTAAATTAGGAATATGTATTGGGAGGGGGGCTCAAAAAACGTATTTTGTGGGTAGTTATCAATATATAGTGGATTTAAGGGTATTATTTTATATCCCATGAACGGAGACATTATGACATGGTTTCACTGAGTAAATACCCCATGATTAGAGCTTGCTTACAATAATCATTTACAAGTATCAACCAGAATGAGTCCCTTTGAAATTATGTATGGATGCAAATGTAGCACTCCAATTTCTTAGAGCAGTCCCTTCAACATGTTAATGTTAGGTCCTGAGCTGTTAAAATATATGGAACTAACAGTGAAACAAGTAAAACAAAATTTGAAGGCTACCCAAGATAGGAAAAAGAGTTATGTCAACTTGAAGATAACTCCTTGAGAGTTCCAGGTAGGAAAGCATGTATGCATACAGGTAAAACCCAAGAGAAGATCCCTAAGACTAGAAATAAATTCAACATTGGCACCGAAGTATTGTGGGCCATTTGAAATTTTGGAAAAAGTAGGACCGGTAGCATACCAGTTAGCCTTACCACCTATGATTAATGTAAATAAAGTTTTCATGTTTCCGATTTGAAGAAGTATGTTCATGATGCTACTCATGTGATTGACTGGAATTCTATATGGGTGGAACCCAAAGGAGTGTTTCAATTGGGAGCAAAGCATATTCTTGACAGGAGAGATATCTTACTTATAAATTGTACCATCCTACAAGTCAAGGTGCAATGTAAGTACCTTAGTTTGGAAGAGTCCACTTGGGAATTGGAAATTGATATGTGGGAGGGATATCTGATCGTATTTAAAGATGGAATAATGGAGGAATAAAGTTAAAAAATAATAACACCAAGGATGGTGTTATCCTCTAAGAGGAGGTGTATGTAACACACTGAATTAAAGAAAATTATTATTCTTTTGAATATTTTAATTTTTTAAATATTTTGACAAGGAAGTAAAAATTAGTTGTAATGGATTATTCATATTTATAAATTAAAAACACTGAAAGGAATTAGAAACGAAGTAGTTGTTGAAAGAGTGTTTGTTGGCCCACAAGGGGAAAATACAAGTGATGAAAGTCACCGACTAAGAACTCAAGTTATGCAGGAGGCATCCTACCCAAAATCAGGTCAAAAAATCCTTGTGGAGTGACAAGGAGAAGGAGACTCATAAATGACCAACTCCTACGAAAAATACTGTATAATAGTATGTCAATTTAGCAAGAAGGAGGCTAGTAGTGGATGATGAATTAATCTGTTAATGCAAGAGATGATGCATTGATTCGATTTTTTCCTTGTGATTCAGCAAACAAGCTCAGGGGTTCTAGAGCAAGTGAGAATTGGCTTATGAAAGAGTTGGTTAGGAGGAATGAGTCTTTTATTTATGTTTTCCCGACAATGGTGTCAAGTTCCCTATTCTATTTATTATATGTTATAGACTTGTTTAAAGTAAAATTTCAAGTTAAATATGAATCGTATTTACATTTTTATAGTAATGGTACTATACATATGTTCCTATTATCTTCTCTATTTTATGCTATTATGTAATGTAGACTTATCTTAATTGGAATTCATAGATTTATGATCTTAATATATTATACCGAATCATTGTTTTGGGATTCCATACCTAAATAAAAGATTCGTACAATAATGGTTGTAATGTCAGCGTAATTAGGAAATCTAAACCAAGAACTATCATAGT
>LPNX010202807.1:0-28653 GCA_001517045.1 Pseudotsuga menziesii
TATTTATTATTTATATTCTGCTAAAAAAATACCTTGCAACAAAAAAATATAACTAAAAAAAACACATCTAGCAATAAAAAACTACACTAGTAGAACTGTTAAAAAAACTGATGAACAGGTTTCCATTAGACAATTAGCCCATACAAGATATTCATTGTTGAATTTCTAGGACCATTGTGACACACTTCAAGGATCCTACAAGGATATCACTTTAAAAGTTTCTTTGCACCTGCAGATAGAATTCATACATCATATTTTAAGAGAGTCACGTATTCCATACAAGAAGCTACTTGACTCCCATCCCAAGATTCTGAGGATACCCTCAAAGCCACATATCTTATAGTCATATTAAAGTTCATTGTTCTATACTATAGTCATTGTGTTTATATTTACCCTGGAGACTAGAGAGCTTTTACTTGGTCATCAGTGGACATTGATACAATCTTGTTACTTCTATCAACCCCCTTTAAACATCATATGCATCAAATTCCTTCATAGATAAATACTATTGGATAGCTCAAAGCAGTTATTTGTAAGGGTTGTGTTATACAAAAATATATTAATGATGATAAAAGGTTGTGCTTGAATATGTTTAATTGTAGTGCATCAATAAGACTCTTCTTTATTAAATTTTAATTGTGAATAAATCTCCCAAACACTCAGATCAGTTCAAACACCTTGAATGCATATCCCATATTTTGCATCAGATTTGAGAATTGTTATCTATATTGATGTATTACTGACAAAATGTGATGCAATTTTGTCACTGTTTTCTAGGACTATTAGAATTATACTATCTCATTGTCTGTCTTTCACAAGAAGACAAAGTGGGGGATGGATAAGTGTAGATTGGCCAAAATATTACTTAATGTAATATTGCATGGGATAAAAAATGTTACTTGCATCTGAAAATGCAATGTATAAATATCATTGTAATCATTTGTAGCTTAAATATGACTTGTGGTAGCATGTTGTTTAGATTCTAGAAGGAATTGTTTTTTCTTTCCTTCTGACATTTCTTTGTTTTTGTACCAAGCTTAAGAATTTGTATTTTTGGTTTAAAAAACTATCTATTACATAATTAGGCATAGTAACAAGACTGATAGATCATACAATAGTGAAGTACCTGAAGCTGGATCTGTTCTTGTAGTCAGGGCCGCATCCATAAGAGGATTTTCTACTAACCTGACCAAACATAAATTTTCAATCAGGATCTAGAGTTGGATCCCTGCTTGAAGCCAGGGCAAGTTTCACACAAATATTTCCTTCTACAATCCATTCAATGAACTCAAAGGACTTCTGGAGCTTTATTGCATAGGACTCCAGTGCTGAAATGAAACTAAAATTTACAAAGACAAAATGCCTGAAATGTTGAAGAAACAGAGGGATTCCTAGTTGTTGTGTGGTGATGAAACCATACCTTAGACCAATGATGAGTTTCCATTGTACTCTATTGCAACACCAAAGTGCTGATAATCAGATTAGCCTCCCAATACTCCATGCAATAGAGGGAGAGAATAGTGAGGAGAATAGACCCTGCACCATTTATTTATTTAACAAATTCTATCCATCTTCTTGTGGATCAAGAACCTTAGATTCATCATGCTGTGGATTTGGGAGGATTGTGGTGATAGATATCCAATTGAGAGATCTAATATCCATACAGAAAATGGGATAATGTTAGCATGAATAGAAAGAGTACAACTTAACAGATACCCAGACTGATTGAATATCCCCTCTACACATTGGGACAGACTTGGGAATTGAATTAAGGGTCGGTTTTGCTGATATTTTCCACTAGATTAGTAACATTATCCCTGATGATTGAATCCAGTATAGTGGCCCAGGTATTCTTGGACAAAATGACATCCACAAGGATATACAATGAGATTTTGCTGGATATTTACCAACTGGCTAGCCAATCAACTATCTTGTTTCCCTCGTTCCTAATGTGCATGAATCTGATATTTTGAAAACTGATTACTACCTTGGAGGTTTCTTGGTGGATGCTGGAGAGTGCCCAATGTTTGATGGTGGCCACACCAATAAAAAAAATATCATTAACTAGGAGTCTCCTATCCCTTCATACACTTTAGACCTGGTCCATCCAGGATTCCCTTTTGCAACACTGTTGATAAAGATCAATCTTTGTGATCAAAATCACGTTTAAAACTCATGCAATGAGGGGTAGAAAACATAAACACTAATTTATAAGGATACATTAGACACCCCTTTCAAGAATATAGGTGTAAACACCATGGGTTAAACTTTAATAAATCCTTGTCAAACAATTGTAAAAGGGTACAACATCCTGCTCATTTGTGAGTTAATTTACAATACTCATTACCCCCATTTTGCATGGGTGTCTTCTTTTGATTTTTATCACATGTTTCAGTAGGGATTTGAATCTTGTTGGAAATTGGGATGGCCTAATTTGATGATGCCCAATATTTTGATTCTTTATCCCATTTAATTCTCATGACATATTTGGGTTAATTCCTATGGATACGTAGCTTTTCATGATGGATCTACATGTTGGTAGCTATGGGATGATTTTACTTATCAATTAGATATTGATGTACTCTCATATGGTGATTATTGATGGTTTCATGACAATAATTCATCCCACTTGCACATCACTTGCTCTGCTAGTTTGATTTGGCAATTTCATGATTAATGCTTGGCTCATTGAGATGATTCGGTATGGATGGATTGACATTGCTTCCATTGTAATGCTTAGTTAGAATCATTGGCTCTATTTATAATTGATAATATGGATGAAATGATTGTTGTCTTGAGATGAAATTAACATGTTTCCAGATGAAGTCATCTATCAAACACTTAAGACTGTTTTCATTTCTGAAATCTGCCATATTCACTCAGTAACAAGCAGGAAGGTAACCATGCAATTAGTAGTACAATGGGTAGGTATTGAAGTGTTATTGTATCCCAACAACTAATGAATGATAAAGCTCTAGTTTAACCTATTAATTTCCTCAAATGTGAAGCACATTGATGATATAGTATGCTGAAGTATATGCACCCATAATTCGATCCGGAGCAGTAATAATATTATTGGCTAAGGGTAAAATCATCATACAATTATAGCAACCATTAAAAGGGTTGCATATAGGATGTAGATTGCAGTCCTGTGCTATTGCACATGCTGTGAGGCCTGACTATGAGGAATGCTTCCTGCAAAATGTCATGTTTTAAATGAAAAAATCAAATTGCTGCAACAAGGAAAACCCTAGGCAGTTCTTATGCAGATCCATGTACTATTATGAGAAGTTTTCATGGAGATCCTGCATGCTAAAAAGGTCCACTAGAAAGTTTCCGAGCTTGGGTCACCATTGAATGGTGATAATAAATTCTTAATCCCACCTCTTTAATCTAGTTTGTTGTTGAAAAAGAAACCGGATATATTCATCCATAAATCTTCATGGATACTTCTCCTTATGGAATGGTTGCATCTAAAAACAGGGAACAAATGAAGACATTTAGAGGTGGACTTGTATAAATAAGAAAAGCTAGTTGTTGATAAAGAAGTGTTCAAAAGGGGTGTTGAGGGTGTATCGGACCTAGACATGGGACTGCTATGAGGTCTATACTTATGCAAATCATTGTTTTCCATTTTGATACTTGTAAGTGTGCACTTGTGTAAAATATGTGAGGCTTGTTTGGAAAGGATAGGGTTAGGTGGACTATACTAGAGCTTTTCTTTGGAAATCTAACCATCATTTCTAGATCTCTAAGCTAGACTTGTATCATCTTTAATATAGATGAATATGGGACACACAACTTATAATGTGCTTGTTATGGACAAGGTTTGGTTTTCTTGGATCTATCTCCTTGTTGGAGGCCATACTTTATGGAGCGTCCACCTTGGATAGGACTTCTCTTCACTCTATGTTAGTTTTAGAGAATCTCTATTCCATGTTGATGAGAGATTTCAACCGAATGGTTTTCCTTCCATGATTATTTTCCATTATATGTGCAGTGTTAAGCCTTGGAGGGAAATATGACTCATGCCTATGTTGTTTACGATGGACCATTGTGCACTGTTTAGGTTTTTTCCCTTGGAGTGTCCACCTTTGGATAATCCTTAGCACACTTGCTCGGGTAATTCTTGGGAGAGTGTTGAGTTTTTGGAATATCTATGTTTCTTTTAGAGGATCTTTCCATATAGGGGCTAACCGCCTCCTTTTGAAGGGTTGTTTGTGTACTCATAGATGCCTTCTCTGTGAGAATTACACTAGCTATGGATTTGCTCACATGGATGTCCACTTTCGAGGGCTAGTTGCACAACTTATGGAGGATAGTTGGGTATTGGAGGTTGGTCAAACCCTAATATAGGGTTTTCCCATTTCATGGTTTAAAAACATCTTTTACTTGGATGCTTTCATTGCACATTGATGAGGTCAAAGCGCTAGCTATTGGAAGAGCCTTTGGAGGCCATGCATTAGGGTTTCTACTTGTCTTCATCCATGTTTAGTGGAGGCACCCTCTTTATTGGGACATGTTATATCTTGGATATTGTACTCTTGGGTTTAACCACCTGATTCCATGGATGTTGTTAGGGTTTGCTAGATTTTTTATGGATCATTTTGGTTTTCTTACTCTATCCTAGGCTAGATATAGTATTTTAGCCTAGTTTTATTCATATATTATTAGGGTTAACCACCTGATTCCATGGATGTTGTTAGGGTTTGCTAGAGTTTTTATGGATCATTTTGGTTTTCTTACTCTATCCTAGGGTAGATATAGTATTGTAGAATGAGATGGACTAGAACCTATATGAGGTTTGGAATTCTCATTCATTTCTCATGTTTGTATTGGGGGAGAAATCCCATTATACTTTTGGAATATTTATTTGTTCTTATGGATGGCTAAGGCTGGTGCTCCATTGAAGGCTTCTCGTACTCTTTTGTTTGGTTGATAGATGGATCTTGGCAAATTGTCAATGGATTTGAGGTAATAAATAATAGACTCTATCAGTTGGGATTGTAGTTTAGGTGCCCAATTTTTGCTGTAGATTATGTGTTTTTTGATGCCTTCCATGCTAGTATTCCTCCTTAATGTGCATTTGAAATTTCTGATCTAGAAATTTCCCCTTTGATTGATCCTAAAATCAAACCTATCACTTTTTAGTCTTTCCTAAGAAACCCTTTTTGAATCCTTGGTTGAACCCATTTTCCCATTTGAGAAGACACTGGTCTCCAATCCCTTCATCACCTTTATCTTTTCTTAAAAAAAACAATTTTTTTTGCTAAAGTTATTCTTTGATTTCACCTTGTGCTTCCTTGTTATACTATAATAATCCTATTTAATGAATCCTCCCTTGATTTAGTGAATAGATAACCTAAAGAGAAAGAGAGGGTTAGGTGTGGTAACATTAGCCTCCCTCTTAATCATCCAAATGTTATCATTGATTTTAGGGCTTCAATCTTAAAATGCTAGTTTGTGTTGTAACAATACTAAACATTTTTTCCAAAATGTTGTTACACAAAATATCGTACTTAATAACTGGAATATAAAGATGTTTAAAAACCTAGTAACCATGCAAATCATATATTCTATAATGGAACAAATGTAAACATTACCCCCTGCAGGTTTTCCATGTTCTTTTTTTATGAACTAAAAATAGTGAAGTTGCACAAGACAAGAGATAAGTACCAAGAACACTATGAGAATAACATTAAATATTTAAGAGTTATGGAAGGAACATCATACCTCGACATACTAAGAAGAACTAATAGGAACCTGTCAAAATTGCTAACATGTAGCTTGGGTTGTAGAAAAATTCTTATGTTTCCATTCATTCCGAGTCTTCTTCCCTCTCTGGATATTCCTTTTTCTCACACTCTTGGCTCCTTTTTTGCCTTTTTTCTTTTTCTCTAGATTCACCTCCTGTGGAATTTGTTGGTCATGTTAAAGCTTCTCATATCCCTCTTCTTTTTCTTGAATTGGAACTTCCCCCTCCACTTGATATCTATCTTGCTACATTTTAGAATACTGTTGTTTGCAATGCTTCTCTAGTTATTTTAAGGGTGCCAACTCTGAGTCCTCCATAGTTAATAATGCTCGACTATTTTCATATTTCCTAGAGTTATTTTCTTCTGGTATTTCATACTCACTAGTAGTATTACGACTATTTATCTTCTGTTTTGTTTTAACACTCTCATTCTCTTCAAACAACATTTACACCTCCCTGTCCCTTTTTCTTAGATAAAATTTAAGCTGTGAAGTCAAATTATTTGATACAAAATCTTCAAAGGTAGAAATATTTGCAATAGAAACCTCATTATTAGAATCAACTGAAATACGATTTCGATAATTTAGTATACCGACCTCTATATTCCCAATAAGAAACTATGTTATCATCAAAGAAGCATGCAAAAAACACAATTCAAATAACAAAAATGTGATTCAATTTTCTGTAACTCACAAGCCCATGCTTGAAGTTCCAGTAATGTTGTTTCAGCAGCCTTAATTTCTGCTTCTTTTCTACTATGTACAACACCACTTGTATATTGAACCCCATAAACTTCAACAATACATATAAAATTTGGCAAATGTATCTTTCCTGACTTTTTACAACAATAACTAGGAAGTGGAAGGCTCAGTTTTTGTGGATACTCCTGAAAGAGACTCTTACATAGTCCCGTATCATGCTGGAAAAGATAAAATAAGAGCACTGACATTACCACATTTTAACAAAGTAGGGATAGTTGTGCTCAAAGTTACAGCTAAAATAATTGAGCATACATCGAATTAAAGATGAAACTAAGGAAAAAAGATAACTGCATTTCATTTTCTTGAACAAAGATTTACATTTCCATGTAAGCTTGATATTTGAGACATTCATGACTGCCTATGCATCATTTATAATGATTTTAAGCAATGCTAATTTACATGAGGAATGGAAAGAACACACTTACTTTGCTGTCTAAAAGACCACAGGAAATCCAAACCTTTCCCTTAAAAATATATATTCATAAAATAACAAAGATAAAATGACCACCTTTTAACAACAAACAGTAGCATAATAAAAAAAATCCAAAAGATAAACACTTTGGAAAATCCTAGAGGAATCATGACAGATTTCAAAAACAGTTTCAAAACTAAACAATACAGACTTTAGAATCAAAACCTTTATGAACTTCTTATAAATGATTAGAAAGATAAATAGCAGAGGAGTTACGTAGAGCCTGAATTTAGAGGATCAAGGATAATTCAAGCTTCAATAGTATTGAAGAGTTGGAGAGAAGAGTCACCAAAAGGAAAGAAACCAATTCTAACAAAAGAAATCTGACCCTAGAAAACACCACTCACAATTCAAATAAGGCATAGAGAAACGTATGTCCGCTGACAACCAAAGGAGTTAACCTGGGGGACTGAAACAAATAATTAGTGGATACACAAAACATTAGTGTCAAACTAGCTCTTCTCCATGGTCAATTTTTTTTTAATATATTGTAGTATTAGTGGGAGTTTCATTTATCAGAGCAAAAACAATAATCATAATAATTCCTGTCTTACATCACAAAAAATTTCTTGTTCTTGGCACCATCATCTTGTAAGTGATGCAACTTATTTGTGATTGTGCTGCTGACAAATTGGAATGCAATTTGATCAATAGGTTACATTAACATATAACTGATACAATTCACATTTGCTGCTTGCAGCCAGTATTCAAACTATTAAAACTAATTTTTTTCTTTCCAATAATTAAGGAATACTCTACTCTAAAGAGTGAACAATCAATCTGGACCATGCTTGCAGTCAGTTTATATGTAGTTATAGATATCATAAAATACATGAACAAGTAGATATATTTGTAATATAATTTTTTAACCAAGCCTTGGTGCCCTTGAATTTCATTGATCACAAGGAGATTGGAGATATTGTATACATATGCAAAAAAATCCTACTTGTGTGTGTGTATAACTCTTAACATTTTACACTCGATTCCGTGAAAAGGGGATTTACAAAAGCATAAATAATTCATAACATTCTACGACAACTCCATTTATATTCCTTATTTGATAATTAATGTTACAAGTATCAAAACCTACCAAAAATGACTAATGTTCTGTCCACATGTCCATCTTCAGAAGTTCTAGAACTGAATCCTAATGGTGTATTGTTTAGAGATGGACCCATCAACAAGCAACATGGCACATTTTAAAAAGAAACCACCATGAGTTGAAGGGATAACAAAAAACACACAGGAGGATGCATGTGTTACTTAGTTTTTATCTTGAGTTATCTTGCATGCAAGGAGGTGCAGTTAAGAAGTTTTTGTGCTATTTTTAGAATTCAAGATAACAACTAAGTGACACATACATTGTCCTCCCGTGTGATTGTTGTTATCCCTTCAATGTGCAGTTAAGAAGCTTCTATGCTATTTTTAGAACACTAGATGGGTGTTGGGCTATCTCGAGTTACCTTTCATGCAAATGTACGGTTAAAGAGAAATTACTTACCAGTTATTCAAATAGTTGAAATTTGATGTTATTTTTGATCAGGAATAAAATGTGAGATGCTGCAACATAGAAATAAACAATTCAAAAAATGTTGGGAGCTTTGTTCTTCCGATTGGCAAAAAGAGTATTTGGAGGAAAAAATTTAATAAACAAATTACGACAACCACTCACTGCCCATTACATCAAGATAAGTTAAGTACAAATTCATCCATTTATCTGCAACTTTAGGCATGATTATGTTAGTTCAAAGTAAACTTGACTAAAATGACTAAGTTATGAATATCTTATAGATTATTAAAGTAACTCACAAAATCTCTATAATGAAGCTACACGAGTAAGTTGATATTTATTTCAGCACAAAAAAAATCTAAATTTTTTGAACTTACCTTGATTCATAGCTTCCCTCGCTACTTTATATCCATAGAAGAAGATATGGAACGATTAAAAAATTGGCAAGTTACTCTTATGGCTGAAACTCAAGAATACTTCCGCTTGGGGATCAAACTATAGTTGGGCATAAAATCAAGCATACTAAAAAATATACTCTGGTATACATCAACAAAAATTGATATTGCGAACAAAACAGGGTCTCGACCCTAAGCTTGAATTGGACAAAAAAATGAAACTCAGGAAGGGTTCCTCTTGGGGATAAAACTATAGTTGGGAATAAAATAAAACATACTCAAAAAGATACTCTGGTATACATCAATAAAATAATTTCATATTGGGAAAAAATAGGGTGTTGACCCTACTATTGAATTGGACAAAAAAATGGACCAAAGGGATTGAACAATTACGTTGACTTTGTTTGTTACAATACAATATTGCAAACAATACTTTGAAATTCATGAAAGATTTTGGATAAATAAATTTATTTTACTCTAGATTTGAGTGAGAAATAATAAAAGTGAAAAACTGCAACAAAGATATATATGAAAAATGAATAGAGGATTGAAGTTCAGAGGGCCTTCCAGTTGTCAAATGTTATTACATTCTCCAAGGCTATAAAAAACAAGCACTCTCTATGCTTGTTGTAAATTGAATAAGAATTGCAACATAATGAAAAAAAATGGTTACCTGAAGGGTTTTTCTTCTTGTTGGTGGGTTACAAAATAGTTCAACTTCATAATAGAAATAGAGGAAACATGTGAAATATGGTGTGATGGGAAGAATATTGATTTAGAGCTTTGCCAATCCATGGGTAGGGATTTGGTGTACAAGTCCTCATTTTGCTTGGTTACCACCAACAATCTATTGAGGACTATAATCACTAGATATCATGCATCCCTTCGACTATAGAGTTTACTTGTGGGATGGTATGTGCATATAGATATCATGCTCAGTGGTAGATATGTGATGCCACTACATTAAACAAGTTTACTCTTGAATAAGCTTTAAAAAGAAAAACATAAAAATGTAGCAAAAATATGGATAGTTGGTAAAGTGGGGATGTTTCATACCCCACCAAGGTTCAAATCCCCTATAATCACCTATTTCCCCTAGTGTGCAGTCTCACCCCATACCATTTGGGGAGAGGTGCAAGTCTTGGACCATTCCATTTGGGAACAGGGATATGTGCAAAGTCCTTGACAAATTCGGTAGAATACATACCCACTCCCAACTTCTCAGAAAAAGGGATCAAGGATCTTTCTAGAGTGTTGTAATCCAGCTACATTCCATTGTAATGCTCTCTTCTTGTCTTTTCCTAACATCAGCAACAAGGTCATCGTGATACTTTTCCATAAAAAAAATGATTTCTTCCATTTTGGATGAAGTTCCCTAACTTGGACATAAGGACTAACGACATCTTATTTTTTCTTCTGACCAGTATAATGAGCCTATCGTGAAAGAAGACGAAGAGTTTTTCCTGTATCTATACTTTTATAAGATTTTTCATACCCGATATTCATAATTTATTGCGATTTCAATAGAGTGCGAAGGATTGCATAGACCAAATCAGGGTTTGCAAAGCTTCTCTTCCTTAAATATCAATTTTAAGCCGTTGAATTCCTAGAAAATGCATATGGACGAAGTCAAATAATTATCAAGAACTCAATTCAACTACCAAATTGAGCGATGAAAGCATGAGAGAGCTAAAATTCCATTATCTATCCTCCACTTTTCCCTATGTGTGGCCTCGACCCCTCATGTGAACATATATCATCATTAGATCCAATGGACCTTTAATTTGAGATCATGGACAAAGTCAAATAATTAAAAGGAACTTGATTCAGCTACCAAATTAAGCGATGAAAGCATTATAGAGATGAAATTTCATTACATGTCCTCCACTTATCCCTATGTGTGGCCTCGACCCCTCATGTGAATAGATCTCCTGAATAGATCCAATGACCCTTTGATTTGATCACATTGGCGAGTCAAAAATAATAATGGAGTTTAACAATATGAAATGATCAGGGGAAATGCAGATGGAAAAAATGGGGAATATGGGTTCCCTCTAAAAATTTTTCCAGTTTAAAATTGGTTCAAGTTTGCTAGCAAATTTACTGGCCTTTTGAATATTTACTGCCACAGTCACACCATTTGTGATGTGAAGAGATAAACCAATATTAAAAAAAATAAATTATATGACCATGGGTCACAACTAATGTAATTATTTTTAAAGGGATAAGTATACAAATCTTAAATTCTATATGTTTCTTTTCTCAATAAACATTAAATAAAATAAAGTATGACATTAGAGGAGATTATCTATTGTGGGGAAATAATTTAGAATAGGTGACCTTTTCTAAATATTGATGTGGAAATTTCATTAACCCTAGGTATTTATATTTAAATTGGAATGAGAGTTCATGAGCGAAAACATTATTTAAATAAAGTTTTTGGTTGTTGATTGTATTTAACAAACATATCTATAATTCATAGCTAAATTTTAATTTTTTGGAAAACCTGATCTTGAAAAACCATTTATGGCTTTAAGACTTCTTCCTCAAGATTTCCTTAATTATAACAATTGCACTTAAAACCGAAGCCTAATTACTCATGGCAATTGGATCTCTCGTAATCAGAAATAAAAGCTCGACTAGACTCACATGATTGCTTCAAATAATTGTTTGATGGTATCTTTAGAGGTAACCCTAGGGTAGTAAGAGTTGGCGGTAATCTCATTAGCCTTGATGGAAATGCAATAGTTAGCTTCTCTTAGGGAAAGACCCACATTGCAAGCCAATAGAAGATATTACAACGAACGCTACTGAAATAGGATGGTTTGAATAGAATTTGTTGATGTATTTGTAACTTCAGAATGTATTCACTTGTATATTTTATGTATTGTACCCCGATGTTCCTGTCAAGAAGAATTTGTAATGTAATTGAGTCATGTCATACCCCGATGTTCCTATCGAGAGAATAAATAATGTAAACAAGTCATGTAAATTCATAGAGGGTAACCCACCTTGTTGTTCAAGGGTTAAAGTCCCCACAGTTTCGAGGCACTAGAGTTATTAGAATCTCCTAGAGAAGTTGGCCTTGGTAAGTTATTTTCAAGTTGGGAATTAGTATAAATATAGAGTGAGACTCTCTATTTAACACACAGACACTCACACTTAGTTCTAGAGCATGAGTGAGAGAGAAGGGGTTGGGATAAGAGAGAGAACATCTGTCGGAGATCATCTTATTATCTTTGGGTTTTACTGCTGCCATTGGTGCTTATTCTATCTCTAAGGAAGTTGTGGGGTTTTCTCCTTCATGGTTTCCCCAAGGAAAATCTTTGTGTCTATTGTTTCTTGTGATTGATTGCTATGCATGTTATTCTCTTAGATAAGATCCTAAAGATAATACTGTTAAATTGATAAAAAAATAACATGGTATCAGAGCTAACCTGAGAAGAGGACATTGTGCAGCTATGGAAGATAGGGATTCTTAATTTTTGGGTATCTCTTGACAATCCATCAGCAAAAGGAGGCAGGGTTGAACCTCCATTGAAGGGCACATCTTTCTGTCGAAGCAGAATCTGATTATGAGCATTTTCAGTTTTTGACCTACCACTACATCGGGAAATTAGGGATTTTCACTTAAGAAGAATTTTTGAGTGAGCCTAGGCTAGGATTTATATCCTCCTCACAATCAAATTTTAGAGACAAGAATCAAGTCTTTTGGTTGGGTAGAACTCCAGGAAAGACAAACCCTAATTTTCCCTGGAACCAGAAAACTAGCATTGCAGAAGATCAGCTCCAGATCCAGTTTTCAGCTTCTCAAATTGGTAAGAGCTAAATATTTTGTATTTCCATTTGAGTTTCTTTGTTAAGATGTCTCATCACACCAAGATCGATTAAAATCTTGAGGGAGATGATAACTTCCGAGCTTGGAAGTATAGGATCTCCACTACAACAAATCTTGGAATTAGCGTCCCATTTAGCGTCCCTTTTTAGTGTAATTTTTTTTTACATTGAGTGGTCAAACTAGATGCTAAATGGGATGCGTCATGGAAAAAACTTAAAGCATCTCAAAAAACTTCTTTTTTTGATAATTCTTAGATAGCATCCTGTATGACATCCAAAATAACATCTATTTTTTTGCTTCCAGAATAGCGTCCAACTTTTCTTCCTAGACAATGTCTAGGTTTCCTTCCTAAATAACGTCCTATTTTGCTTCCTAGCTAGTGTCTGCTTTTGCTTCTTAAATGAAATCCTCATTAGCGCCATATTTGCATCCTTAATATCATCATGTTAGCATACAAATTAGCATCCAAAATTGCATCCATTTTTGCTACCACTTTAGCATCCCATTTTTCACCATGTTTTACTTCCAAATATGTGTCAATTTTCGCTTCCAAATTTGCACCAATTTTTTATTCCTTTTTTGCATCATGTTTTTCTACCAAAATGACGCCAAATATTTCTTCTATTATTGCACCATATTTTGCTTCCTATGTAGCTCCCTGTTTTGCATCCAAAGAAACGTCTTATTTTGCTACCATATCAACGTCATGTTTGGCTTCATCATTATCATCATGAGTTGCATCCTTTTTAATGCCTAGTTTTGCATCTTATTTTTCTACCATATCAACACCATGTTTGGCTTCATCATTAGCACCACATGTTGCATCCTTTTTAATGCCTAGTTTCTCATCTCTCATTTTTGGGTCATTAATTTAGTCGTTTTTAGTAATTTTATATATGAATTTTGGTCATTTTGTTTGGTCACTTATCTCTTATTTTGTGCTTACTAATTTAGTTGCTTTAACTAATATTATAATATCATTAGGGCATGGAAGAATTGAACCACCAACCTCCTGCTTGTAAGACAGGCGCTCTTCCGTTGAGCTAACACCCTTTAAGAATTTGGGAACCTAACTTACATAGTCCTCTATAATGGTAAAAATGATCAATACACAACTTTGAGTATCTAATGGTTGGAAAAGGATGATAGATTGAATAAGTTCACAATATATGATCAAGCAGGTTATGAAATCCATAAAAATTTTCTATGAGTTTTGAACAAAACTCAAGAAATTGGCTTAATTAGATTGCAAAAATCAATATTCCCTAGCAATAGTAAGTGTGCCATTATATGAGACCTATCAACAATAATTATCTTAGTGTGGATGCCAAGGATGTAGTAGATAATCATGATCATCCTAGAGCCATGTATAAGTGGAGAAATAAGGAGAATCAAAAGAGGATGGTCAACCCAATAGTTGGTGCTTCACATGGATCCTATCCACCATGGGATGAGAAAAGTTCCTTCTTCCATCAAGCTAATAAGTATCAACAAGGGCAAATGGTTAGGATATATTGTGATGCCAATTAATAATGTTTATTCACTTGCCAGGGTGATGTCATAGTGCTTGCACTGGTAGATCTACATGATCCCCAACATCATTGGATATAAGCACATTCATGGGGCCAAAGAGTATAGGATGAGGCTGTCTTTTTATATTTTTCTTTGGAAAACTAGGCATGATTTAAAACACTAGGAGAAGGACAATTTAAAACAAATCAGATAGCATACTATGCAAACCATATTTTATATACATGGCTAATGAAGCCGCAACTCTACATCAGCTAGAATTGCCATATTCCATGTGAAGAAAAGTGTTGCATCCAAATTAATTCCACAAGGAAAATGTGCCAGAAATCTAGAACAGAGAAGAAAGAACTATATAGCATACCTATTTCCTTAAATTCATGAGCACATAATTTAGACGGCACATGCACAAACACCTTCTAGCTTTTATGAGTTGCCTTATGCAAGTGTAGCATTTCCATTTCCTTAGCTGGGGTAGTTCCTCTCTATGAAACGTGCAACTGTTAATCCATAGCTAGACTATAATATGGAAGGAGGTTATCTTACTAGAGATGTAAGTTTTTTAATCTACTGAGAAGGTAAAACGCTCTTTTTTCTCAATGTTGGAATGCGTTCCTGAAGAATGTCAAACCTGGAATTTGTGAAATCTATCTATAGATGGCCAAAGGAACAAGTTATTTAGTGGTTATATTGCAACCAAACACACATCATATGATATGCTAAGAGCTGGATAGCCATTCAAATTTAGGACCCTTAATAGTATATTAGTAATTCTGTCATAGATGAAGCTGTTGAGATTGAGGATATTTTGTTAGTCTCTGATTTTGCACAGTAGTTCCTTATTATTTTGTTTTCTCTATACAAATTTTTTCCCTTTTGTAGATTGTAGCCATGTTTGGCTTCACTATTTATTATTTTTTAGTATTTATTAGCCATTGTTTTGCATTCATTGATCAAAATGTGTATATTACAATTTGCAATTAAAATTAAAAAAAATGTATTCTCATTCAGTTGTGTGGCTTAGTTAAGGTGTTGTAGCCACATTGATCATCAATAAGTAATATTTTTGCTCCTAACACAACTGTGGTTTCTTCTCAGATTAACCAGTCATAAAAGACCCCTTGCAACATGGCTTGCAATGTAGAGCGGGCAGGCAAGAAGTTGCGACCAAAGGGATGATGAATTCATAATTTACATGCATGAATGGCTATGTAGATCCTACTTTTCAGGTAGCATGCAATTTAAAATGCTATTAAATAGAGACATTCATCTTGTAAAGAGATCCATTCTTCTTAGTCAATACACAGTATTCAGTCATTAGGACTGAGTTCCACTTCCTTGAATATTCAATTGTTGTAGATGTCACATGTCTGGGATGATGAGTTCCAAAATGTAGTTGACATAGCAATGGATCAAAACAAACCCTCTCCTTTGAAATCATAGGGATTCCATGGTAAGTGAAAATATTGATAAGGTTTCCTTTTCCTACTCTATTTTTTTACCATGGAAAAAATATATATATATAAATTGTTGAGGGGGTATATGAATATATTTTCTTGCGGGATTTTTACCTACAGGGCATATGAAAGTTGAGCTTTGAATTTTAAATATTTCTTGGCTATATCATTTCAAGGGGATATGTTAATGTTTTCACATTATTCAAAACAAGATTTTGGGGATCTAAGAGCATCTAATAGCAGGGGAAATGGAATTGGGACATGCTTACTACTCAATTTCCAGCTGAAGCTGAGAACATCACTGTTATTATTATCTGTACATAGACCAAAGATCTTTGAGACGTGACTGTGACTGATTAAGATGATCATCTCAGAAACATTGAGATTATCTGAAGAGAATTTGGCCCAATTCAGATGTACAATTTAGATTTCTTGTGCTCTTCATTAATGTGACAATTTATATTTTGTCTTACAGTTAAACTTCTCTTTGAATTGAGGACTATTATTGCATTGAGGTAAGAGAAAGGATTTGAAAATAAATTTACAAGATATGTCTTCCCCCCTTTACGTTTGAAATGTCACATGACTGTTGATTGTTGTTCCCATGATCACTATAAAATTTAAAATTGTGAAAATTTTATGCTACATTAATTCTAAATTTGAACTATCTAAAGTTATTGAAGTGAAATCATGCATAAAATATAATGTAAATGATAGAGTGAGAGTTTATAGTTTAAATATAGTATCAGAGAAAGCACTTTTGACATACTATCATTGTGATAGAATGATTCAGCTTGTTGTTGCACAAAAAATCTGAGTGGATTTAGTAAGACTCTGTAAAACACATACATAAATACTACTTGTAATATCAGATATCATGAAATGTAATTTGAGATGAAAATTGTACTCCGCTTTGTGAAGGAGTTGATGTTTTCTTAAATTTAAGCTCTATGTGCCAATATTTCCTTCAAAACAGCGAAGTGAGAAAATATGTTTTTGAATTTCTATGTTGGTGGGATATGCTTGTTTTGGCATCCACTAAAGGAACTTTATAAACCAGACTCTTTTGACATTGTAGTAATTTCAATCAGGATACTAGAATTAGCATGATGTAAATTACCAATCATGCCATCAAAAGTGGGTTTACAGTATTGCCATTATCATACTCCCAGAACGTACTGTAAAGTGTCATTACATGGCATCATTCATATAAATGTACTAAATGATTCATATTCTGGACACAAATGTTGTGAACATTGAGTAATGGTTGTAATCAATGTTGTTTACTTCCAACAGTTTAGGGTAGGTTTTGGATCAGATAACCTCAGATTTGCATGCTTAGATAACCCCACAAAGATGACCCTTGTAACCTTCTCTCATTTATCCCAGAAGAAAAGAAATTTCCCAAGGGCATTACTAGAGATTTTTTCTCTAAACTGACAAATTTCTTTGTGCCAAGTTATTTCATTGGTGGGATTATCTCATGAGCTAAGGGATATCTTTTTGTTCTCCAATAATCCCTAGTGAGGTCTTTGTTCTCACTGCATGGTCTCTTTTGGTTTTCATTGAAGAAGTTATTCTTTCATAGCAGAAACTCTAAGGGTGCATACACAACAACCTTTGAAAGTAAATTCTTCATAGCTACCCAATTGTAAAACTAAAGCCTTTTTGTGCAAAAAGGAAGCATGGAAGAACAAAAACTTGAAGGGTTACCATTGTTTGAATTTAGTCTTTTTCTTCAAAACCTAATGCCACCATTGCATGTTGTTGAATTTATGATTTTTTTGTATAACAAACACCCCACTTGTTTGTATTGACACAATCCTTAGCACTCCTTACCAATATATTTGAAAGGAAGTCTATGGTAGCTTCCACGCAACCTATGAACTGTACAAAGATGGTAAAGTATAGAGATTTACCCCTTCTCAAGTACTTTGGAAGAACATCACTCAAGTAAGTATTTTTTGAGTATTTAATTATTTTTATTGGCCATGCCTTTAATTTCATGGCTCTTTGTTATGATCTGGTGCTTACCTCTTCCGACCTGCAACAATCTTCTGAAAGAACAACAAGCCACATAGGGTTTCTACTTAAGCAGGGAGGCATACTTCCAAAGAACCAAGACAAAACCTTGATCCTCATCTTGCTTCAAACAATGATTCCCTTACCTCAATTATGAAACACATTGAATTGCACCCTTCCAACACTAAGACTATTTATGGTTCCCCTCAACCTAGGTGTAGTGTATGGATTTCACACTTAGTAATCCATTTGATCAATGCTTGAAGTTGACTATGAGGCTTACCATATTCTCAAGATGGATTACTTGTGCTAATAATCTTTCCTTGTTGAACCCTTTCCTATGTCTAGATATGTGAATGTCTTTCCTCATTTGATGTCTAGGACTCTAGTTCCTAGGAAAGGTCCCCTTGGTATCCTATCCTAGTTCATTATTTTTCCTTGTTTCTTCATGTCTTTCCTATCCATATTTTGAAGATCTTGGGATTCAGATGATGGATAGTTCAAGAGCAATCTTTTCATTTAGTGAATGGAATCCCATGGTCAGCAAGCAACCAAACAATGAAGGGAAAAATGATTTTGTATAGAGGTATATGTATATTACATACACTCTTTTACATGATTCCCCTAGTCTTTATAATATTAAGAGAATTCATGAAATTAAGCCTTGAT
Organism: Pseudotsuga menziesii; assembly: GCA_001517045.1. Classification (NCBI taxonomy): domain Eukaryota; kingdom Viridiplantae; phylum Streptophyta; class Pinopsida; order Pinales; family Pinaceae; genus Pseudotsuga; species Pseudotsuga menziesii. The sequence goes on from LPNX010202807.1 coordinate 18,407, forward strand.
ACCAGAGTGGGGGATTGGTACCTCTTTGAACACCATACAATCCTCAAGATCTATGGAGCTGAATTGGAGGCCTACCTACTGCCAACCTTTTTTAACTCCTATGATCTTTGCATTGGAATACCTCAGGCAGAGGTTCAATTAAGACCACCTCCATTTTGCCAAACATAAGAGCCCATTACTTTAAAGATGCCAAAGGATGTAAGACCCGTCTTGGTAAAGTCTAGGATAGCTCAGTCATAGGCAGATGATATGTTGAAACAATTTCACTTTCTGAAAGGATAGAAATGAATATATAACCCACAACAGGTCATTTAAAAATAAAAGTCAAGAATCCAAGGCAGTCACTTACAATCATGAGCCAAATGAACTATTAGAGAGGGCTTCCAACTTCGAAATCTGAGAGCAGGTTAGTGAAGTGTTACAATTAGGTCATCATTAGCCATAGGTATAGAGTAGATGTCATTGATCTAGATAAAATAGGGACAACAAGCTGCATGACCCAATGTAATTCATACCCCTAAAAACCAAGATATTGGGAATAACAAAGCCATGTCAGAGATGTATTCAGATATGGATGTAGATGATACACAAGCAGAGCAATCCAGCAACAATAAGGCTAGGATTGAGGAATCATCAGAGTTACAGGGTGTAATGGTAGAGTTTGAAGGTCAAGAATTAGCATCAGGCTCACCTAAGCCTTCATCAAGTGATCTTGTTATGACAGTTGAGTATTTCCCCTAGCTTATTTACCTTATATTGTATCATTATTAAATTTGAAGGTTTGGTTGATGCAACCCTATACACATAGACTTAAAAATCCTATTTGGGAAAGCACCCACTCTAGAGTTGTGTATAGATACAAATATCTCATTTGTATTTAATCATTCAAGTGATTCATTCAATGTTTCCTAAGGGTATTACTAAGTATCATGATCTCTCTTGTGCTTTGGTTTTTTTTCTCTCTAGTACATTTGTGCTTGGGTTCTCTCTCTGGAGTTGCACTCTTCTTGGTTGATATCTCTTCCAGTGTTGTGTGTTGCCATAGTTTTCCCTTTATTACACTAGGGGTTGTGTTGATTCCATATGATTCTCTTGTGAATCTCTAGAATAGAATAGTGTTTGAGATTTGGACATTGACTTTGTATAGAAACACTTGCAAGAATCAAGGAAATGACCTGTCCAAAAATAAATAGTCAACAAGATAATCAAATGTTGATTTTTATTTCATTTTTAAGCCTCTCAACCTAACCCAATTTTTCAGTCAAGTCAAATGGTCATCAAGTTCCATGGAACTAGCAAAAGTAATATTCAATAACTCTTATTGGTATATAACAGTATTAACGCTACTCTTGTTTTTTCCTAGATTGCATTCTTGTGTTTTTAAAGAAAAGTTATCTACCAATTGTATTCCTTGTTTTTGGGGCAATGACATTTCTATTTCCTTCATGTGGTTCATAGCACCAGAGAGGGAAATGACATTTCTATGTTTGTAGATTCTTTATATAAGAAAAGAAAATAACAAGGCAAACAATGATTTGTCCTTGGAGAAAAAATGAACTTTTTGTTTTTGTGTACTTTGTTATTGTTGTTTAGTAATTTTGAATTTCATTTTTCTACTGAATTTTTGTGTGTTATAGATTCTTCTCCATTTGTTGCAAATTTCTCTCAAGGTTTAATAATTGCTATCAAAGTGGTTATTGGGCTTCAAAGAGATGTATTTGTCACCAAGTTGAGGAAACTTGGTTTTTCGAAGCTTAGGTTGTTGAGGCCTTGTGTTGAGGTCTTGATCAAAGAGCTAGATATCTATGCCTAACCAAGTTAAGGAGCTCAAACAAGATTATGTTTTGTTGTTGCAGCAATGATCTTTTAGGTAGCCAACTTTAGTGAGAGGACAAGAAGATATTTGTGGTATAATAAATGGCATCTAAACACTCAGATATTGAGAAATTCAATGGCCAGAACTTCAACTTTATGGAAGTTGAAGATAGAATACCTACCTATTGAAAAAAATAAAAGCAAGTTGTCTTGAACGACACAAAACCTGACACTGTGTATTAGGAGATAAAGTTGTGTTATCGAACATTGCAGTATAAAGGTCCAGTACAAAGATGGATCCAAAAGACAAGGATCACTTTAAAATTGACAAAGCATCCCAAGTTGGAAAATAGAATACTGAGTTCAATTTACAGTAGGAAGATAGTCTAGTTACAAATGATAACACAGATGGACGCTTTATCAATATATTTTTCTTTAGAGGGAGAGAAGGAGAAGGTGGTTGAAGAGTTCTAGTTTAACAACTTGGCGGTCAAAAAAAGAGAGAATTGACATGTATTGAGATTATAAATCTATATGCTAACCTCAAAATGATGCGTTCAAATGAATAAACTCATAAGATTCCAAATTCAAAATACAAGATATACTATGATATGTAGGCACCATAAGCAACATCTATTGCAGTTTCCAGGTAGTTGTCATTGGAAAAGACAAAAAGATAATATCATAATACAACCCAAACAAAGGGGAAGTTAGGTATTTCATTGGAAAATTCAAAATTGTAATAAGGATATTTGATTTGTTTACTCACAATTCAAGAAAGTACAATGAAAATTTAGGAATCAAGTATAGAACAAAAAATAAGCTAAATTACTAAATAGTCATATGTTCTCTATAGAAAGTAGGGCATGTCTCCAAATTCTATTCAAATGCACATTTCTAACATAAATTACTTTCTTCTACATATCTCCTACAATGCTGAATTCCCAGCAACCTATTTTATAAAAAACTGATATTATAAACATCAAACCATAGATAATAGACAAGACATCAATACTGCAGGGTCTATCAAACAAAAAATAGCATTTGTTTATTTGGGACTAAAGCAAACCTGATCTGGAGTAAGATTGAATGTTTGGCATGCTTGATATTTGATCACAGTCAATAACTGATTCTCCATTAGGGCTTGGAAATCGGTCACAGGGTTGACTAATAAATTCAGGAATATTATAAAAATTGGTATTAGAATAATTGATGCTAAAACAAATCTCAGCATTCTTGTAAAATAAAAAAATCATCAAAGAAGACAAGAAACTCTTATTACCTAACTCAAATAGGTCCTAATATGTTCCTTAGTCTGGTTATGGGCAATTTGGTTCTGCACCCACATAACTGACATCTGACAAGAAATGCACATACCATCACTGATGCTTGGCAATGTCTCTTTTTCATGCGTTTTTTCTAATACGCTAGCTATTCCTGTGCTACAAAGATCAACCATTTTCAGCATTATCAATAAATCTTAATAGGGAAAAATTCACATGCATAGTATCCCAAAAAGGTATTAATGATGAGTAGACAGTTAGACTGTGTACAATCATTTCAATAGAAAACAACATAAAGGAATATCACTTGACATCTCTTGCACCATCATAGGAGCACAAGCCAATCTGTGAGCAGATCTTATCGGGATTTGTCTGTAAACAATGCAGCTAATTTTTTCATTTTAGAAGCAGCTGCAATTCTATAGTCAGTTGACTCCCATGAAATCCTACCTAACTAACAAACATCAATCCAGTTGTCCAGTTATGTTTATTCCAAGAAGTTACTCATATTAAAGGTGCAATCTTAGATGTGACATTTTCTTATAATGATTTATATATGCCTTGATAAATTAAATACATACCTATGCCATTAGGAGCTCCATAATCACATCTCCATATTGTGACACTATAGTTTTGCATTCCTGGATGGCAATACCCGCGGCACCAATAACATTGTTTATTTGTGTTATAATGCCCTTGAAAATCATAGAAAACATGATAATGATTATAGAACAACATTCATGAACATCACAAATATTTTCACACCATAAATACAGATTATGAGGAAGCTCAGTATAAATGAAACACATGGTCTATAAAGCATTGCATATATTGCTAGGGTGGAATTTTAGCAAAACAATGCATAAAAGAAACATAGTGAAGAGCCTATATTGTATATCAAATTACAACAACAGCTAAACATGCTTGGATTAAATAACATAATAAAACAAAAAAAGAAAATTATCTCCCATAGGTCCTTGATATTGAGAAAATTATTGAAATCGGTTCAACTATATATCTTTCAAACTATAAAGATAGCATATTAATTTATCAAATGAGCATTATTGACCATTCACTTTTTTGTTGAGCATACAAGCATCATATGTGCCACAACCCTGTGGTTTATATTCTTTTATTGTGCACAGACCTAGAAAAGACCACTAACTTATACACGAAAATTCCAAAAGATCAAAAGTTCGCAAGCTTTACCGATGGACCAACAAACAAAGAAGTTCTAGAATATGCAACGGCAACAGAACCTCCAGCACAAAAAATTGTAGTTAAATGTTCATAAAATGCAATCAATATTTTCATAATATTCCTTAAGAATAAATCATGTGCCCAATTGAAGAATATGGACTGTATGCAAACCTGTTGATAGATCATCAATGAGGAAGTCTCCCATGTCAAACTTGTTAATGCTAAAGTCATATTTGTGGAAACTTGTTCCTCATTAGTTTCAGCATTTGTTGAATCACTAACAATATTTTTGAATATTTTCCTATATGACATACTTTCTTTGGGTTGGAGTGAATTCATAAGTTCTGTAACTAGATAAATGACTAAGACCCAAGTCTATAATTCTCTCCAAACATACAATATTTCACAGAAAGATGGAAAATGACAAAAGGAAAGTCCTCTGCTTCTACTTAATGCTATTTTGTTGATTTTGGTGCACAAACATGGCTTTATGTTAACTAGTTTACCATAAATTCAAAAATCAACTTCTAATAAATAGGATAAAGATTTACAGAAATCACTGTGAATAGGTGCATTATCTGCCCCAACTAACCTATTCGATTGTAAACGAGCAAGTTAGGCTTCTCTTATGATGTTGACATGCCAAAAGAGAATAAATTTAAGGCCAAAGTAAATGATTTTTTCTTTGTATCTTAACGAATTAGTGTTAAATTGCTTTGTGACATCAAACATCCCTTATAGCTTTAAGTGTTAAATTTTTGAGCATCATACAAGGTAGGAGATGAAGGAATAGAAGAACTAGTTATGCACCTATCTTATTGTTTTCCAATCATTTTTATTACATGCATGGTTGCGAAAGGATAGGAAACTGTAAACCTCTCTAAATCCCTTTGAAGTTTGACCTATGTGTACTTTAATTTTATAGTTTATATGGACGAAGTCACAACAGGAATCTAGCTCATAGTGATTATCATGTTAGTTTTCACACAAAAATATAGCCGCTAGAAATTTATTACTCAGGAAAATCATCAGAGGAAATTTCAACTCAAATTGGGCCTCCTAAGGAACATTAATAAAATAATAGTTGAAATAATAAAATAATATTTATTAATTTTGGAGGAACAAAAGAAAAAACTACTTTTTTGTTTGTATTTTCGACATATCTCCCTGTGTTTTTACTCAAATTTTGATCAGGAGAGCTCGTTGGATGTGGAATTAAATTCCACATCCAACGAGTACCCACTTGACATACTTTTGACAGGCCCCATTGCTCCAAAAACAAGAAATACCTGAAAAAATGTGATGATGACATCATCATCACATTTGTTTAGGTATTTCTTACTTTTGGGGAAGTGGGGCCCATCAAAAGTATGTCAAGTGGGTACTCGTTGGATGCGGAATTTAATTCCGCATCCAACGATCTCTCCTGATCAAAATTTGAGTAAAAACACAGGGAGATATGTCGAAAATACAAACAAAAAAAGTAGTTTTTTTATGATACCTATGCCCAAATTTATATTAAAAATTTGTTTAAGAGGTGATCCCTTTTTTAATTTTAAAGCATTTTGATTTGCTAATACATGATGACATGGAATTTGTATTATTTTTGGAAGGCCCATTTTAAATTTAAATTTCCTCTAATGCCAGTAAATCTGAAAGGTCAAGTTTATGTTTAGAAATTATGAAGCTATGGACTGTTTTAAAAGACAACCTTCCTAATCCTTGTTGGAGTGGGTTCCCATCATAATGTTAAAATCCCCCACTATACATCTGTCTGAAAAAAAATTCTTGTATATTAATGAAGGTTTCCTTTATTTAAAAAAATACCAAAAAAAAGATAACAAAATCACATATGGACTATTTTAAAAGACAAGCTTCCTAATCCCTGTTGGAGTGGGTTCCCATGATAATGTTAAAATCCTCCACTATACATTTGTCTAAAAATAAATCTTGTATATTAATGAAGGTTTCCTTTATTTAAACAAATACCAAAAAGAAGACAACAAAATTACATATTTTGTAAGGAGAATCTAAGGTGGTTCATGGATCACTCAAAGAAGATACTCACCATACTGGAACAACCTTGTCAATTGCAATTTCTTGAAATCCAAGCCCAAGAAAACCATCAAACTTGGCTAGTAAAAATGTTATACTTGGCTCACGTGTTGTCTCAGTAAATGTTACAGGTATAAACTAACTGAGAGGGGGGGGTGAATCAGTTAGTTAAGATTTGTTACAATATACTTCTTTTAACTTAGAATCAATAAAATTTATGGAAGTCAATATTTGCTATGAATTCATAGTTATAAACATAAGAGAAGATAACATAATACACAACATTCAATCACAACATTTAATCACATATATGATACACAGATATTTCACGAGGAAATCCATAAGGTAAAAACCTCTTATTCTTATGATGTCAAAGGCTTCAATGGCTGTACATCACTTCTTACTTGAGCACCGACTCAAAAAGGCTGCAACCTCTAAATGCAAGCACCAACTTGCTGAGAGCATCAACTCTCACTGTGACCTAGCACCAACTGAGTGAAGACACCAATCTTCAATCTCTACAAGCACCCACTTGCAGACATAGACATAAAGTCTCCCCTAGCACCTCCCTACCTCCCTTATTTGCTAGACTTTCCAATAGAATAAAAAAGCAACAATACAGATATGTCTCTGCTTACCAAACCACTCTGCTCTGTTCAACATCGGCTCTCTTCTCCTCTGTTCTGTTCAACTGTTTAGCACATTCTTTAGTTCCTCTTCTCTACTGCTCTGCTCATTCAGAATCAGTTTACAGTACTGATCCCTTAATACTCTGCACACCATTACTCTCATCAAAACAGCTCACATTCACAACTGTTTATGCTCAATATATATATATATCATCTTTTGAGTTCATTTCATTCTCTGTTTCATCGAAACCATATCCTCAAACCGTTACAGAAACTGTTTAGCTTCAACATCCTCAAACATAAACGGTTCAGCTTCAACATCCTCAAACAGAAACGGTTCAGCTTCAACATCCTCACAAACCCTCTGTACACATCGAATGATATATATTCGAATCATATCTCCCCTTTTTGTTTTATTTGTTCCTTACTCTTCCTATTCCATCTCCTTTCGAATCATCATTACAAGCGGTTACTAAATGGTTCACAATTCAGGTTCCTCATAACTGTTAATCCACCTACTCAAATACTCTTTGAATCCTCAACTGTACAGGTCTCTTCGTATTCCTCTTCAAATATTACACTGAAGCGGTGGGTGAAATGACAGAGCTCGCAAGCAACATCTCCTTCTGCAACGTCAGAGGTCGGAAGAAGTTCTACTTCCGCAACGTCGGAGCTCGCAATCAATATATCCTTCCGCAACATCGGAGGTCGCAATCAATATATCCTTCCTCCATTGCGGCTCCCAAAGCAACTAAGCGTCCGAAGTCCAAAGCATTGTGACTGTCGATGCTTATAGTCGCACGTGTATTTAAACTTTCCTTTTTCGCCGTTGCGGCTGGGAAATTCATTCCGCTTCTGAAGTCCAAAGCGCTACGACTGCCGATTAAGAGTTCATTCCACTTCCGAAGTCCAAAGTGCCCCGACTACCGATGCTTATAGTCGCGCGTGTCTTTAACCTTTCCTTTTCCGCCGTTGCGGCTGGGAAAGTCATTCCACTTCCGAATTCCAAAGCGCTTCGACTGCCAATTAAGAGTTCATTCCGCTTCCCAAGTCCAAAGCGCTCCGACTGCCGATGCTTATAGTCACGCATGTCTTTAACCTTTCTTTTTCCGCCGTTGCGACTAGGAAAGTCATTCCGCTTCCGAAGTCCAAAGCGTTCTGACTATCGATTAAGAGTTTTCTCCATTGATACCTGTGTGCCTGCCTCTTTTTTAGTAGATTGCCACATCCATTTGACATCAGTTCCCCTTCTTTTTATAGCAGATTGCCATCAATGACAATACTTTAAGACTGAGAACAAGCTACCATCTACTAGTCCTGAACACACCACTCTGAACGATATTCCAACAATCTCCCCCTTTGACATTGATGGCAATGTCTCATTCAACTGGTCACATTTCTCCCCCTTTGACACCAAGGGCAAAGGATAAACTCGGGCAGATACGATATGACTGATGACTAGTCTCCCCCTGACAAGATGCACTAAGAAAACAAAATGCCATTCCATGCTATAAACATAAATAAGATATACAATAAAAACAAACTCCCCCTAACACAATGCATGAGTTACTGAGACAAGGATTGAACACGCAGCTTTTGACACAGATATTCAAACTGAGCTGTGGGTAAAGGCTTAGTAAAAATGTCAGCAATCTGTTCGGTAGAAGGAATATAACACAACAACACCACTTGAGTAGCCACTTGTTCACGCAAGAAATGGTACTTTATGGGAATTTGTTTAGTTTTGGAATGAAGAAAAGGGTTCTTGGAAACACCGATAGCACTAGTATTGTCACAGTGAATGGGAATAGGTTCAGAATACTTTATGTCTAGATCAGCAAGAAATTGAACCATCCATAAAATTTGAGTACAACAAGTAGCAGCAGCTATGTACTCTGCTTCAGTAGTGGATAAAGAAATGGAACTTTGCTTTTTACTTAGCCAGGAAACCAAAGAATCTCCTAAGAAGAATGCTCCACCACTTGTACTTTTTCTTTCATCTACACAATTAGCCCAATCTGCATCTGAATATGTTATTAGCTGAAATTTCTGATTTCTGGGATACCACAGACCATAAGAGAGCGTACCTTTCAGGTATTTGAATATACGTTTCACAGCTAGTAGATGACTCTGTTTAGGAGCAGCTTGAATCCTTCCTACCATCCCAACATCATGCATGATATCAGGTTCTGATGCAGTAATATATAACATGATTCCTATCATAGATCTGTACATCTTTTGATCCACTTCAGGTGAAGAATCATCTTTTCTCAACTTGTAGCCACTGACCATGGGTGTACTCACAGGTGTGGAGTCTTCCATTAGAAAATTCTTTAACATATCCTTTAGATACTTTTCTTGATAAAGAAACATACCTCCAGGTTTCTGACTGATTTGAAGACCAAGGAAATAGGACAGCTCACCAATCATTGACATTTCGAACTCAGATTTCATAGAGTTAGCAAACCACTGAACAGAAAGATTATTAGTACAGCCAAAGATGATATCATCAACATAAACCAATACAATTAGTAAGTCATCACCTTCAGTTTTGATATATAAATTGCTGTCCACAGAACCTCTCTTGAAGCCTTTGTCTTGTAGATATTTGTCCAGTTTGGCATACCAGGCTCTAGGTGCTTGCTTCAACCCATACAAAGCCTTTTTCAGTTTGCATACATAGTCAGATTTATCTGTGAGTGAAAAGCCTTCAGGTTGCTCCAGATACACTTCTTCTTCTAAATTTCCATTGAGAAATGCTGAATTGACATCCATCTGGTATACTCTAAATCATTTGTAACAAGCATAGGCTAGAAACATTCTGATAGCCTCCATTCTTGCCACTGGAGCAAATGTTTCATCGAAGTCTTGTCCTTCAATCTGAGCATAACCTTTGCAAACCAGTCTTGCTTTATTCCTTACAATCTGTCCCTGTTCATTTAATTTATTCTTATATACCCATTTGGATCCAATCACATTCTTGTCTGATGGCCTAGGAAAAAGTTCACAAGTGCTATTCTTTTCAATCTGATCATTAGAGGAAATTTCAACTCAAAATGGGCCTTTTAACTTTTATTCAAATTCCATGTCATCATGTGTTAGCCAATGAAATTTCTTTAAATTTGAAATACCGTATAGGTCTTAAACATTTTTTTAATATAAATTTAGGGATAGGTATCATAAAAAAACTACTTTTTTTATTTGTATTTTTGACATATCTCCCTGTGTTTTTACTCAAATTTTGATCGAGAGAGCTTGTTGGATG
>LPNX010202807.1:41232-89004 GCA_001517045.1 Pseudotsuga menziesii
ATGGAAAGCTCAATAAAGGGTTGGAGTCTTGTATTTTAGACCTGTATAAATGACCTTAGGGTCATTGAAGGCCAGAGTAGACTTGAAGGTGAAAATATAGAGTTGAATTTATTGCAGCCTACATCTGAAGGAGGAGCTTTGAAATGTAATTTGCTAATAGTTAATGAATATGCAAGTGTTCTACTTCTCTCATATGAAACCATTCTATTGGCATCGATTCCTTATTGAATGGTTATCAAAAATACATTTGATATTTTTCCACTTGCATATTTATCCTATCAATACCTATGTGTTGGAACGTTGGATTCTCTACCAGCTCTTAGTAATGATCTGAACAAGGAAAATTCCTTTGTCGTAGTAGTGGCTCTTAAAATTCGTGGCATATTGAGAAATGTAATACTGTGAACATGTGATAGAGTGTATTACAAAATATCTAGTAATCAAGAGTAATATTAACAACAAGGATTTACAGATGTTTGGAGAAGGAAATATCATTGGGACTCTATGGTGTCAAATCTTCCAGCTAGCAAAGTAGCAAGTCCACATTACCAACATTCAAATCCCATATTTTGAAGATCAACAATAAATATCAACCCCATATTCAAGGGCATCAAATTGTGCATTTCCAGGCAGTCATTTAACATGTGGTATTCAAAGGAGGGACAAATATCAAAGTATAGGATGTCAAAGCATATTTGGGTGATATATTGAACACTTCAAAGCATATTTGGGTCATAGGATTCCAAGAAATCATCTCCATATTTATGGAAATAGTGGGGCATATATCCCCAAATTTCAGGTAGAATATTAGTTGACAGTTATTGTTAAAACTTATATTTTAAGGGAATTGAACTCAGCAACAGTACTAGCTTTTAGAAAATCATCTCTGCAGCAATACTTAGCGTTTTGAAAATCAACTCCAGGTCTAGTGTTTCCTGGCTCTGTACTTGGATCTATGTTGAATGTTTTTCTTGTCGAAATTCATGGCCCAATTCATGTTGCTAACCCTGGATTCATATATGGTGCTATGCTATTCAGGTCATTTTTTTGGAGGCTATTATTGGCGTTATATGGGATGCTTTTGTGGACGCTTATTGGGACGTTAATTGGGATGCTAATTGGGACGCTAATTGGGACGCCAATTGGGATGCTAATTGGGATGTTAATTGGGATGCTAATTATCGTCCAAAATAGCCCCAACTTTTAAATAGGGATGATACTTGGGATGCTAATTGGGATGTTAATTGGGAATCTAATTGGGATTCTAATTGGGATGCTAATTGGGATGCTAATTGGGACGTTAATTGGGATGCTAATCAGCATCGAAAATAATGCCAACTTTTAAAAAGGGACGCTAATTGGGATGCTAATTAGGATTCTAATTGGAGCACTAATTGGGATTCTAATGGGGATGTTAATTGGGATGCTAATTGGGATGTTAATTGGGATGCTAATTAACATCCAAAATAGCGCTAACTTTTAAAAAGGGATGCTAATTGGGATATTAACTGCGATGCTTATTGGGATGCTAATTGGGATGCTAATAAGGACTCTATTTGGGACACTATTTGGGATGCTAATTAGCATCCAAAATAGCGTCAAATTTTAAAAAGGGATGCAAATAATGCCATTAAAAGTGCCATCTCATGGAAAAGCGTCCACTTTGCCCAAAAAATGATGAAAAATACACTAAAAGTGATAGTGGACACTAAAAAGGAAGCTAAAAGGGACGCTAATCACACAGTTTTGTTGTAGTGCTCCCTAGCCCTAGAAGAAAATGAGTTGGACTCTTACATCAATGAAGAGGTTCCAGTTCCAGAGGGAGATGAGGCTAAGGCCTTACACAAAAATAAATTGGTCATGGCTAAGAGGATTATTGCTGATTCAATCAAGGATCACCTCATACCACATGTGTCCTCCCTAAAGACACCTAAAGCTATGTTTGATTCCCTAACAAAATTGTTTGAAGGAAAGAACATAAATTAGAAGATGACTTTGAGGAACCAATTGAAGAATGTGAATATCTAGAATGCAGAGACCATACAGTCATACTTCACAAGGGTCTCCCAGATCAAATAACAACTTGAAGTAGTGGATGAAGAAGTGGAGAATGCAAAAATTGTGATGACTACCTTGAATGGTCTCCCTAGATCATGGGACTCCTTCCTTCAAGGGATTTGTACAAGAAAGAAGATAGTCAAGTTTACTAGTTTGTGGGACGAATTCTCACAAGAAGAAGCTTGAATAATAGCTCGAGAAGAAAATATGGGAAGTGAAGATCAAGATCTAACAGTACACTCTAAGAAAAGCGGAAGATACTTTCATCACCCCAAAGGTAAGCATTCTCACCAGAAAGGTAACTCAAGAAAACCAAACAGAGATTTATCTAAAATCAGATGTTTTAGTTGTGATGAGGGAGGACACTATGCCAGAGATTGTCCTAAGAACAGAAATGGCTCTCACAAGAAGAAGGGAAACAAGAGAATACATCATGCTCATGTTGTAGAGAATGATGAACCTCCACAAAGAGAATCAAACAAGATAGTGATGATTCTTCAAGTGATGAAGAATATGTTCTGATTTTTGCTCTCACAGGAACTACCACACATGGAAGAAATGATTGGCTTATAGACAGTGATGCTTCCAAACATATGATGGGATTCAAAGAATAATTTGTGAAACTATCTGAACATGAGTCACCTCACAAGGTGAAACTTGGGGATTACTACCAGTATCCAATAAAACGTAGTGGTGAATCCTCCTATAAGCTAGACTCTGGAAAGCATATGAATATGAAGGATGTCTTGTTTGTACCAGGACTAAAGAACAATATCCTCTCCATTTCTGCATTGGATGCAAAAGGCATAAGGGTTGCATTTATAGATGGACAAGTTCGTATGTGGCCAAAGGGAAAGACTATAGATGATGCTGTAGTAATTGGGGATGACTATACAAATTGAAGGGCCAACAAGAAAAATCTTTGGTACATGACTCAGTAGAGCCAAATGAACTTTGGCATAGAAGACTTTCACATGTGCACTATAGAGCACTATCACTTGCAAGCAAAGGTGTTGAAGGTCTTCTAGAAATATAGACAAAACATGACGGCATCTGCAAAGGATGTGTGAAAGGAAAGAACACAAAGAAGACATTTCCAAGTAGCGAGAGAAAGGCAAAAGGAATCTTGGAAATCATCCACTCTGATGTATGCGGTCTGATGTCATCCATTTCATTAAGCAGGTATGTATACTATGTTTCTTTCATTGGTGATTTTTTGAGGAAGACATGGATATACTTCTTGAAAAACAAAGATAAAGTATTCAGCAATTTCAAGGAATTCAAAGCCTTGATCAAGAACTACACAGAAAAGAAGATCAAGACCTTTCGATCAGACAATGGCAGAGAATTCACATCAAATGAATTCAAAGAGTTATGCAGATATTCAAGGATTAAGAGGGAGTTAACCACTCCATATAATCCATAGTAGAATGGGGTTGCAAAAAGGAAGAATAGAACAATCATGGAAGCTGTAAGGGCAATGATTCATGATCAAGATCTTCCCATGCATCTATGGGAAGAAGCTGCTAGGACAATGGTGTATGTATAGAACCGTACTCCACACAGAGTACTAGAGAACAAGACACCTAAAGAAGTCTTTTTTGGTAAGAAACTAGAAGTTAGCCATCTTAGATTAATATTCGGCTGTCCAGTGTACATACACATTCCGAAAGAAAAGAGGACAAAGTTAGATCCTTTTGGAAAGAAGGGTATATTTGTGGGATATAGTGAAAGATCGAAAGCTTACAAAATATACTTCCCAGGATTCAAGAAGATTGACATTAGTAGAGACGTAATATTTGATGAAGAATCAACTTACAACAAATCTAGAAAGAGACCAATTGAAGACTCTAAAGAAATAAAAGTACCCAGAATTCAAGATACTACTATGAACGATGAAAATCAAGATGAAGATCGACAAATAGAAGAACCCTAGGAACCTGTAGATCCACCCCAAGAGAAGAATCCTCATAAGAGGAAACCTACATGGGTTCGAGAGGCTATCCAAGGTGTAGAAAGATATGGGGCTCTACAAGAAATGCATAGAGAGAGGAAAAGAACTAAGTCTTGCTATGGTTATGTAGCAATATTATGTGACATCATTGATAAATAACCTTCCAACTATGAAGAAGAAACAAAGAAGAAAGAATGGAAGGATGCTATGATCAAGGAGTACTAGTCGATCATGAAGAATGATGTCTGGGATATTGTCTCTAGACCAAAGGGGAAGTCTGTTGTGACTTCTGTTGTGACTTCCAAGTGGATCTACAAGATCAAGCATGCTGCAGATGTCATCATAGAGAAATATAAAGCAATATTTGTGGCTCGTGCCTTCTCCGAGAAAGAAGGAATAGATTATGAAAAAAAGTTTGCACCTGTATCCAGATACACTTCCATTAGATCAATACTTGCTCTAGCTGTAGTAATGAAATGGAAGATACACCAGATGGATGTCAAGATTGCTTTCTTGAATGGTGTAGTAGAAGAGAAAGTGTATGTGGAGCAGCCACTTGGTTTTGAGACACATGATAGGGAGAATCATGTGTATAAATTGAAGAAAGTCCAGTATGGTTTGAAACAAGCACCTAGGACATGGTACGGTAGAATTGATAGTTTCCTATTCAGTTTGGGCTTTACCAAGAGTAAAGAAGATTCCAACCTTTACTACAAGGTTGAAGAAGGGAACCTAGTGATACTCCTACTATATGTAGATGATCTGTTTGTAATAGGTGTGGATGGGTTGATTGCTGATACAAAGAGGAATCTTATTGCCGAGTTTAAAATGAAGGACTTGGGTATGATGCACTAATTTCTAGGCATGGAGGTGTGGTAGAATGCAGATGGAATCTCTCTAGGACAAGGGAAATATGTAGTAGAGATCCTGAAGAGGTTCGGGTTGATGGAATGCAAGTCCATGACCACACCTATGGAATTGAACCTGAAGCTATTGAGTGATGCTTCATTAGAGATGGTTGATGCTACAATTTATCATCTGATGATTGGGTCCTTGATGTACCTGACGAATACAAAACTAGATATTTGCTTTGCTGTGAACACATTGAGCCAGTTCCTAATGGATCCGATACATGTTCACCTGATTGCTACAAAGCATATTCTCAGGTACCTAAAGGGTACAGTTGATTATGGGCTCAAGTATATGGTGGATCAGAATATTAACCTGGAAGGTTACGTTGATTCATATTAGGCATGCAGTGCCATCGATAGGAATAGCACTTCAGGATGTTGCTTTAGTATGGGATCAGGTGTGATCTCTTGCTTTAGTAGGAAGCAGTCTTGTGTGGCACTAAGTATAGCCGAAGCAGAGTATGTCACAACTTGTTCAGCTAGTTGTGAGGAAGTGTGGCTAAGGAAGATACTATCTGATTTATTTGATCTTTAGCTGGATGCTACTTGTATATATTGTGACAACCAAAGTTGTGTGAAGTTGTCATAGAACTCGATGTTCCATGACAAGTCGAAGAATATCAAGATCAAATATCACTATATTTGGGATATGGTGCAGAGAGGAGCAGTGAAGCTCCAATATGTTGTGACAGATGAGCAGATAGCTGATGTGTTGACCAAGCCATTAGCTAAAGTGAAGTTTGAGTACTTCAGGGAGAAGCTTGGTGTTCTCCAAATCGAGGTTCCTTCCAAGGGGAAGTGATGAGTCCGTGAGCCATTTTGACATGGTGATAGGATTGATTCCTTCCATGGTCAGATGTAAGTGCAGAGCCCTTCTGACATTTTGATAGGATTGGCTTCTACCATGGTCATATGTAAGTGTAGAGCCATTCTGATATGACTGTGGGATTGTCTCCCACATGATCAAATGTAAGTGCAGATCCATTCTAATATGACTGTTGGATTGGCTCCCACATGATCAGATATAAGTGCAGAGACTTTCCCCAGATGATAGATGGTGTGTCCTATCATGTCGATGGATGTAAGTGCAGAGCCTTTCCCTGTATGATAGATGGTGTGTCCTATCATGCCAACGGATGTAAGTGCAGAGCCTTTCTCTAGATGGTATATGGTGTGTCCTACCATGCCAGTAGATATAAGTGTTTAGCCCTTCCTTGGATAGTAGATGGTGTGTCCTACTATGCCAGATGATGTAAGTGATGAGCCTTTCTGATTGGGTTAGATATAAGTGTTGAGACTTTCTGATTGGGTCAAATATAAGTGTTGTGCCTTTCTCTAGATAGTAGATGGTGTGTCATGCTATGCCAGTAGATGTAAGTGCCGAGCCTTTCCTTGGATAATAGATGGTGTGTCCTATCATGCCAGTGGATGTGAGAGCTGGGCCTTTCTGACATGGTGGTGGATGTGTTCCTCCCATGGTCAGATGTGAGTGTTGGGCATGCCTTTCTGACATGATGGTGGATGTGTTCCTCTCATGGTTAGATGTAAGTGCTCGAAGAGAATTTCTGACTGGGTCAGATATAAGTGCTGAAGAATATGAAGACCTCGTTGGAAGCTAGGCCTACAATCAGCATGAAAACGGGCTGGCTCTGTAGAACTTCCTATGATGAGAACAATTGAGAGATAGTGCTAGTTGATCAAGATGGCAGAAGCAGTGACAATGATGATGATCCGGTGATGCTGATCTAATGATCTAGACTTGATGTTGATATAGTGATGATGATCCGATGATCCAGACTTGATGTTGATCCAGTGATGATGATTTGATGATCCAGACTTGATGTTGATCTAGTGATGATGATCCAATGATATAGACTTGATGTTGATCCAAAGAAGAATACTTGTGCTGATGAATTGTGTCAAGATAATACCTTCCTAGTTAAGAGGGAGTGTTGATGTATTTGTAGGTTTGGAATGTATTCACTTACATATTTTTTGTATTGTACCTCGATGTTCCTATCTGGAAGTATCTGTAATGTAATTGAGTCATGTCATACCACGATGTTCCTATCTTGAGAATCAATAATGTAAAAAAGTCATGTAAATTCATAGAGGGTAACCCTCCTTATTGTTCAAGGTTTAAATTCCCCACAGTTTCGGGCCACTAGGGTTATTAGACTCTCCTAGAGAAGCCAGCCCTGGTAAGTTATTGTAAAGTTGGGAATTAGTATAAATAGAGAGTGAGACTCTCTATTTAACACACGGACAATCACACTCAGTTGTAGCACATGAGTGAGAGAGAAGGAGCTAGGATAAGAGAGAGAACAACTGTTGGAGATCATCTTATTGTCTTTGGGTTTTACTGCTGCCATTGGTGCTTATTCTATCTTTGAGGAAGTTGCGGGGTTTTCTCCTTTATGGTTTCCCCAAGGAAAATATTTGTGTCTATTGTTTCTTGTGATTGATTGTTGTGCATGTTATTCTCTCAGATAAGATCCTAAAGATAATAATGTCAAATTGATAAAAATCTAAAAGAAGTACATTGTGCCAAGCTTCCCGTGCAACGAATTTCTTTGGTAAGTTCAAACCCTTCGGGTAAGTTTTTACTGGAAAATCTTCTAATAAATTCCTAGGGGTGGGAAGTACTCCAAGGAGACACAGACGTCGATACTATCCATTAGCATAAATTGATTCCAAGCCATATATTAACGTTAAGTATATTATTCTATGATCTTGAGTATGATAAATTTAGCTTCAAAGTAATGGCCAAAGAGGGTACAAAAAGGTTTATCCTCAGAGTTTGATGATGTCCATGAGGTTCAACATTGTTTTGTTAAAATATTTTTGGATATAATGGCCATTACTTGTGATTAGATGAATATCCAATGGAATAATGTCGCATTATATATATATTTTTATCTTAATTTCCATTGAAAACCATGTTACTCTCCACCACTACTGATTTCATAGAGCCTCTTTTAGATTGGAAGAAAGAAATAAAAACTAAATTCTAAAATTTATGTGTTGATTATTTTCCTTGTATGGTATGGTTGATGTTAAAAGTGTGAAATGCCTCCTCCTTTCCAAGTTACCAATAGGAATTCACTACTCCCATGCAACAATCTCTTAATATGTGAGACTTGATGTTTTCCATCAGGTCATTAAATTATATCGGTGACCTACAAAATTGTCTTAATACAAACCAATGACCCTCCATTTCCTCATATAAGTCCTTGGGATATTAGATGTTTATATATCACGACTCCATTAATCTTAAAATTAGTTTCATTAAAGAAACCAATTGGATCTATTTTTTATTGTATATAATGTTGTGTTGTAATATTATATGTTTTTTAATATGATGTTATATAAAATTAAACACTAGAAATTGCTATAGAAGGTTCAATTTAACGTCGAAAGGAAAAATAAAAAAAAGAAGCATAACTACATACAAGGAAGGAACATGTAGGACAATATTATTTGTACTTGGATCTTTAACACAACCATTGTTTTATGTTGCAACTAAACCTTGTGATGACCATATAGATATTGTAAATGTCAACACAATGTGTGCACACTATATTTTTCTATTTATAAAAGAGAAATAAGAATGTTAATGTGGAGTGGAATATCATTGTGAATATTAAAGGAGAAGAATGAATAAAGAAAAAGGCAGATTTGAATAACATTTACCCTCTAGCGAAATGAGTTCCACAACGGGAATACTTTATTGATTGGGGAGAAAGGGGGAAGCATGAATTAAAAAAAGGGGTAGTGGGATTATTCTTTTGTAGGATCAACAAAATGTTAGGGAGAAGACACATACCATAAAAATGAACAAGGTAATGATCAAGTGAAGAAGAAATGGAAAGATAGGGACAAGAGAATAGAATAGGGTGATTAGTGAAGGAAGGAGAAACCAAAAAAATAGGGAGAAGGCAAAGAGTAAGTAATAAAGTGGGTCCAACATAGATCAAGACTAGGTAGAATTATGAGTGAAGGGAACTGAGTGAATAACTCATGGATAATAGAGAATAATTTGGAGAAGAATAAAAGTCCTTGAAGGCATTCATGAAACTGCATTTTGATTTTATAAATGCAACCTTTTATGTTTGTTTTATTTGTTTCTTCTTGTGTGTGTACGATTGTGTATCTTTGGATTTTGTTGCATGGGTCACATATGGGATTACTCTCCATTGTATGTGTTAGGATTATTATTCCTCCCTTGACAAAACTGTCTATTAGATTAATTTATCCTAACTTAGGAGTTTTAATTAATTAATTGAGTCCACTAGTACCATTGGGTTCACATGGCCTAATGGGGACACATGTACTAGTTACTAGAGTGTGGGAAACACTTCTAGAGTATATTTTACACTGATTGCACATGCATGCATCAGTTTAGGCACCTCCTAGATCAATCCCTACATTTTAGGAACCATTGGGAGTCCCGACACCAACTTCCTTCAGTTAGTTGGAGTTGGAAATAGTTAATCTTAGATGTTAATTCCCAGTTACATTCAGTTAGATCACAATCAATTCATTTAGTGCTAGTTATGAATGGTTGCATGTGGATTAGGCACCTTTTCTCACCTACCACTTCAGTTATACTGAATTAACTATTTATTACTAATTGTGTGAGTTGTTTAGACATATGGAGTTAGTTATTTGGACTCTGATATTGATTGAGACAACCTGAGTTAACTAGTCAGTTAGGTACAGTCACATCTAGTTGGTATATTCAAATTATTTCCTAATGGATTCAAATTATTCCTATGTAAACTATTGTAACACTAGATTTAATTAATGACAATGATACTGTAATTATCGGAGCTATACTCATCTGTTTCCTATGTGGTTTATTTTGTTTAGTGTGTATCTTCATTCTCCTTTTACTGCAACAATAATATTTGACTCATTGATTGAAGATCTAAATGGAATAGCAATTTTAACATGGTATCATAGCCATCTCAAGTAGGATTCATGTTTGTTTCTCTCCATTGAACACCAGAAGTAGTTGGGTTTCCACAGAAGTCCCCAATAGTGATTTTCTTCCTTTGAATTTATTTAGAGTAGATGTGCAGGCATGAAAGACCCTAAAAAAAGGTTCATGTCGAGAGGAAAAGCATGATTCTAACATGGTTCAAATGTCTTAGTGTTTTGCAATGAAAATATATAGGTGCTATGTAGCTTGTGTGAAGATTTATGTTCTTTCAGTTGGAGAATTATGGATTCTGTACCTTCTACTCTTGGGATGCTTACACCCTTAAATTATATTGATTGGAGGGAATATATGTAGCTGGTCTTGCGCAAGCTTGGCTACTGGAGGATAATACTTCGAAGGGAGGTTGAGCTGAATCAACCAGTTGACAAGAACAAGTTTATGAACCGCTTGGATGAAGCTTTCAGTTATCTGTGCACTCATATATCCACAGATCTCCTCTTCCACCTTGAAGGTTTGAGGGCACCCAAGAATCCTGGGAGAAGCTTGAAGACTTGTTTGGAAAACAAGATGAGCTTCGGGGACACCTCCTAGAGAACGAGTTGGTAGCCTTACATCCCAACATTTTTGAGATGGTACAACAATTCTTTACTAAATTCAATTCTCTTGCACTCCAATGCAGACAGTGCAGAATAGAAAGAAAGGATGAGCAAAATATTCTGTCCATTCTCGGAAAAATCGGTTCTCAGTATTCTGTATTTGTCTCAATATTTCATTCTGAAAGGGATTCCTTTCCTGGTTGGAAAATTCCCTCACTTTATTCCTTTCCCGATTCCTTAATACAGGAGCAACAGAAGTTGATCCGGATGGGAGTCATCTAGATTTTGAAAGATCAAGCTCTCCTAGTGAAAGAATCTACCAAAGTGCAAGCGAAAGGGAGACTTGATGGGAAGGAGACTAAAGAGAATAAAAAGAATTCTGAAGGATCCTCCTACTCTAAGAAAAAGAATAAGTTCGAAAATAAAAAGTGTCCCTATTATATGAGGGTTTTTCATCTAGAAGACTCGTGCATGAAGAATACCCTCGACCAGTTGAAATCTCTATGTGTATAGAAAAATATTGCCCTTCCACAAGGTGCAGATATGTATGATTATGAATAGAATACTGAAGAAGACGACATATTCTTGCATGCAAGCCTCGCTCCCTCAAAGGCTTATTTGACAGATTCTGGAGCATCCAACCACATGGTTGCCTCTAGAAAATCCTTCATCACTTTCCCTCTATCAAGAGGACCTAGAAGTCATATGGGAGATGAATATAAAATCCCAAATGTTGAAAGAGGTTTAGATAAAATCCAGCATTATGATTTCATTCCCTCTCCTACATAAAATCAAATTGTTGAAGATGAAGAAGAAGCATAATTTTCCCTATAGTCAATTCGAATTGAAGAAAGTCTCCTTGGAGTGACTCATTCTCTTGCTGCTACAAAAGTGTATGAGATATCTGATATATCATCTCCTCACATGGATTATCTATAAGAAGACATTTGAATCTCTGGTTTTTAAGAAAAACACTCCTTCTATTCTTTGCAAAAATTCTCCAGTGATTCTTTAAATTTTGTGCATAATTTATCGGTGATTGTTTCATAAAAGGAAGATGAATTTGATTTCTCTATATCTAATGATGTTGCTGGTGTGTATATAAGTAATACCATGGATATTTTGGAAATAATATCATATTATAGGATTGATCCATTCACTCTCATTAATCTAGACCTTCCAATAAATTCCTACAGGATTGCATGCACCAAAAATCAGAATTTTGAAGAAGGAGAAAATTGTGCATCTACCATCTTGGTGGAGAACAGTTTTTGATCTGATATGAACCTATTTGGATCTGATTTATTTTCTGATCTGATAATATTTGGTTCAGGTTTTAATATCCAAGATCTTTCAGTATTTCTTGTAACTGGTTTCATCAATTTTGGTGTGACAAATCAAGCACCACAAGTCTCCAATTTAATTGTTGAGGATTTGATGTTATTTCTCTCTTATGAGTTTGATGATATCATATTTTGTGAATTATTGGTTAATTATGAAGATATTTCAGATTATGGAGCTCAATAATTCGTTCTCCATGGTCCCAGGGATTCTCTACCTATCTATTTGATCACATGCTCATCTCCTCAGAGAACTAGTAAAGCTAGAGATATTATGCATCCGCATAGACACTTGCTCCTAAAACTTGTAGATGATTTTGCATCACATGGAATGATGTTCAAGGATTCCACATATAATTTTCTTGGGTGTTCCTCACATGGTTCAAATTATCAAGAACTTTTGCTCTCTCATCAGTTGATTTCAGCTGCTCTACATGGGTCCAGTTTTCACCGTGCAACTGTTTATATTTCTGATTCAGTTGAGTACAGTATTCTTATTCCTAAGAGGAATATTCCTCTAGACATAAGAATTTGTTTGGATTCAGAGTTTCACATGCATAGATTCAGGATACTACTGCACAAAAGAACCAGAATACTGCATTACTGCTGCATACTTTGGCCTTGATGGTGAAATGGTAAACACGCGAGACTCAAAATCTCGTGCTTAATAGCGTGGAGGTTTGAGTCCTATTCAAGGCATAATATTTGTCATGCTTATTGCATGAAAAATCCAATTGAAAATATTGTATGAGAGTCTCTCCATAGACTGGGATAGATTTCCTTCATATCTGTTGATAGCCAATTGTAGCAAATATTTTTGCAAGTTTTTAACTTGTATTTCCTTATTCCTTCTTATCTTGAGGTGGGGTTTTTCCCATGAGGTTTTCCCCTATTTCCTTGGTTTTATTAAGAAGAATTATGTCTTTTATATTGTATATGGGTGACGTATGGCCTTGTTTCTAGGGTCCACAGTTGTCCAAGTTAGGATTCAGGGGGAGTGTTAGGATTATTAGTCCTCCCTTGAACAAACCGTCTATTAGATTAATTTAGCCTAACTTAGGAGTTTTAATTAATTAATTAAGTCCACTAGTACCATTGGGTCCACATGGCCTAATGGGGCCACGTGTACCAGTTACTGGAGTGTGGGAAACACTGCTAGAGGCTAAATGACACTGGCTGCACTTGCATGCATCAGTTTAGGCCCCTCCTAGATCAATCCCTACATTTTATTAGCCACTGGGAGTCTCGACACCAACCTACTTCAGTCAGTTGGAGTTGGAACTAATTAAGCTTAGTTATTTTCCAGTTACATTCAGTTAGATCATAATCAGTTCAATTAGCGCTAGTTATGCATGGATGCATGTGGATTAGGTGCCTTTTCTCACCTACCACTTCGGTTAGACCGAGTTAATTGTTTATTACTCGTTGTGTGAGTTGTTTATACATTTGGAGGTAGCTATTTGGACTCCAACAATGATTGAGACATCCTGAGTTAACTAGTCATTTAGGTACAGTCACATCTAGTTGGTAGATTCGAATTCTTTCCTAATGGATTTGAATTATTCCTCTGTAAATTATTATAACACCGGATTTAATTAATGACAATGATACTGTAATTATATAAGCTATACTGATATGTTTCATATGTGGTTTGTTTTGTTTAGTGTGTATCTTCATTCTCCTTTTACTGCAACAATAATATTTGACTCATTACTTGAAGATCTAAATGGCATAACAATTTTAAAAGTATGTGTGAAGACTTGAACAATAGAGGCATAGTGATTTGTTAAGCAGTTTTCAATCTAGGTTAAATTTCACCTTGCACCATTTGGTATCAACTATGGAAGAGTTTAAGTAGTAATAACAACTCCAATAAGAAGAAGCATTAGATGAACATTTATTTTAATAAATAGATTTAATGATTGGATGGGTATAATTTTAAAGGGACGAAAGAATAATAGCTTCCATAGGAAGCCGCATAGAGACTACTGCATGATTAATATTCATTAAGTGAAGGGGAATCATAATGAAGAGGTTAAAGTCCACAAAGTGAATATGAAGGGGAAGCAGACAGAAGTGGGAAATTGAAGGTGTCTCTAAAGTCTCATTGTTTTGAAAAGGAATCTTATGTTAGTCCAACTATTTGCAGTTTTTTGTCTTTTTACCATGTGTTACCTTGTTGATTTGTTGTCTTCACCCCATTGGTCACTTTCATCTCCACATAACATTGTGCTTGGTCTCTTCCTTGCTATAGGTATGTTTGAAGGGCCATGTAAGGATGGAATAGTTGAACCTAATGTATTTGGAAGAGGTGTCACAAATATTGAAATGGACACTATATCCTTCTTGTAGGCCAACATATCCATACAAAAAGGATTATATGATGGCTTGGGGTCCACACATAGTCCATGAGTCCTAGAGGAAAATGTTATGGCTTCAAAATGTATAATTTGACCTTGGTATGTGTCTAAATTCATGATAACTATCCTCAATGTATCAAACTCAAAATAGCCATTGTATGTTGATCACATGACAAAGATTCCCTTTCCAATACCTCTATGGTATCCAAGGGACTCAAGGATGTCTCAAGAGACTCATAGACAAATATTATGGTATAATACTTTACATTTTGGCATTAAAGCACATCATGAAATGCACACAAAACTATTTCTATTGTTCTAAAATTCAAAATGAGCACCATATCCCACTTCTAGGCCGAAGATTCCCTATTGAGAGCTAATATGGAGGTTTGGTACCACACGCATGAACCATGATATCCATAGTAAAATGCTACAATGAAAGGTCCAATATTTTTCATTCTACCATGGAATGGTCCTCAAGTTACATCGTAGTGTGAATGTCCTCAACATGGTGTCCATATCTCACATGTAGAATAAATATTCCTTACAAAGGCCCTATGTATGAGACTACAAAACCTATTTTTTATAGACTGTGATTATGCTCAATCAATTTGGGATGATGCTATAAATGAAGTAGGGAAAATTAAAACACTTTCTTATGCTTGGTGCAATTTGTTCTTGCGTTTGAAAAAATACTACCTAGGATCCTTGCATCTCAAACCTAACCTAACCATAATATGGATTGACCTTCCCAAATAAGTTTGTTGGAAAATTTGGCTAGCTTGAAACAAGATGATACTTGATGCAGAGGTCGCTCATCCTAGGTATACAACCATCAACACTATTTGTTTTTTTTAATCTCTTTCTTCTCATGAGATGCAAGTATTTAAACACAAATATCTTATTGTCCTGCATGAAATTTCTTGGGTAAGAGATCTTGTATTTTGGATCCCCCCTTAGTCAAAATCTATATTCTATAAACTGGTAGAAATTAGCTTAGAGACTAGATTTACAAGAGTATGAATTTTGGGGATTTTTAAACTATCAAAATTTATTTAAACTCTTCTTTGATGGAGCCTCTGAATTTAATTCAACAATGGAAGGAGCACGGGGGAAGGGGATAGGGGATCTACATAGGCCCCAACAGAGACATATGATTAAATTATTTCTAGAGACTCTAAATGACCACCAACAATCACAATGAAGACTATGCCCTCTACATAGGAACATATATCTTAAAATCACATCAAATTGAAAATGTAATGTTGATGTAGTATCTATGTGAGGAATCCTCACCAAGTCGGCCTCAAAAAATATAATAATAAAGAATTATTATTGTGCATAAAATACAAGTTGTCCTAGATTAAGTGTGCAAGTCGGCCCTATATTAAAGCGAACAAGAAAACATAGATTCAACTATAAATAAGAATGAACCTCACTCATTTTCACCTAGGCAAGTTCACTCCACTCAAGGAAGAATTTCACTACAAGCTAGAAGAAGTATTTTATGGGGTTCACTATATGTGGAGGAGTTTATCATTTATTCTTAGGGTTGATTTTGCTGATATATGTGATTACCATGTATCTGGATGTATATTCATTTACTTTGAATTGAGCTATCTATTAGAAGGTTTCTAGGTTTTCTCCCTTGTGGTTTCCCAGGTCAAAATATTGTGTCTATTTTTTATGTGATTGGTTGTTCTTTTAGTGATCATACTATATGTTATGCTACATATAATATTGGAATTATACTGCTATTTTTAAAAACTATCATGGTATCAGATCAATTCTTAAAGAGACCATTGCAAAAAACTAGGGCTCCATACTTTGGAGCTTTCTCTTGAAAAGTGCATAGTGGAATTTTCCCTAGGAGGGTGCACCCTTCTATGAAGGAAAATTCTGGATATATGATCTTTCAACTTTTTTCCTAATTCTGTCAGGGTCAATATATAGGTTTTATGGATTCAATCCATTCTATCCACTTATTTGGTTCAGTCTTGACATTCTCCAACTCTCCCTGGTGTGACACATATTTCTGTGGAAGCAAATCCTCATTTCAAGAACTTTCAGTTTTGACCTGAATTCTGTCGGTATCAGAAACTAGGGATTCCATTTTGTTACTACTATGTCCATAGGTCTAGGAGAAAACATGGTTTATTCAACTCACCCTAGGATGGCACATTTATCTGTGGAATGATATTTTCAAGAATCTAAACTTTAATTTTGACCCTCTCCTTCGAGGGTTTCTAGGTTAGTCTTTAGATCTCAATTTTCTAGTCAAGATGAATAATGTGAAGGTGGAAGATAAAATTGATGGGGATTCCAAATTCAACTCATGGAAGTCTATGATACTCATTATCCTAAAGGAGAATGGTCTTCTAAAGTTTGTAAATGAAAAGGTACCATAACTAAAAGAAGAAGCAGAAAATACTAAATTGAGGAAGAATGATGTGAAGGAGTCAAGGATCCGAATAAATGCAGTAAAATACCACTTGGTACCTCATATTTATCAAAATAAGAAAACCAAAAATATGTTTGGAGTCTTGAAGAAATTGTTTGAAAATAGCAACATCAATAGAGCTCTTTCTTTAATACAACAACTCTCTAATATCAAGATGACCGAGTCAGACTCAATTACATCCTTCCTAATGAATATTTCTGAGCTAAGAGATCAATTGAGCACCATTGTAGAATCGATTAAAGATAGAGAACTTATCATGATGACTCTTAATGGTTTTCCCTCCTCTTGGGAACCATTCATTCAGAGTATTAGTGGGTGATCCAAATTTCCCAAGTTTGATCGATTGTGGGAAGAATTTACACAAGAAGAGACGAGAATTGAAGCTAGAGGCATATTGCATGGAATTCAACATGAAGAAAGCCATGCCCTTACATCTCATGCCAAGAAGGGAAAAGGTAAGAGAAGAAAGTTTCATGGAATAAAATACAAAGGTGAAATATCAAGTCCCAATCTAAAACAAAACAAGAATAAGGATATTTCTCATATCTAGTGATTTAAAAGTTAGAAGTATGGTATATGCCAAAAAGTGTCACAAATCAAAAAAGAGAAAACACCAAGCCTCAACTGCTGATATTGATGCATGTACTCCACACAAGAAATTCAAGGAATGATGATTTTGAAAAAAGTATAGAGGATTGTCGAAACAAGTTCTTCTTCTAGTACTCTCCATGTATGCACCAATGACGAATTTATCAAGATAATGTGATTTTCCTTGGTAATGTGTGAAGATCAAGATTGTAGTTTCTTTAATGGGATTTCTGAAAAGAAAGAATATGAAGCTCATAGGAATCTTGTTATTTATGCAAGGATGCAGAGATCAAGATGGATCCCACAAAACAAAAAGATAAGTATTTGTATCTGTATTATCATTTTTCATTATGTATCTTGTAGATCATATATGTATGTTTTGAACATGCTTTCATAATAGTTGTATATAGATATGTTTTCCCATAATTTTTTTCTTATGTATTGCATATTATGTAGATAATTGGGTAAGTGGAGGCTATAGTGTTTCATAACATTCCATGATCCCTTGATGGATCTAGTCTAAGATGAAACCTCTTTGCTAACATGCTGAGAGTTGTGCACGCTCTCGATAGTTTGTTCTAGTGGAGATACAAGGAATCTAGATAGTTACCAATTGTGTTTGGAATATGGATGGATGTTGTGCTGAAGAATTAGCTAAGATGCTTACATAAATGTGTGTACTATTGTCATTGCATTGTGTTAGCACTCATAATCACACCTAAGATTATGGAAGGTGAACCCCAAGGTAACAATAGAATCACTTTAAGGTAACAATAGAACCACTTTAAGAAAGGGAATTGGCTTCTTCCTTTCTAGAGAGGGATCTCTCACATATTTATAAAAATTCTATATATAGACATGAAATGAAATTCAGATATTGTTGTGGTTGAAACAAAGTAAGGTTACATTGGGATATGGAGTCACAATTATCAAGAAACATAGAGCAGTTTGCATGGGAAATGTTTCCAAAGGAAAGATAATACTTTGGCTACTGTCAATATGTTTTTGGTCTAGTTACAAGGAAGAAATGATGATAGTCCATTAACACAGAGCACTACATAGAATGAGTTCCACGTTAACTTTGGAAGAAATAATTTGTGAATATCTGAAACGATAGAAAGAGAATAACCAAGTATGAATTATAAAAACTATCACACACTTATCTCAAATATGAAAATAAAACATAATGGAAAGATTAACAATAAGGACATGCACATAAAGAAGAGAAATCACAGGTTGTGACTGAGAAATATACATGAATTTTTGCATTCAAATGCAAGCATTCGACGACTCTGCAACTTTTAATAAAGACAGATCTCAAATTACAAAATGCAAAAGTCACACGGATTTCAAACCTTTCTTCCTCTATTGAGGGTATACTTATAGTGTCTTACACCCCTGATACCAACCTCGAAAGATGACTGGAATTAGTTACAACTTGAAAAAAAACCTTCTAACAAACTCTAACGTGGCACATGTGCCATGATTTACATAAAAAAAAGGTATGGGGGTAACGCACATGCTAGATTTAAAATATTAATGCATATTTAGGATTCTGGATCGCTTGATCATTCTACAGCTATCTCTTTGATCCTTGCCACACTCAAGCATGTAGTGTTCATGTCTTCATTGGCGCAACTTGTATTTACTTTTCCCATAATTTTCAATTATCTTCCATTGAACAACAACTCGCGGATCCAGATTAATCATCTCCTTTGCCAATACCCTGAGCTCCACATTTTCTGAATAAGAAAAATATGGCAATTTGGTATATGTATCCTTGAAGTTGAATAACATCTTGAAATCTCCAGCGAATTTATCAATCACTACTTTTCTAGAAAAAAGGTTGGTGGTGCATATCATCAAACTTCGTGTGATCTAGTTTTCAACATATTAATCTGTCATTATACTCCTTCTAAGAACACATTCCTCCTTTCTCTTCCAAAACGAAAGGAATTCCTCTTTTGAACAAAGGGTTAAACAATTCAATGAATTCCTTAATTTGATGATGCATAACACCAATTTTTTCCTGAACTGTTTCTAAATTATGATATTTATTCACCAATTTTCTTTCCCACATGATAACTAAGATCCTATATTGAATATTTGCTTTCCTAATTTCCTCTTCTGTCAAACTATTCAAAAAACTAATTGCATTATTAGATGTGTCAATAGGATTTTTGTTTAAGAACTGCTTTACCATCATGAAATTATGTCTATCTTCTTGTGTAACAATCTCCTTGTCTAGAATAAAATCCAAGTATGGCCTGAGCTTAGCTGCTTCTGCTATCAGTACATCTCTCATAAGATGCTTTTCTCCCTGTAGGGATGACTAAACTGTAACCTATTTTTCCAATTGATTATTCTTTACTACCATCTCCTTACATTTTTCTTCCAATGTATTTCCTTCCATTTCTCTTTTTCCAGCTATGTCTTCTAAGTTTTTATTTTGGTTCTTCAAACCAGTTATTTCTAATTTTTTCAGAATTACTTGAGACATGGCTTGGGAGAGGAAATATGCACCAGATTGTACAGAAGATGAAACAAATGGCACTTGCTGCTTCTTATGCATTTCCTTTAGTTCTTTTAGTTCCTTGTCTAGTTCTGCTTGTTTTGTTTCAAAATCCTTTTCCTTTCCAGCCCAAAGTCCTACATCTTTCTCCCATTGTTTTTCTTTTTCTTCAAATTTCAAAAACCTTGCTTTACAATCAATCAATTCAGTATTCAAAGCTTCTTTTTCTTTTTAAAACTCTGTCAGCTCAGAAGTTTGTGTAAGATGAGTAGATAGAATCTTCAACTTCTATTTTAGTAATTGAATTGCATTTTCTTTCTCATTTAACAACTTCTGTACAGCAGCTCCTTTATCAACTTAACTATCAGCCACCAATAATTCCACTTATAGATTTTTAATATGGGTTTGGTGGGATTTGTTCTCCACCTTATCCTTTCTAAGTAAATGTTCCACTCTTTTCTTAATTCATTGTACCTACATTGTTACTTTCAATAAGTCAGTATAAATAATATCACCTGTCTCTTTGTGTAGATTTATCATATCAGTAGTAGGGATATTCTTTAAGTTCATCCTCATTTCATCCACTTTATTTCCTATAGTCACTACCAAATTTAATGTGTTTTTAGCCTGATCCCTAACAATCACTAGGGATACATCCTGACTAGACAATTTTCTCACTTCATCATACAGCTTCAATTTTTCATTAAAAGGTTTTTCACCCACATCTTTATACTTGTTTAACAATTCTATCTTGGGATTATAATTATCTGTATCTCCTTTAGGAATTTTATCAAAGGTATATTCCTAGATCTCAAAATATGGGATTTTGATCTTCATATGCTTCTTTTTTCCTTTAGTTTTTTTTACCTGTACAAGTTGTTTCCCTTCCTTTTCAATCTTTTACTTCTTGGGTGTTCTAGCAGTATATTCCTCATATATATCCATGGCTTTTAATAGATCTCTCTTATTCACTTTGTTTTTCCAGAAAAAACTGGCCAATGGAGTGACACAAGTAGCTACATCAACAATATTAGAAAGATCTTGCCAAGGAAAAATGCTCCCTAGTGCAGCTGAAAGTGAATCTTCCTGCATATTCTCACAATTATTAATATCCTTTGGGTAATCCATTGAAATTTTCTGCTTCAGACAGTCCTGCCACCTCAGAATGCTCAAATGGTTTATTTTTATTCGCTTGTCTCCTATTTGAGATAATATGGTGAAGGTCATAATTAATAGCAGCTTCCACTAAAAAATTCCATTTCTCTGAGCATGCTTTTGATCACAGGAAAAGCTGATTTTCTCTTGAAACCAAAAGGGACTACTGTACATGGAAACTTAAAAACTGAAGGTTTCTTTTTTTTTTTTGACAGAAATGATTAGGTTTTATATTAATAAAATAGTGGCATGGCCACCAGAGAGTTTACAACTCCAAAAAACATAGTAAACCGGACAGTCTTGAAATACATATGACTGTAACTTAACAAAATTAGGACTTTTAAGGGCTTAACAAAAGGATTAAACAGATAATGAAGAAGCTAGACTGGTATTAACATTGCTTGGTCGGAGCTCCATATGACGTGTTGGTGTGGGCTCGAAATTGACTCGGCGGGAGGCCTAGATTTCCAGCGTCTCGCAGCATTGCCACAGTGCCCTCAATTCTTTGCATCCTGAGATCCAACTTGTCCATGGAAATCACAACCTTTTCTTCCAGAACCCGCAGGGCTACCTGGAGGTCCAAACGGATTCGACCAATGTCCTCATCAGTTTGGTCAAAACGCCGACCTCCCATCTCATCAATTTGCTGAAGGTAATGACCTTGGTGTCTCACCCGACACCTCAGAACCTTAACCTCGGCTTCTAGATCCATCAGAGGATCAGGGATGGAAGAGGAAAATATTTCCAAATTTCCTATACCACTTAGGATCAATAGGGAGAGAGACACAAAGCTTCGCCACTTAGGAGAAGAAATCACCAGCTTCGAGGTGTCAAGAGTTCTGTATTCTGAGATGAAGTGAAGGAGAGAGAAATTAACCAAATGAGTAGCATTCATGAGATATAATGGAGGCATCATTACCTTAAAATTGAAGCATGTCATGGGGCGAAGCATCAGATTTCTAGGAGTACCGTTAACTGAACCCATACTGTGCATTGAAGACCAGAGCGTAATGCAAAAATAGATAACCTCCTGATTACCCGGATTCTGAGGGACATCATACCATAACATGGTTCCAGACTTGACGCCCAACTGATCCTGGACAGAGAATGGAGAATCCACTCACCTGAATGACAGACTTTGATTGCATAAATAAACCTTGCGTGAGCCTAGAATATTTGGAGAAATCGCCCGCCTTAATTCCATCTGCTCCATAGTACCATGGAAAGGACATTCCGACAACAACGATGACAGGAGGATCATCATCCTGGAGTAATCTGAGTGTGCGTTTGGAGGGAAACCATTGAATGGAGAGGAGGATGAAATGAGAGGGAACGTGCCTTGATAAGAGATGCCACCCATGGGAACATCCACCATCCGGCCGCCGGAGCTCATGAAACATGGCCTGGAGCCCACCTTGCAAGTAACTGACCTTCCTACCTTCGAAACCGAGCCCTTGGGATTAAGGGATATGGCATAAGCTAAGATCATCGTTGAGTTTGAGGTCCCCTTTGCTCATGGGGATGGCTTCATTCGCTGCTTTGTCAGCAAGACCATTGTTCATTCGAAGGACGTGGAAAAAATATATGGATCTGAAGAGAGGGATGATCATAGAAATTCGTAGTAGAACTTGATGAAGCCGAATCGAAGAAGGAAAAGAATGAGATATGAGGGAATGGATGATCATCCTGGAGTCCCCAATAACCGTAAGATCCTGAATACCACAAAGAAGAGCTTGATTTAGGCCTTGCCATAGAGCCAGAGCTTCTGCCATGTTATTGGATTCTATTCCCAAATTCCAAGAATAGGTGAGATTCAAATCGCCATTGGGGTCAAAGAGCACCCCTCCCCCTCCTGCCTCCCCTGCGTTACCTTTTGAAGCTCCATCAAAGAATAGGAGGTTTCTTCCTAACTCTTTGCACCAGAGTTCGAAGTCCTCCCTGTCTTTTCTAATTTCCCATTTTTTCAAGATGGGAGGTTTATAAGGAAGGTCCATGAAAGAACCAGGATGCAAACTTTGAAACCAGACTTCTTCTTCCTGAGATAAAGGAGAATGGATACATAGAGGAGGACTCAATCGAATGAAATCCCCAAGAAAAGATTTAATTTTAGCCACCACTTGGATAGGTGAGGAGAAGATTCCTCTAAAAATTCGATTGTTGCGTTCGAGCCATAATTTCCAGTAGATAAATTTAGGAAGAGTCAACCAGGAAAAGGCCAGAGGGTCCTTCGCATGAGATCTAACGGGGGAAGAGAGAGACCATTGGCTAAAGAGGGAGGGGACATCATCAAACTGCAGGAGAATGTGCCAGCGTTGAGTCGCTAATTTCCAAACTTTTATAGCATAGGAACATAAAATAAAAAAATGCGGGGATGACTCTTCCTCAGTAAGGCAGAGGGGGCATCGAGATGGGCCTTCCCATCCTTTCCTCCACAGGACATCAACAGTAAGAGCACTATTGTGGGTGAGAGTCTAGGCAAAATGATCAACTTTAGGGAGCGCTTTGGAGGACCAGATGTACTTCCAGACTGCAGGGTTCCTTGGGACATTTGGAATAGCTTTGATACTTCTGTAACCTTTCGTGACGATGTAATGCCCAGAGTTTGGACCCCAGCCCCTTGCATCTTTAAGTTGCTTAGCAACTAGAGACTTCCCATTCAAGTAGAGAAGGAGGAGAGATTTTTCTCTTTCAAGGTGAGGTGGGAAGACTAGGAGATCCCAACCTGTCCAAATATGTCTTCCTTCTGGGTGCCATTTTGATATATCCATGAGAGTTGATATCCCTAAATTAGTTAAAAATATCCGAATACCTTCCAATCCGTCCATCTCCCCAATTGGAGGACTGCCAGAGATAGAGTCTTCCCATATTCTTATTCTCTTCCCATTTCCTGGGATCTAGGTAAGAGCCTTGGAGAAGAAGGGGTGAGATTTACAGCATAGAGCGAATAGGGGGGAGCCTTTGGTCACCTTCAGGCCCTGGTCTAAGCTCCTAATCCTTGTTCCTGAAAAGTATTTTTTCCATAGAACCTATTTACTCCAGGTAGATTTTCCTGATACCATATTCCAGAGGAGCTTCACACCAAGAGCTAGATTTTGAGCTCTAAGGTTTCACAGATGCAGTCCTCCTTCTAGGTAGGGAGCAGTAACTTTCTCCCATTTGACCAAAGGGAGCCTGTTTTCATTTTGTTTCCCTCCTTTCCAAAGGAATCTCCAGAGAAGGGCTTATATCTTTCTTAGGAAGGTGAGAGGAGGTAGTAACAGAGAGCATTGAAAGACAGGCATGCTTGATAGGACTGATTTAATCAGAACCGTTTTCCCTGCCAAATTTAACCAAGAGGCTCCCCAAGCTTTAATTTTCGAATTCAATTTATCGATCAGAGGGTCCCAGATGGAGACTTTAGGTTTGAACTTAAAGATTGGGAATCTAAGATATTTGAAATCCGTCCATTGATACTTCCCTTCGATTCTCAAGATACAAGATAAAGATTGCAGCTCAATAGGGGAGCAATTCTAACTATATATTTGTCTTTTTGTGTAGTTGATTTGGCTCCCAGAGGCATCTTGATATTTATCCAGCACCTCTTTGAACTTCCTTGCTGAGGGGGGGCTCACTCCACTTAGAAGAAGGGTGTCATCAGCAAATTGAGTATGATTTACTTCTTTAACCCCACGCACAATGCGTAGACCAAGCAGACCTTCTTGAACTCTATAGTGTTCCAAATGAAAGCTGAGGGAAGCCGCTTGAATAGCATACAGCAGAGGGGAGAGAGGACATCCTTGACGGAGACCTTGAGTAGCTTGGAAGAAGTTTGCTGCTCTCCCGTTCACCAAGGGAGCAATCTAGGGAGTACTAATGCAAGGTTTGACCCAGGAGAGCAGGCCAGGAGCAAACCCAAACCTGGTCAGAACCTGATACAGAAAATCATGACGAACTCTATCAAAAGCATTAGATAAGTCTAGTTTGATAACCATACCTTTTTCCTTTCTTTTCATGCTTGAATGGATGGCTTCTTGGACAAGGATGATGTTGTCAGAGATTTTCCTTCCCTTTATAAACCCTCCTTGATTTTTAGCAATAATAAGAGGAAGGACAGCTTTCAAATGATTGGCTAAAACTTTGGTGATAACCTTATAACCAATATTACAAAGAGAGATAGGTCGGAAGCGGGAGAGAAAAGTGGCACCTTTTCCTTTAGGGATAAGGGCAAGGAAAGAGGAGTTGGTTCCTCCTCCTATCTTGGAACAGGACTAGGATTTCTTGACCAACCTAAAAAGGTCATTGTGAATGAGATGCAAGCAAGACGTTAAAAAACGAGTAGTAAACCCATCCGGCCCAGGAGCCTTGTCAGGGCACATGCTATCCATAGCTAATTTGACTTCTTCAAGGGTAACTGGTCAGAGAAGCATACTATTGGAGTGTTCTGAGACAAGGGAGGGGATGTTGTCTATAATATCAGTATTTCTGAAATCCATCCCTGGGGAATTTTCGGCATAAATTTCCTGGAAATGGTCATGAGTAGCTTTTTTAATTTCTTCAAAAGCAGTAAGCTGATTTCCCAAGTGATCAATCTTTGAAACATTCTTGAAGTGCTTTCTGACCTCTGCTTGTTTATGGAAGAATGTGGTATTTTTGTCCCCTTCCTGAAGCTAGGGGTTTCTTGATTTTATTTTCCAATAGTTCTCTTCAAGCCTACAGGCTTCGTGGAGCTTGTTTTGGAGAGAGATTTCTATTCCCAATGAAACTTGATCGAGATTCCCTTCATTACTGAAATGGTGATCCTCAAGGGCCTTCTCTGCTTCCATCCTTTGCTTTTGAGGGGATTTATGGAGTTTTGCCCAATCTTTCAGGGCCTTTTTCACATTCCTCAGCTTCTCTTCCCATACATAAAAAGCAGAGCCTCTAACTTTTGTGTTCCAGGCTGTTGTCACAATGTCCTGAAATCCTTCCATTTGAATCCAAGCAGGATTAAACCTGAAGGGTATAGAGCCCAAATTTTTATCTTTGAGGAAAGATAGAACAATTGGCTTATGATCCGAAGCATTGAATGACAAAATGGACGAGGATAGATCAAATCCTTGGATATGGAGTGACTGCTGAACTAGGAATCTATCCAGCCTTGCTGCAATGTGTCCGGGTCCTAACCTTTTACTTGTCCAAGTATATTTTCCCCTGACTGGTTTTATGTCCTCCAGGTCCCATTCAAAGATGATATCTTCCACCCATTCTCTGGTGGGGTCTCTAACAATGTTACCCCCTTGCTTTTCCGC
Source organism: Pseudotsuga menziesii (assembly GCA_001517045.1). Classification (NCBI taxonomy): domain Eukaryota; kingdom Viridiplantae; phylum Streptophyta; class Pinopsida; order Pinales; family Pinaceae; genus Pseudotsuga; species Pseudotsuga menziesii. Next base: position 67,380 of record LPNX010202807.1, read on the forward strand.
AGAGGACAGGGTAACATTTAGATCCCCCGCAATAGCATAATTATCTAATTGAGTTGTGATCATATGGTCATTCAGATTAGTCCAGCAAAGTTGCTTCTCAGAGAAAGCCATGGGAACATAAACATTAAAGAGACTTACTCGGAGATTTGTATCCTTGAAAAATAATTTCAGTGAATATCCAGTGTGGATTAGTAGCCGAGCTTACAATTTCCGCCTTGGAGGGGTCCCAGAGCATTGCTATGCCTCCTGACGCTCCTCTAGAACTGACCGCTATGCATTCCGCATTATGCCAAAATGAAGGAGTTGCCTGGAGTAAGGCCTACTCTTCCATTTTAGTCTACTAGACAAGGAGGATGTAGGGTCTCGAGACTCTGATTAGATCTTTCATTGACAATATTTTCGATTTACTTCCTAACCCCCTACAGTTCCAGGAGACTATCTGCATTACTTACCTTTTGGAATGGGATTTGCCCCTTTCGAGGAATTACCTTGTTGTCTGGTATTTCTTGGATTGATATGTCTTTCTAGAGTTGTCTGAACTCCAGCTAACTAGTCACGATAAGTGGAAGCTTCCCTTCTTTCCCTATCCGTTTTCCTTCCTCTTCGATCCTTTTTTCCAGATTTCGAGGGTTCAAGGTCCTCCTCCTCAGTTCCTTCTTCCTCTGTGCCCCCATCCATAGAAAAATCTTGATGCGGAGCTTCCTGAGTTGGGTTGTCTGCTTCTGTTTCAACATTCAGGTCTTCCACCTTATTGGTTTGGGGGGGAAGGTTCACAGGAGATATTTCCCTTTCTTCAGTAGATTTAACAGGGGGCTCCTGTTCTTCAAGAACTGCAAAGCTATTCCCAGATCTAGGGTTAGGGTGACTTTCCTGAGCTTTGGAGGTTTCAGGTGCCACGGAGGAGGGTTCCTTCGTAGATGGAGCCTGAGAGCCTTTAGGGCCCTTTCTTCGAGAGTTTGCTTTGTGTTTCTTGGCCTGCTGCCAGTCTTCTTCGGGAACCTTCTCTATCTCGGAATCTTGGTGTTTTGGACAGTTCCTTTGAAAATGGCCATATTCATGACAATGTATGCACTTGAAGGGCAGCTGTTCATAGTCAAGTTTCTGATAGTGCTTCCATCCTTTGACTGTGATTTTTACTGACTCAGGAAGACTCGCCTCTAGATCTACTTCCACACAGATTCGGGCAAAAGAGTATTGACCTTTTGGTTCAGCTTTGTCAATATATTTCCCCAGTCCATTTCCTATTGATCTGAGAGATTCTTCACCCCAACAGTGCATAGGGAGATTAGGAAAACGCACCTAGACTGGGACTGCCTTTGGAATATCCATAGCAGGATCAAAATCAGGGGTCCAACGATTCAGATACAGTCCCTGGGGGCCCATGAAATAGGGTCCGCTTCTAAAAATCAAATCTCTGTCAAATTTTGATACAAAATCAAAGAGAAAATACCCTCTTCCTATTGCGTAGCTTGTGACTCCTTGAGTGATGAACAGGCGCCAGTTATTCTGAATCCACATTTCTATTGTGCGAGGAGAAGGCCACAATCCTGTGAACTTCCCTATTAGAGCATGATCTGCAAGGGAAACGGCTAGGTGAATGGTTTTTTTAGGTGGGAGTTCGATCTCAGGAATGGCATCAAGGTTCTTAACAAACTTTGGTGGCGGCGTGGAGTCCACCTTCTTCCCGTTCGCTTGAACCAGACGGGAAAAGGCGGTTTCTTCAGCAGGGGATGGAAACAGAGGCAGGGGAGGAGGTGACCCTCCTCCAGCCGAGCTCATCTTTGGCAAACCCTAGCGGCTATCAAGACCAGACCAGACGCAGAGCAAAAATCTTACTCAAGCTATTCCCATTATGTCCTGAAAGTTTCTTATAGCTGAGGAAATGCTCATTTTCAACTATAAACCTTTGTCTAATTAGTTCCAATACAAACACTCTTACTATAAAAAATGTTGGTAGGATATAGGGTTGATGAAAAAACCCATATACCCTAATCACTATGCCATGTTCATATCAGAAGCAATCTCCTATTCTCCTTTCATGTGACAATTATAATATCTCTTTCATTCATGGTAATACTCTGGGTAATATTTCTTGAAATAAAACATGGTATACTGGTGCCATGAGAAAATTCATAAATTTACAATAATCCCTACCCATTTCATATGTTATAACAATCTATGGAAGATGTAAATTATCCTCATTGAATGTTAAAAACATCCTCACCAAAAAATATTGAAATCTGAAAGTTCTTGTCCTATGGAAATTTATTAGATGAGAATGGATGTTCTTAGCTAAAAAATCATCAAAATTAAGGCATGATGATTGCATAGATTGACTCAATTTCTCAAACTCTACCTGACCAGTACTAAGGGTGAACATCAGCCTCAACAAGGGTTATGTGCTATATTTATTTGTATCTAACCCAAAAAATGACTTTCAAAGGTTATCAAAGACTGGGTTTCTTCATTAAATAGGTTGTAATCAATGGGAAAAGGGTGATTTAATAGCTGACTATCAGGTTTTTAGCAGGTTTTGAGGAAAGTTTCTTTTTGTTCAACTGAGGACTCTCAAACAAATTGGACTAGGTTTTCTTCATTGTACTCTTTAGATATTTGGGGAAAATCGACAGGGATTAAGAGAGTATTTCCAATGACAAGGGAATTTACTGGACATAAAATATTAGACCTAGGTGCATCCATAATTATTCCTCAGAAGGAGAACAATTACTAGCGCACCAATCAATGAAGTATAGACAATTTGTGGTTTTTTCTACAGAAAAATAAAAGAAAAATTAACTGTATACTCCATGAGTATCAATTACCTAGTGTTTGAGAATTTTCAATTTGTTTTTGGCAGTATCTATATGATCATTCAGCAAGATAGTGTCAAATATTTCAGAATCTTTATCCTCAATGGTTTCTTCAACATTTTGATATTCAAGATACTAAACCTCTAAATCTTCCATTTCAGCCATGAAATACTAGTTCAATAGAGAAATGAACCTACTTGCTCAGCTGACAGATGGTTCAAAAGTTTATCCATAGTGGTGCTTTTCACACAGTTTTGATTCTTGTTTTCCAATGCTTAAAAAAAACAAATAGTTTGAAACCAAATGCTTGTACTTATATTATTTTATTCTTCATATCGACTGTGTATCGTTTTCATTAAAATCTAATCTCACTCGTAGATATGTTGTTCTTCAATCTAAGCCCTCGATTCTTGATTGTTGGTTAACCACATTGTCTTATTCCCGCTTATTTCACCCCTCTTTATTTCTCATGCAACTTTGAATACTGGAACAAATATCCATCCTTGATTTGTAACTCTATCCAATTTGAACCATCCATCATGATTTGTCTTAATCCTTGATTTCCAGTTATATGACCTTCGTTATTATCATTATAAATTCTATGCCCGAGTTGATTTATGGTTGTAGATCCATTTTAACTTAAATCTGTTCCCTTGATCACCTTTCATATTTACACTTTCCTCAATCCTGCCAAAAATTCCCTTCCCTGCACTTTGGATTGGAAAAACTATTTTGAATCATTGATCTAATCTTAACTCCCATCTGGACCGTTGAAATGTGTGGAATATACTCAATTCCGCAAATATCAACTCTGGCCTTTCTCCATGCAACTCTAATTTGTGTAATTGATCTCATCCCTCGATAAAAAGCCACCTTTAATCTTCATCGTTCAAGTTTGAAGGGCCTATAAAGTTCCACAAAGTTTAAAAGTGATTTTCTTTGCGCATGTTCAATCGTTGGAATCCTTCTCCGCCATAGATTTATCCCTGACCCTATCTCCACCATTGAAACATGCACTCCCTTTAAACCATTCCAAAAATTTGGAAAGTTACTTTTCTTGAGCATCTTATATCGGTGGAATTCACCTTCGTCGTTGATCTAAGCCACCCTCAATCTCGGCCATTGAAACCTGTAGGTGTTTAACAGATTCCGCAAATACAAAAGTATTTTTCATCATGTAACTTAGAATGGAAAAATTGATTTCTGTCATCGATCAGATCTAATCATTGATCGCTGCCATTGAAATATAAACCCTTTTATCAATTTTGTGAATCTGAAAAGATGCTTATTGCGTGCACATGTTTCCCTTTTCTGCGTCGTCGATCTCTGCAGAATTCATTTTCAGCCTTTGATCTGGGATCAAGTTGCAGAGGGTAAAAATTGGAAATAGGGATCTCTACATTTTACGACCAAGTTCTTACATTTCTAATTTCTTCCTTTCTCCTCCCTTCTGAACCATTTATCTTGGGAGGAAACTCTCCCGGCTGTAGATATTGCGGATCGTGGAAAGCGTAATTTCAACCCTTTCACGACCAAATTCTTATGTTTCCAATTTCCACCTTTCTCATTCTTTTTTGGACCGTTGATATTTGCGGATGCACTCTGAGCTGAATCCTGGATTGCAGAAGGTGGAAATAAGGATTTACCACTTTTCACCAATACGTTTTATCCTTTCCTACACTTTCGGTCCCAATTTTCCTTGGGTGGAGGTGAATTTTGGCCTTCGATCTCCTGCACTACGCATCCAAGCCGTCCATTTCCTATGAAAATTTAGCTAAGGGTGGATTTATTTGTGTATTTGAAGGTAAAAAAATAGAATTTCTTTAAGTATTTGGCATTCTTAAACTAGAAATGTCTCTTCAAACACCTACAGATCCTCATCAATCATATTTAAGGTTGTATAATATGAAAATTTTACAAACCTTATTACTCCTTACATTGTTTAATACTTCTCCAACTACTTAGCACAAAAATAGTGCTAACAAGTGGATCCAATTAGGGATACTACCCTCCCTATGAGGTAGCAAAGAACCCTGTAGACTAGGTATCAAATCCATTGGGTGACTCCCCATATTTTAAACTTCAAAAGTTTTTATTTTTGTTATTTATATAAAAATAAATAAAGAAAAGGGAACATGGCTACCCCTCTATATATTAGGGCCTTCTCTTCGGGATTCAAATCCTTTTTCTCACCATTTTTACTATTTGGAAATAAATAAATATATACAACTATGATACATAAGTTTACCTCTTCCCTTGAGGTCAAATAATGTTTGAGAAATCTTCCATTTACTAGACCTCCCTTTAGCTAGGATCCATCCTGATGTTGTAGAATGAAAGAATTCTCTCCTGTGTATGCTGCAATGATGTAAGGACAAACCCACATGTGATCAAATTTTCCATGCTTATCTTCCCTAGGGGCATCCCACTTCAGAACAAAATATTCAACCAAGAATTTCTTCTCTTTGACATTCCTATCAAAAGTATTCTTCATTTTTTTTTGATGTACTTGTACTTTACCATATGATTTATCTCTTAACTCATTCAATTCTATGATTTGATTGATTCTTCTTTGCATATGATTTGGTTCATTATGTTGTTCCTAAAACAACCTCATGATTGGCACTCCCAAGGATGTTGGAAAAACTACTTCCACTCCATATACTAACTGGAATGGTGACATTCTAATTTCCCTTTTTGTGCTGATTGTGTCATCCCACAAATCATATTTCTTCTAGCTCATTCCCCTATGGATAATAGGTAGTAGAATGGTTAAGGCTGATATGATAATTATGAAAAAAACTATTCATATTCTTAGACTTGAAAGCTTCTGCATTGTATTTCACAATCCTCCTAGGGCACCCAAACCTAGCCAAAATGTTTTCTTCCAGAAAACACATAATCACTGCATCAGTAGCCCCCCTGGTAGGTATTGCTTCAATCCACTTTGTAAAATATTCCGTGGCTATGAAAATCCATCTATGTTGTCCTAAAGATTTTGGATTTATTTCCCCAATGAAGTCTAGTCCCCACCACTGAAAAGGTGCTTCTACGGATATTGGATTAAGAGGAAGCGGAACAAGTTTCCTCCTACCATAAAAAATTTGGAATTGGTGGCACTTAGTGATCTCTTTTTAAACATCAGAAAATAATGAGGGCCAATAGAAACTAGTTCTCAAAATTTTGTTTGTTGTTACTTTCCAAGAATGCCCCCCCCCTCCCCCCCACAATCTCTCTTATGAAACTCCTCTATAATCTGTCGGGCTTCATTCTACAAAAGACAATTTAATAAAATAACACCAGGATCTTTCCAATATAGATATTCATTTAGAATACAAAACTTGGGATACACTGACCTTGCCCCTATTTTTCTTAACCCTACATGAACATGTAAATTTTGTACCACATACACAATGTTAGGATACCAAGGAGATAGGGAGAAATTAGGAATTACCTACACCTCTGTGTCAAGTTGGTTCGAATGACTGGTCAATAAATTCAGTTGCAAGGATTCATATTTACGATTCCTTGATGCTTAATTAGTTTGGTGGGATTTATGTCAATGTCATACTCTAGCAACGCAGCAATCCATTTTGCTATTTTTCCCGACAGATCAGTCTTTGTGAGGATTCCATTCACCACACTGCTAGGAACATAAGCAATTATGTGCGAATGAATAACATAGACTCTGAAATCTTTTAGAGATTATACTAGAGCATACGCTTGTTTCTCCATTATGTCATATTTGAAATCCCCATCTCTTAACACTTTTCTAAAAAAGGATATACGATGCTCAATATTTGATCACTTTTCTGTAACAACAATCCAACAACAGTGTGATTAGAAGCATAAGAAAAGATTAAAAAATATTTGCTAAAATATGGACTTACTAGAACAGGGTCTTTTGTGATAGTTTATTTTATATCTATGAAAGATATCCTTGCATCCACTATTAGTGATATTCATTAGTATCTCAGCAAAACAAGGGATGAACCTTCTTAAAAAATTTACCTTCCCAATGAATGATTGCACTTCCTTTTTTATCCTTGGTTCTTCAACCTTTAGGATTGCTTTGATCCTCTTTGGGTCAATCTTTATAACATATTTTGAAATGATGTGTCCCATAAATGTTCCTTCCTCCAACGCAAAGTTTGATTTCCTAGGGTTTAATGATATTCCATACTTCTTACATTTCAGGAAAACTTTCTTCAAATTCCTGATATGTTCCCTGTCAGATCTAGAGTACACAGTGATATCATCCATGTAGAAAACTACAAATTTATCTTTTCCACCGCAAAGGCAATGTTCATGGCACGCTGGAAAGTGGCCCCTACATTCATTAGACCAAAAGGAATCTTGGCATACATAAAAGTACCCCATGGTGTAGTGAAGGCAGTATTCTCCTGATTCTCAGGTAACACCTTTATATGATTGTATCATGAAAAACCATCCATGGTGGAGATCCTTTCAGACCTCGCCAGTTTCTAAAAAATGTGTTCCATCTTGGGCAAAGGATAATTATGTTTCAAATATAATTTGCTAAGATTTCTGAAATCTATACAAATATGTATTTCACTGTTCTTCTTTCTAATAGGTACCAGATTCACAATCCACTTGGAAAATCTTAGAGTTACAATGATCTTGGCATTGGACAATTTTCTGATCTCTTTCTCAATGAAAGGAAACAACATTGGTTAACTCTTCTCAATTTTTGTCTAAAAGGTTTCTCACTAGGTTTTATAGGGATGGTATGTTGTATGATGGAGGTATCATACTCTTTAATATATTCACGGCTACAGGAAAAGACGTTAGTGTACATTTTCATCAAATTGATATAATATTATTTTTCTTTGACAATAAATCTCTTTGATAGTTTTATGATATTTGGGTTGTCTTTGGTCCCTATATTTTTATCCTTGATAGCATCATTAGTAGGCTTCATCTTTAGATTATTAGAGACATCATTTTGGTCAAACAACTTCTCTAGAGGGATCAATCCTCTAGGGATATGATTACCCTTCAATTAAACTATATCCTTCCCCACCAGAGAGTTTTTTTTACTTCATGTTTTCAACAATTATTTCTTCATTATATTTGGAAAACTCACCAGATAAATCCCAAAATATCTTAATCTGCATATCATCTTCAAATACCTGCAAGTATTTTGAATTATTTGGTATGGAGGGTCTGTTTACAATGTCAACCTTATACTTCCTTTGGCTAGTGGCGAGAGTTTTGAATTTACCAACAACAATAACCAAAGAGTTTCCCACTATGTTTTCATATATGGGAACTACTCTGACTGTATGCTCGGTAAAATAATTAACAAACATATCCCACACTTGATTTATATAAGCCCTCATTCTGGGATGTGTGGTTTCATAGCTGCCATTTACCTGATTTATTATTAGCTCTGAGGCTCCCATGAATTGTACCTTTTTGGCTCCCATATATTTCAAAGCATGCAACCCTAACAATAAAGCTTCATACTCTACCACATTGTTAATACATTCAAAAGTTAACTTATAAGACAGACCTTTGAAATCCCTGATGGGAAAAATAATATACACACCTACATGAGCACCAACGTTAGCCACTGATCCATCAAAGTACATGGTTCAAAGACCTTCTTCTTTCTATTTCTTCTCTAAAGCTTCTTTTTTGTTTGTAGACTCTTCTTCCTCCTTAACTTCAATAGGTACAGGAATTTCAAGATCACAAGGAGACATCATTAAAGAAAATGGAAGATCTCATGTCAGTATCAACAACATATATAGCATGATTATCTAGTTTGTATTAGCTACGAACTACATATGGGGATCGTTTCTCACTGTATAACCTTTTATTCCCTCCATCCATAGGAATGGTAGCATATGAAATGTCCATTTGCATACTTCCTTTTAATTTATAGGTCCAAGACCTTGTTAGTGACACACAAAATTTTTGAGGAATGTCTACTACGACAACATCCATTCCCATAGTTTTAGAGGGAATTTATGTTAAAGTTACTACCATATATTGAATCAGTCCAAGACATTTTACCTTCTTGGAATCAAAAGAGTACAAATATTTATATGGTCTAGTAACTTCTAATCCCAAACTTTCTACCACTCCCTTTGGCTTTAGATTATGGGAGGCACCCGAATCTAACGTGGCGTTGTGCACAACCATATCATGTACATTTAAACTTAGGTAAAAGGAGGGAACTTCATCCTCATCTATGATTTTCAATTTTAGTCCCAAAGAAAATGGTAGGAGCATCATCATTCAATTCTAATATATCAAGTTGAAATTCTCCCTGATTCCTAACCATACTTGTTATCTTGTCTCTGTATTCTCTATTTCTTAGCAACTCATTAAAATGGATGGAGACTTTTACCTTTGAGAGCTGTGTTTGTAGGTTGAAAGTTGAAATAGTTTTTCCCACATCTATCAGTGTTGGTTGTTTAACTTCTTTTGTCTTTTCTACTTTATTTATATGCTCTTTATATACAATTTTTTCTTTTTATTTTTATTTTTTCTTATTGGTGTTTTTTTGATTGCTAGAAGGATGATTTGAATTGGGTATTCCTTCATTGAAAGTAACATCTCTATTCCTCAATTGAATATTTCTTTAAACATCATCCATAACACGGAGGTACCCCCTTTGGTACTGTTATGATTCTGCCTCAAAATCCTTATTATCATCCTCCTGAGCATACATGTTATGTTTTGTTTCTGTGAGGTATATATCAAAACCCAAATCACTGAAATGATGGGTTTGATCTTCAATAGGTTCATTTTCATCTTCTCCATCAACATAGTTTTCAGGGAAAGGTGGTTGTATTTGCTGGTCATTTGAGTTTCAAGGATTCCTTATATCCCTCTATCTGATTTGTGGGGGTTGAAGAGGATTGGGTCTTCTGAAATTTAGATTCCTGATTTGAGGCTCATTTTGTTCCCTACTAATTAACCTGTTATCTATAGTTAGTTTATCCATAATTTTCTCCATTGCTTTCAATATCATCTCAAATTTTATATCACTGGAAGAGGCAACAAAAGTAGAAGGTTCAATTTCTTGTTTGATTTTACTTTTATCTGTTTCTATTTTATTTTTGATCTTTCCATGTTCCATCATGTTGGATTCTACTTCTAATGAATATTTAAACATGTTAGGAAGACTAGATGATTTCCTCTCTCTAAATAATAAAGAAAAATCACTTTCAAAAGCATCAACATAGTGGAGTTTTGAAACGCCTACTAGAGGCTTGATATCAATAGGGATGGAGTTATATACTCTCATGAAACGACTTGAGAATTCATGGACAAATTCAAATCCCCATTTCTTGAGATTGTTATATTGAGACAGTACTTGTAATTGACTTTTATTATCATCCCACCTTTCTAATAATTCATCTTGGAATGCTTGGGATGTAGGAATGGATCTAGCAGGGAAGTCTCTAAACCATTTCTTGGCTTCCCCAGACAGGATTTGTGTAAACAGTCCCATCTTAACATATTCATAATCAACCTCTTCCAGATCAATGAAGTCATCAAACATTTCCACATGTTGTCTGGCTGTGAAATTACCCTCGCCATCATACAAGGTAATTCTTTGGGCATAATTCATAGGGAGGTCATGTAATGCAGTAGGAAAAGCCAAAGGGGAAAATATGACCACCATTGGTCTAGGTGGATTTGGAACTACAGGAGGTGCTTGGAAGGCTGGAGGGTTTTGAGCAACTGGTGAGATATAAGGATGAAATTTCTGAATAGTAGGGTTTCTTGCACCAGTTTTCTTAGAGTTTTGAAGGTTCTGCTAAAGAGAGTCAAGCAGATATGGATCTAACCTGCTAGGATTTAATTCTGTATTTCTGAAGTCAAATTCTGATTGAGAATTTAATAGTGACCCTTCAAAATTAGTTTCCCACACATAATCTTGAATGCTATGAAATTCTTGAGTAGATGGATTTCAAAATTGAGGAATATCTAGTTGGTCTTTTCCTTTATTTCTAAGCAATTTATTGGGGTTATCAACACCTTGAAAGATTTCAGAGTTAGGATTACCTCATGTATGTGGCCTCCTGGAAGCAAGTATTCCTTCTACAATTCACTTAGAACCAATGTGGAGTCATCGGGGAAAATATATAAACTTATTCAACTACACGAGTCTTTGTTTTCCCACAAAACCCTTTCTTCTTAGAATCTTTATCATTTCTCCCAGGAATGATTTACACTTTCGCATCCATAGCAATAGAATCGATTTTTTAGCACTCAGAATCACACCCAAGGTTGTGGAATGTGAACCCTGAGGTAAAAACAGAACCACTTTAAGAAAGGGAGTTGGCTTCTTCCTTTCTAGAGGGGGATCTCTCACAGATATATAACAAGGCTATATATAGACATGAAATGAAACTTAGATATTGTTGTGGTTGAAACAAAGTAAGGGTACATTGGGCTATGGAGTCACAATTATGAAGAAACATAGATAAGTTTGCTTGAGAAATTTTTGCAAAGGCAAGATAATACTTCAATTATGGTCAATATGTTTTTGGTCTGGTGATAAGGAAGAAATGATGACAGTCCATTAAAAAAGAGCACCACATAGAATGAATTCCACATTAACTTTGGAAGAAACAATTTGTGAATATCTAAAACGATAGATAGAGCATAACAAAGTATGAATTCTGAAAACTATCACACTTATCTCAGATATGAAAAGCAAACATAACAGAAAGATTAATAAGAAGGAAATGCACATAAATAAGAGAAATCATAGACTGTAACTGAGAAATATACATGAATCTTTGCATTCAAAGGCTAGCATTCGGCTCTGCAACTTTTGTTAGAGACAGATCTCAAAATTACATAATGCAAAATTATCACGGGTTTCAACCCTTTCTTCCTTTGTTGAGGGTATACTTATAGTGTTTTAGACCCCCGAGACCAACCTCGAAACAGGGCCAAAATTAGTTACAACTTGAGAAACAACCTTCTAACAAACTCTAATGTGGCACATGTACCACGATTTACATAAAATAGAAAGTATGGGGGTAACGCACATGCTAGATTTAAAACAGTAATGCATCTTCAGTATTCTGGCCCACTTGATTATTCTACAACTATCTCTTTGATCCTTGTCACGCCTAGGAATGTAGTGTTCATGTATTCATTGGTGCAACTTGTATTTAATTTTCCCATAATTTTTTATTATCTTCCATTGATCAACAACCGGCATATCCAGATTGATCATCTCCTTTGCCAATACCATGAGCTCTATGTTTTCTGAATAAGAAAAAATTGGAAATTTGGTACATGTAGCCTTGAATTCGAACATCATGTTGAAATATCCAGCCAATTTATCAATCACTACTTTTCTAGACAAATATTGGTGCTGCATATCATCAAACTTCCTGTGATCGAATCTACAATTGATTAATGTGTCATTATATTCCTTCTGAGAACACATTCCTCCTTTCTCTTCCCAAAATAAAGGAAGTCCTCTTTTGAACAAAGGGTTAAAATATTCAATGAATTCCTTAATTTGATTATGAATAACATCAATTTTTTCTTGAACTGTATCTAAATGATTATATTAATTCACCACCTTTCTTTCCCACGTGATAAACAAGATCCTATCTTAAATATTTGCTTTCCTAATTTCCTCTTCTGTCAAACTGTTCAAAAAACTAATTGCATTATTAGCTATGTCAATAAGCTTTTTGTCTAAGACCTGCTTTACCGTCATGACATTTTGTATAGATACTTGTGTAACAATCTCATTGTCTAGAATAAAATCCAAGTACGGCCTAAGCTTAGTTGCTTCTGCTATCAGTACATCCCAGATGAGATGCTTTGCTCCTTGTAGGGATGACTGTCCTGTAACTTGTTTTTCCAATTTATTATTCTTTTCTACCATCTCCTTACATTTTTCTTCCAATTCATTTCTTTCATTTTCTGTTTTTCCATCTATGTCTTCTAAGTTTTTATTTTGTCTCTTCAAACCAGCGATTTCTAATTTTTTCAGAATCACTTGAGACATGGCTTAGGAGAGTGAATCTGCACTAGATTGTACAAAGGATGAAACAACTAGAAATTGCTGCACCTTATTCCTTTCCTTTAGTTTCTTTAGTTCCTTTTCCAGTTCTTCTTGTTTTGTTTCAAAAGTATTTTCCTTTTTAGCCCAAAGTCCTACGTCTTTCTCCCATTTTTTTTCTTCAAACTTTAGTAACCTTGCTTTACAATCAATCACTTCAGTATTCAAATATTCTTTTTCTTTTTCAAACTCTGTCATCTCAGAAGTTTGTATAAGATGAGTAGATGGAATCTTCAGCTTCTTTTTTAGTAATTGAAATTCATTTTCTTTCTAATTAAATAAATTCTGTGCAACAACTCCTTTATCAACTTGACTGTTAGCCACCAATAATTGCACTTGTAGCTTTTTAATCTACGTCTGGTGGGATTTGTTCTCCATCTTCTCCTTTCGAAGTAAAACTTCCACTCTTTTCTTACTTGATTGTAACTTTGATACTTGTAGTGTTTCTTTCAATAAGTAAGTATACATAATATCACCTCTCTCCCTGTGCAGATGTATCATATCAGTAGCAGGGATATTCTTTAAGTTCATCGTCATTTCAGCCGCTTTATTTCCTGTAGTCACTGCCAAATTTAATGTGTTTTTAGCATGATCTCTAACAGTCACCAGGGATACATCTTGACCAGACAATTTTCTCACTTCATCATACAGCTTCAATTTTTCATTAAACGTTTTTTCACCCACATCTTTATATTTATCTAAAAAATCGGTCTTGGACTTGTACTTATCTGTAAATCCTTTAGGAATTTTATTAAAGGTATATTCCTAGATCTCAAAAGTTGGGCCTTTGATCTTCATTTGCTTCTTTTTTCCTTTATATTTTTTGACCTGTACAAGTCATTTCCCTTCCTTTTCTATATTTTGGTTCTTGGGTGTTCTAGAAGTATCTTTCTCATCTATATCCATGGCTTCTGAGAGATCTCTCTTATTCACATTTTTAGAAAAAATGGCCAACGGAGTGACCTGAGTAGTTGTAGCAACAATACCAAAAATATCTTACTGAGGAGAAAAGCTCCCCGGTGCAGGTGAAAGTGAATATTTTTCTATATTCTAACCATTATTAATATCCTTGGGGTAATCAATCGAATTTGCTACTTCAGACAATCATGCCACCTTAGAATGCTCAAATGGTTTATTTTTATTCATTTATCTCCTATTTGAGATAATATAGTGAGGGTCATAATTAATAGAAACTTCAATTGAAAATCCCATTTCTCTGAGCATGCTTTCGATCGTTGGAAGAGATGATTTGATCTTGATACCAAAAGGTCCTATTGTCCATGGAAACTTAATTTCTGAAGGTTTATTATAGATCAGGAAATACTCATCTTCAACCATCAAGCTTTGTCTAATTAGTTCCAATGCAAACACTCTTATTGTTAAAAATGTTGGTAGGATATATGGTTGATAAAAAAAATGCATATACCCTAAACACTATTCCATGTTTAGATAGGAACCAATCTCCTATTCTCCTTTCATGTGACAACTGTAATATCTCTTTCATTTCTGATAATACTCTGGGTAATATTTCTTGAAATAAAACACTGTATACTAGTGCCATGAGAAAATTCATAAATTTACAATAATCCCTACCCATTTCATCTGTTATAACCATCTCCGGAAGCTATAAATTATATTAATTGAATGTTAAAAACATTGTCAACAAAAAATATTGAAATATGGAAGTTCTTGTCCTGTGGAAGTTTATTAGGTGAGAATAGATGTTCTTAGCCAAAAACTCATCAAACTTAAGGCATGGTGATTGCATAGACTGAATCAATTTCTCAGACTCTACCTGACCAATACTAAGGGTGAACATCAGACTCAACAAGGATTCTTTGATGTATTTATTCATATCTAACCCCAAAAAGTGAATTTCCAAGGTTATCAGAGACTCAGTTTCTTCATTAAACATGTTGTAATCAATGAGAAAATGGCGATTTAACAGCTGACTATTAGGTTTTGAGCTGGTTTTGAGGAAAGTTTCTTTTTGTTTCACTGAGGACTCTTAGAAAAATTGGACTAGGTTTTCTTCTTTGTACTCTTTAGATATTTGGGAAAAATCGACAGGGATTAACAGAGTATTTCAAATGACAAGGGAATTTACTGGACATAAAATCTTAGACCTATAGGCATTTATAATTACTCCTTCAGAAGGACAATAATGACCGGCGCACCACTCAATGGACTCCAGACAATTTTGGATTTTTTCTCTAGAAAAATAAAAAGAAAAATGAACTATATACTCCATGAGTATCAATTCCCTGGTGTTTGAGAATTTTCAATTTTTTTTTGGTGTTTTC
Source organism: Pseudotsuga menziesii (assembly GCA_001517045.1). Taxonomy (NCBI): domain Eukaryota; kingdom Viridiplantae; phylum Streptophyta; class Pinopsida; order Pinales; family Pinaceae; genus Pseudotsuga; species Pseudotsuga menziesii. The sequence continues at coordinate 82,568 of LPNX010202807.1, forward strand.
TATATTATCATTGAGAAAGATAGTGTCAAAGATTTCAAAATATTTATCCTCAAGGGTTTCTTCAACATTATGATAATCAAGATTCTAAACCTCTAAATCTTCCATTTCAACCATGAAATACTAGTTCAACAAAGGAATGAGTCTACCTGGTCAGCTGGCAGATGGTTCAAAAGTTTGTCCACACTGGCGCTTACCGCATAGTTTGAATTCTCATTTTCCAATGCTTCAGAAAAAAAATAGTTTGAAACCATGTGATTTTCCTTATATTATTTTATTCTTCATATCGACTGTGCATATTTTTCATTGAAATCTAATCTCACCCATAGATTTGTTGTTCTTGAATATAAGCCCTTGATTCTTGAAAGTTGGTTAACCACACTGTCTTATTCCCTCTTATTTCACCCCTCTTTATTTCTCATGAAACTTTGAATATTGGAACAAATCTCCATCCCTGATTTGTAACTCTCTCCAATCTGAGTCGTCCATCATGACCTATATTAAACCTTGATTTCCAGTTATATGACCTTCGCTATTCTCCTTATAAATTCTATTCCCAGATTGATTTATTACCGTAGATCCATTTTAACTTAAATTTACACCCTTAATCACCTTTCAAATTTACACTTTTCGTACGCCTGCCAAAAATTCCCTTCCCTACACTTTGGATTGGAGGAACTATTTTAAACTGTTGATCTAATCTTAACTCCCATATGGACCGTCAAAATGTGTGGACTATACTCAATTCCACAAATATCAACTCCGACCTCTCTTAGTGCAACTCTAATTTGTGGAATTGATTTCATCCCTCGATAAAAAGACACCTTTAATATCCGTCGTTCAAGTTTGAAGGTCCTACCAAATTCCATAAATTTTAAAAGTGATTTTCTCGACGCACGTTCAATCGGCAAAATCCTTCTCTACCATATGTTTATCCCCAACTTGATCACCACCATTGAAACATGAACTGCCTTTATACCATTCCACAAATTTGGAAAGTGAATTTTCCTGAACATCTTAGATCGACAAAATTCACCTTCGTCATTTATCTATGCCACCCTCAATCTCAGCCATTGAAACCTGCATGTGTTTAACCGATTTCGCAAATACAAAAAGTATTTTTCATCATGCAACTTAGAATGTCGAAATGGATTTCCACCATTGATAAGATATTATCATTGATCCTTGCCATTTAAATATAAACCCTTTTAGAAATTCCACAAACCTGAAAAGCTAATTATCCCATGCACATGTTTCCCTTTTTCTGCGCCGTCGATCTCTGCAGGATTCATTTTCAACCGTTGATCTGGGATCCAGTTGGGGAGGGTGGAAATTGGAAAGCAGAATCTCTACATTTTACGACCAAATTCTTATGTTTTTGATTTCCACCTTTCTCCTCCCTTCCAAACCATTGATATTGGGTAGAAACTCTCCCGACCGTTGATCTTGCGGATCATGGAACGCGAAAATTCAACACTTTCATGACCAAATTCTTACGTTTCTGATTTCTACCTTTTTCATTCTTTTATGGACTGTTGATCTTTATTGACGTGCTCTGAGCCGTCAAATCCTATATCACGGAAGGTGGAAGATGAGATTTACCACTTTAAATCGATACGTTTTATCCTTTCCCACACTTCTTCTCCTGATTTTCCTTGGGAGGAGATGAATTTTGGCCTTTGATATCCTGCACTCTGCATCCAGGACGTCTGTTTCCTGTCAACATTTAGCTAAGGGAGGATTTGTTCGCTTATATGTATTTGAAGGTAAAAAATTAGATTTTATTTAAGTATTTGGCATTCTTAACCTAGAAATGTCTCTTTAAACACCTACAGATCCTCACCAACAGTCTTTAAGGTTGTATAATATAAAAAATTTACAAACCTTATTCCTCCTTACACTGTTTTATACCTCTCCAACTACTTAGCGCAAAAACAGTGCTAACAAGTGGCTCTAACCAGGTATGCTATCCTCCCTCCGAGCTAGCAAAGAACCCTGTAGACCAGGTGTGGAATCCATTGGGTGGCTCCCCATATTTTAGACTTCAAATTTTTATATTTTTGTTGTTTATATAAACAAAAATAAATAAAAGGGGACATGGATACCCCTATAGATTTTAGGGCCTTCTCTTTGGGCTTCAAATCCTTTGGCTCACCATTGGTACTATTTGAAAATAAAGATACATATACAACTATGATACATAAGTTTACCTTTTCCCTTCAGGTCAAATAATGTTTGAGAAATCTTCCATTTACTAGACCTCCCTTCAGCTGGGATCTGTTTTGATAATACAAAATGAAAGCATTCTCTCCCCTATATTTTGCAATGATGTAAGGACCAACCCACATGTGATCAAATTTTCCATTCTTATATTCCCTGGGGGAATCCCACTTCAGAACCAAATATTCAAGAAAGAATTTCTCCTCTTTGACCTTCCTATCGAAAGTATTCTTCATTTTTTATTTTGTATTTGTACTTTACCATAGGATTTATATCTTAACTCATTCAATTCTATGATTTGATTGATTTTTCTCTACATATGATTTAATTCATTATGTTGTTCCTGCAACAACCTCATGACTGGCACTCCCAAGGATGCTGGAAAAACTACTTCAGCTCCATATACTAACTAGAATGGTGACATTCTAATTGCCCTTTTTTTGCTGATTCTCTTAGCCCACAAATCATATTTCCGCTTTGTATGCCAGGCTCTCTTGTTATCTTCGAACAACTTCTTAATAATCCTTACCAGGCTTTTATTTAAAGATTATGCCAGCCCATTCCCCTGTGGATAATAGGTATTAGAATGGTTGAGGCTGATATGATACTTATGACAAAAATTAATCATCTTATTATACTTGAAATTTGTTGCATTGTTTGTCACAAACCTCTTAGGGCACCCAATCCTGGCCAAAATGTTTTCTTCCAGAAAACCCATAATCACTGCATTAGTAGCAATCATGGTAAGTATTGCTTCAATCAACTTTGTAAAATAGTCTGTGGCTATCAAAATCTATCTATGTTTTCTTGAAGATTTTGGATTTATTTCCCCAATGAAGTCTAGTCCCCATTGCTAAAAAGGTGCTTCTACAGACATTGGATTAATAGGAAGTGGAACAAGTTTCCTCTTACCATCAAAAATATTTAATTGGTGGTATTTAGTGATCTCTTTATAAACATCACAAAATAATGAGGGCCAGTAGAAAAAAATTCTCAAAATTATGTTTGCTGTTACTTTTTAATAATGGTACCCCCCACAATATCCCTTTGAAACTCCTCTATAGTCTGTTGGGTTTCATTCTCCATAAGACAATTTGATAAAACAATACCACGATCGTTCCAATATAGATATTCATTTAGAATACAAAACTTGGTATATTTTAGCTTCATTGACCTTTCCCTTGTTTTTCTTAACCCTGTAGGAGCCTGTAAATTTTGTAGAACATACACAATGTCAAAATACCATGTAGATTGGGAGAAATTAGGCATTACCTGCACCTCTATTTCAAGCTGGTTTGAATGACTGGTAAAGAAATTTACTTGAAAGGATTCACAGTTGGAATTTTTCATCATCTTTTCTAGTCCTTGACCCTTAATCAGTTTGGTGGGCTTGATATCAATGTCATAGTCTAGCAAAACAACAATCTATTTTCCTCTTTTTGCCTTCGGATCAGGCTGTGTGATGATTCCCTTCACTAGACTGCTAGGAACATAAGTAATGATGTGCGAATGAAGAACATAGACTCTAAAATATTTCATGGATTTGACTAGAGCATATGCTTATTTCTCTATTATGTCATATTTCAACTCCCCATCTCTTAACAATTTGCTAAAAAGGGCTATAGGATGCTTAATATTTTGATCATTTTTCTGTAACAACACTCCAGCAATAGTGTGATTAGAAGCATAAGAAAAGATTAAAAAAACTTTGCTAAAATGTGTACTTACCACAATAGGGGCTTTTGTGATAGCATGTTTTATATCTCTGAAAGCTCTCCTTGCATCCACTATCCATTTAATATCATGGTCTTTTTTCATCATGTTAGTGAAATTCATTAGTATCTCAGCAAAATTGGGGATGAACCTTCTTAAAAAATTTACCTGCCCAATGAAGGATTGCACTTCCTTTTTTCTCTTTGGTTCTTCAACCTTCAAGATTGCTTTGATCCTCTTTGGGTCAATCTTTATACCATCTTTTGAAATGATGTGTCCCAACAATTTTCCTTCCTCCAATGCAAAGTTTGATTTCTCGGGGTTTAATAAAATTCTATACTTCTTACATTTCAAGAAAACTTTCTCCAAATGCCTGATATGTTCCTTGTCAAATCTAGAGTACATAGTGATATCATCCATGTAGAAAACTACGAAATTATATTTTTCTTCTGAAAAGGAAATGTCCATGGTGTGTTGGAAAGTGGCCCATGAATTCATTAGACCAAAAGGAATCTTGGAATACATAGAAGTACACCATGGTGTAGTGAAGTAACTCTTCTCCTGATCCTCAGGTAACACCTTTATCTGATTGTATCCCGAAAAACCATCCATGGTGGAGATCCTTTCAAACCCCATGAGTTTTTGCAAAATGTGTTCCATATTGGGAAAAGGATAATTATCTTTCAAAGATAATTTATTAAGATTTCTTAAATCTATATAAATATGGATTTCACCATTCTTCTTTCTAAAAGGAACCAGATTCACAACCCACTTGGAAAATCTTAGAGTTACAATGATCTTGGCATTGAGCAATTTTCTGATCTCTTTCTCAAAGATAGAAATCAACATTGGATTAACTCTTCACAATTTTTTCTTAAAAGGTTTCTCACCAGGTTTTATAGGGATAGTATGTTGAATGATGGAGGTATCATACTCTTTAAAATCTTCATAGCTCCAGGCAAAGACATTAGTGTATATTTTCATAAAATTGATATAATATTCTTTTTCTTTTTCAGGCAATCTCTTTGATAGTTTTATGATATTTGGGTTCTCTTCGGTCCCTATATTTTTAGCCTCGACAACATCATCAACATGCTTCATCTTCGGATTATTAGGGACATCGGTTTGGTCAAAGAAATTCTCTAGAGGGATTAGGCCTATGGGGATATGATTACCCTTCAATTGAACTATATCCTCCCCCCATAGGGAGTTTTTGTACTTCATGTCTTCAACAATTATTTCTTTACTGTCTTCTACATATTGAAAGTTCTCAAGATTTTCATTTTCATTATCTACCTGAGTATTCACAAACTCACCAGATAACTCCAAAAATCCCTTAATTTGCATATCATATTCAAATACCTACCATTATTTTGAATTATCTGGTGTGGAGGGTATATTTACAATGTCAACCTTATACTTCCTTTGGCCAGCAATGGGAGTTTTGAATTTATCAGCAGCAACAACTAAAGAGCCATCCATTGTGTTTTCATATATGGGAACTACTCTGATTTTATGCTCGGTAAAATAATTACCAAACATATCCCACAATTCATTTCTATAATCCATCATTTTGGGATGTCTGGTTTGATAGATTTCATTTACCTGATTTATTATTACCTCTTAGTCTCCCATGACTTGTACCCTTTTGGCTCCCATATCTTTCAAAGAATGCAACCCTAACAATAAAGATTCATACTCTTCCATATTGTTAGTACATTCAAAAGTTAACTTATAAGATAGACCTTTGAAATCCTTGATGGGAGAAATAATATACACACCTGCATGAAAACCAACCTTAGCCACCGATTCATCAAAATACATGGTCCAGAGACCTTCTTCTTTATGTTTCTTCTCTAAATATTCTTGTTTCTTTGCAGACTCTTATTCCTCCTTAACTTCAATAGGTGCAGGAATTTCGAGATCACATGGAGAGACATCATTAAAGAAAATGGAAGATCCCATGTCATTATCAACAACATATATAGCATGATTATTTGGTTTTTCTTGGCTTCTAGCTACATATGGGGATATTTTCTCATTGTATAACCTTTTATTCCCTCCAGCCATAGGAATGGTAGCATAGGACATGTCCATTTTCAAACTTCCTTTTAATGTAGAGGTCCAAGACCTTGACAGCAACACACCAAATTTAGGAGGAATGTCTTCTGCAACAATATCCATTACCACATTTTTAGAGGGCATTTTTTTCAAAGTTACTACCATATCTTCAATCATTCTAAGAAATTTTACCTTCCTGGAATAAAAAGAGTGCAAATATTTATATGGTCTAGTAACTTCTAATCCCAAAATTTCTACCACTCTCTTCAATCCCCTAACAACCCACTGCTCTCTCTCTCCTTGTCTCTCACTATGTCCCCCCTATGTCTCCCCCTACCACTAACACCCCCCCCTCTCCACTCTCTCTCACTCCCTAGCTCATCCAACTACACCTAACCCCCACTCCCATATATATTCCCCAACCCTCTCTCTCTCTCTAACACATC
>LPNX010202813.1:0-95473 GCA_001517045.1 Pseudotsuga menziesii
GATTCGAATCATATCCACATGATTCAAATTCTCCTTTATGTAACTTTGTTGTATACTGCTTGGATTAATGAAGTTTATAGTGTAATTATACTGAGCAATTATTATATGTTTTCAATGAAATTTGTCTTGTTCAGTGTGTATTATTCATTCCATTCACTGCATAATAATTCAACAATTCAATTGCACTCATTTCCTAAAGATCAATGGCACAATAATTTAACAATGTCAAACATATTTTAATGGTTGTTGTTGATGTTGTAGGCAGTGCGGCGTTGCTGCACATACTCATGTTAGTCAAGTTTTTTCATGTTTCCATTTCCAGGTATGTTCTCTCTCTTATGTTAGAATACTCTCACTCTTATAAGTTATTTGTAAATACATATGTTTTTTATGTTGGGATTGTTGGTTCTAGTAGTGATATTAGAGGATATGTTGATGGATTAAGTACTTTTATCAAGGTAGACACTAAATCTAGTATCATAGCATATGGTTCTAACTTTAAACACCTTTGGGTTAATATAACAAGATATCAAATTTGTAACTTGTCAAATCTAAAGAAAGTTTCCACATTGTGAAACCATAAGGTATGTTTTCCTTAACGCCCATGTCCAGATGTCATTGTTGAGATTTCATATGCTAGACTAGATTCAATAGTATTCAATTCAAAATCACAATAGTAGCATATCAAGAATCACTGATAGAAACATAATCACAAGATAGACACAACATTTATCCTGGGAAACCCTCAAGGGGAAGAAAACCCAACAAAAACTTCCTCTGTATAAGATGTATAAAAGACAACCCAAAAACAAGTGTTCTCCTCCTTCTGTTCTCTCTCTCTCTCTCTCTCTCTCTCTCTCTCTCTCTCCTATTGGCTACACAAGTGAGTGAGTATGTGTTCAAATAAGAACCACAGCTCCTCTATTTATACACAATGTGTCAATTGACTTTTGCACTAGACAAGTCGTCCCCACTAAACTATCTACGCCGACTTCACCTAGGAATACTCAAAACAATATATTATATTATTTATTAGGGTACTAAAGACCCGACACAAGTGGAGGCTTTGCCTCATGACTCTATGATGACCAAATACAATAGTAATACCCTGTTGGAGGAATAATAACAGCTTCCTTGGGTTACATCAGTAAAATACATTTAGAATATCCTTTGAAGTTACAATATTTCAACAGGCACCATGAGCACTCTCAACTCTCTGAATTTGATTCTCTTGCTTAAATCCCCCCTTGTAAGTTTTTCTCAGTTTCAGCCACTAGTTTAAATGTAAAAAATATCTCAGTTTCATGCCCAACCTAGAAATGCAAAAGGTTGGAAATAACATAAATTTTTAGACTGAAATAAACACTGCAGTAACTCAACTTTAATGACAGAAAATGAAATAAATGCACAACATGAAAATTTTCAGACATAGTGAATTTTTGGCAACATGCCCAGGAAAAACCCACAAGGGGAAAACCAGTTAGGAGAGAGAGTATTTTTATTTATTTCAGTAAATGGAACAACAAGTACATTAGAAGTACAACTTATCTCTATTGCATTAAATGGCTGACCTCAGTTTGGCTGACTTACATGATTTACTTTTGTCAAGTAGGTAAGAATTCTTGTTTGAGATCGGGGCTTACTTAGCGTTCTGCTAACTCAATTGGATTTCTGGTTCTTATAGCTTTAGCAGGTAAGCGTAAGATCTTGTAGGTGTTATTTTAAATTACATCGAGAAAATTACTTTCCTAGCATGTTAAGATGCTAGTTTAAGAAAAGGTTAAAATATGCTGCTTGTCTTTGAGGAGGTGATGTAAATTCTTTTTTGTTGTTATGAATCTATGAATGTGTTTATAACTCAAGTCATACTGACTTTCCATAAAAAACATAAACAATGGTTTAAATTACAAGAGCAAGTACTTACCAAAGTTCCTTCAGTCGTATGATGATTATCTTCCAAAAGTCTATAGTACATAGTTAGTTTCTTGTGTTTACAATACTAGTTATTTATAAATTCCCGTAGAGAGCATAGAGCTCAATGGTTTTGGTTTAAGTTTACTTCAACTGCTTAGTGATCTCGCAGCTATTCTCACTTCAATACTCAAGGTGTCCTTCTCTTAAAGCATGAATAAGTTCCAATTTTTTTCAATTATAAAATTAACAATGAGTTATTAGACTCTTTATGAGAAATTCTCCATTATTGTTAGTCTTCAGTTTCTTGAAGACTCCCTCAATAAACAGCATAAAGGTTTTGTTTTAAGAAGTTTAAGGCTTTTCCTTTTTAATATAGTCATAAGCTATGTTATAACCATTCCATACTCCTTTTACTAGTTCTAAAACTACACCATACATATTTGACTTGTTTGCAAACATGAAGATCTTCTGGGATAAAATAGTATCCAAGTTGTAACCATAGTACTATAGTATTTATGTTATAACAATAGTATTTTAAGTTATAGCAATTGTATTAAGTTATAACCTAAGGTAGAATTACCTACCAAACAACTACTATGATGAAATCGAATGATGACAAGCAAATCTTATATAGTTTAAATCTATACTTTGCTAATTTCCAAGGCATAATATATATCATTGGCATGTTGCTTATCATTAGCAATCATAGGTCATATGGTTATTTGAAAAGATAGATTGTAAAATGTTTTGTGCAGCGCTGACTTAAGGTTTCGACCCACACTTGTTGAAATTTTTGGAAGGGCACGTGGATAGGATTACATCCATTCATTGGTTGTCTTAAAACCTTACAAACCCTACTCCTTTGCATTTCATACCGAGGTTTCTCCTTCTTGTTGGCCGAGCTGTGGGCTCACGGCCATGAGAGGTCTATAACCACCTCTAACATTGGGCATTTCGCCTCCAAATTCTATATTGTGACTGCTGGGTAAAGTCGTTTATGGTTTGGGTTCTCCTATGTGTTAAAAATTACATCGTGAGTGTGGTTGTCGGTTTTTCATTATGGCCCAAAGACTGTACTTGTCTCAATCCTGTAACTGCTCACACATAGCTTCTACATTGTAAACTTGAGTTGGTTTTCTTTCTTTCTCCTTCGTAGAGGTGACTTCAAGGTTTCTTGCCTTTCAGTTTAGTGCCAACGTGACCTGGTGTGGCCATCTCTTCTTAGTTTCGACTCTAAGTTAACAGGTAATACTTACCCTATCTCGGTTTTCTTTTTCATTTCATTATCCTTACGAGGGATTTTATCATTTTATGTAAACAAGTATTTAAAAAATGTTTTGGTTTGGAACTTGTAGGTTCCTGCTACCGACTCCAATACTATAAGTGGAAACGAGCTCATACTTCAATCCTTCCATGGGCTTCCAAATGGGTAAGCCCCGGTTCCATGGAGGGTTCCTCCTGCATGAGGTTATGGTTGTTGGAAGTGGTTCCTGTGGTTAAATTGCATGGCCTCGGTTCTCTATTAGTTATATTTTAAAGGTTGTTTATTGCTTGTCAAATTTTTTAGAAACCATTATGGGTACTTCGTGCAGGGTGAAGAAGGCTCTGGAGGCCATGATGTAAAATGGTTTTTAAAAGATGTTTTTAGCCTTACGGCCCGAACAATGTAAATTCTTTCGTTTTTTTTCAAAGAGCCCTGCTCTGAACTCAGAGAGGCTTGTCGACCTCTGTCTAGTTTACCTCAATTTTTACAGTAGGTTTTAGTTGGTGAAGGAAGACTGTGAAACAGTCGGGTTTGTAAATGTGAACATGATTTTGTTCTCCTGTCAGCAAAATATCTTGATAATGTTTAATATAAATAGATTTTGTGCATTTTAGTTTTATTAGCAGGCCTAAGCCTTGACCCTTTGACTCTAAAGGCTATAAACCATTCCTTAATAATGGATTTTGTATTTGCAAATGGTTTAATTAATATTGGAATATTTTAATTTCTGATTTCAATAATTTGTATAGGTAATACTTTTCATTATTACCATGTATTTACGATGATTTCCATTGCACAGTTTATGGGAAAATTACTATGCTTTTAAGAGTGATATTTATTTTGGTTTTGGCTTTTAAAGGGTTAATTATTTTATAAACCCTATAGTTCGATAATAACTTTATTGTACTTAGTAAATTCTTAGCTCTGTTCGATAATAGATAATAGATAATAGCATTACTTACAAATACTAGTTCGATACTAGCTCGATTTATTTAACAATTTCCTTAATGATTTTTACAGTTTGTTTTTAATTCTCAGTTAAGAAGATTTAGGGTTTTAATGCTACATTCTTGAAAATAGAATATATTTATCATTCAGTAACTTCTGTGGTTTTAGACAGAGACACATAGTGTCTTTAATTCAAAGTTGTAAAAATGTTTCTACAAATTCTTTTTACCTGGTTTTAGATGTTAGCCTACTTACTTTACTTATGTTTAATTGTTAAACTATAATCTCTATATTTTATAAGAATAATAATACTAGAATTATTTCTATAATAATATTATTACTATACTTTTACATACCTATCTTTTAGTTTAACTGAAGTAAATAAATACAGACAATATTTAATACTTCTTTACAGTAGCAATCATAAGCAAACTAGGTAAAATATAGTTACAGTTTTCATTCAAGTAAAACAATAATCTTATTCACCTAAACACCCAGTTGTACTAGAGTACTGCCTGAGTCAGGCGTGAAAAAATACAGTTTGGAAATTCTAATTCTATCTGCTTCACATTTTATATATTCATTTCTATTACTAACATAATTTGTAATTTACTAAGTCTAACATTACACAGTTACTTCATTGTTCATAAATCCTAAAATACTAACATGCTTGTAGTTAGAAACTGATAAACATTTTACCGAAGACAGTAAACAAATATAATAACATAAGGACAAATAGAACCTGTCAATGATAAGACGACAACGGCTTAAGGAGGCTGTTCCTCCCAACCAAAATCCTAGAGAGTGCTCAGACAACGCTTCCTCAGGACCCCTGAGCTTTTTCCTGGTCTTCTTGGCAGAGAAATGGGTGGATAATATAACTTTAAGACCTCTGTCACTTGACTGGTCCAACTACCTCAGTAATTAAAATATGCTCATAGCAGTATGAAATTCAACCTAGAAGCTGCAAGAAGTTCAGTCTGAGCAGTTAACCCCTCAAACTCACTTCAGTAATCCTCTCCATTGAATTTCTCTTGAGTAAATTCATTCACCTTGAATGATCACCTCTAGAATGAGTATCCTTGACTGTCTTCAATGGGAAATTTTATAGAGATGCCTAGGTCTTCTAGGTCAGTTTCCATTTAATGAGCCACCTGCTCTGATTCCACTTTCTTGGGGAATCATGACCACAAATATAGGGAAGTTGCCACCTGCAACAGTTGGAAGTGGTTTGAGGATGCTACCACTTGTCAGTTTACTCTCCACCCAGTCTCCTCCACTAATTAATCAGTAAACACTCTTTTAACAACTTCCCTAAGCTATTGTCTCATCATTTATTTATTTATAAATAAAATATTTTGAATTACATTAGTTATTCTTGACCCCCGCTAGGTCATCAATTACAAACTTAGCATAAAAGATAACACAATGTTCCTTAAATAACATTAAATTGTTTTTGCAAATTGGGGCGTGTGACATACACACCCCCTTAAATTATAACATCGTCCTCGATGTTATTTATTCCTCGTACTCGGAGTTTCCCTGAAATAGAATTGGATATGCATCCCGCATATGACTTTCCAATTCCCAGGTGTCTTCCTCTGGACTAAGGTGCTTCCATTGCACCTTCACTTGACCAATGGTGTGGTTTCGAAGTGAGATCTCCCTTCGATCGAGGATACAATCCAGTTCCACTAGAAAATCTCCTTTGGGTTCCACCTACACATCATTCCAATTAATAACATGAGTAACATCATGTACATATTTTTTTTAATACAGAAATGTGGAAAACATTGTGAACTCTTAAATTCGGTGGTAAAGCTAACTAATAGGCTACCTGTCTGATCCTGGACAATATTTCAAAAGGACCACAATATCGAGGTGCTAGTTTGGCACAGCTACCCAGCCTCAGAGAACTCTTTTTGGGTCTCACCTTAATGAAAACATGTTCGCCTACCTGGAACTCCTTTGGAGTTTGTTTAAGGTCAACTTGACTTTTCTGTCGATCTTGCAGAATTTTCAGATTACCTTGTACCTGTTTTACAATTAATTCCATTTCTTTCAATAATTCAGGTCCTAATACTAACCTGTCCACTGGATTACTCCAAGATATGGGAGTATTGCATTTCCTTCCATAATTTTTTTTGAAAGGACTATACCTAGCTGAAGCTTGATAATGATTATTGTAAGAAAATTCTACCAGGTGTAAATAATATTCCCATTTACCTGGTTTCTCCTTTACGTACATTCTAAGTAGATCTTCCAGTAACTGATTTACTCTTTCAGTCTGTCCATCAGTTTGAGGATGGAAAGGGGTACTAAAATTTAACATGGTATTTAATCCTTTAAACAAGGATCTCCAAAAATTACCTGTAAATTTAGGGTCTCGATCTAAAATTATCACCTTCGGTATTCCATGCGACCGAAAAAATTGTTTTAAGAAAATATCAGCAATATTTGCAGCTTTATAAGTAGTTTTTACAGGTCTAAAATGAGTTTCTTTACTCAATTTGTCAACCACTACCATTATTGAGTCATTTAAGTTATGATTTTTAGGCAGCCCAGTAACAAAATCAAGGCTAATTATCTCCCATTTCCAACTAGGGATAGGCAAAGGTTGAAGTACCCTAGCTGGATGCTGATGTTCAGTTTTTACTTGTTGACATTCAAAGCATCTAGCAATATATTCTTCCAATTCAGTCTTCATGTTTGGCTAGAAATAATATTTTCTTAGCATGGTTATAGTTTTCTGATAACCTGGATTCCCTGAATAAGGAGTTTTATGAATTTCGTTTAAAATTAATAACTTAATCTTAGGTACATTAGGTACATATAATCTGTCTTTATACGGTAATGATCCTTTTTCATTCAAACTGTAACCTATACTTAGACTTTCTATTAGATTTTATTTTACTTTTGCTTGTAACTTTAGGTAATTTTCATCTTGTTCTATTCCCACTTTAAGCTATTCTTCCAAATCTGTTGTATAAGTGCTGATAACTGCTATAAAATTCAGCTTTGCATTTCTACTTAATGCATCAACAACATTATTCTCCTTTCCTTTGATGTGTTGAATTTCAAAATTGTATTCACTTAGAAAAGCTAGCCACCTAACTTGCCTGGCATTCAAGTTAGGTTGATCTAACAGATATTTCAATCCTTTATTATCCATCATTAAGATAAACTTCCTTCCAATTAAAAGATGATGCCACATCTTTAAAGCGAATCTTCATAGATCGCATATTTTTTTCATGAATCTTTAGTTTCCTAGACTCATAAGAAATGACATGTCCTTCCTGAGTCAATACTCCACCTAAACCGTCATTGCATGTGTCAGTACATACTATAAAATATTTATTAGGGTCATCAATTCTTAAAATTGGTGCGTTGGTTAATAAGGCTTTTAACTTTTTAAAATTGTCTTCGCACTTCTGATTCCAATCAAAATTCTTCCCCTTTTTCTGCAAAGAGGTTATCAGATTTGCAATTCTTGAAAACCCTTCGATGAACCTTCGGTAATAACTGGTAATCCCCATGAATGATCGAACGTCAGTTACATCTTTTTGAACTGGTCAATCTTCGATTGCCTTTATCTTTTCGAGGTCCATCGAAATTCCTTCTTTAGTAACCACATGACCTAAGTACTGGATTTTATCTTTAAAGAAGTCACATTTACTAAATTTCACAAAAAGTTGATGCTCTCGTAACTCTTACAAGACAATTTTTAAGTGTTCTTTATGTTCTTCTTCAGATTTCGAATAAATTAATATGTCGTCGATAAATACGACCACAAATTTATCCAAATATTTGTGCATTACATTATTCATTAGACACATACAAACAGCTGGAGCGTTAGTAATCCCAAAAGGCATAACGACAAACTTGTAATGTCCATATCGAGTTCTAAAAGCTGTTTTAAAGATGTCTTCATATTTAATTCTAACTTGGTGATATCCAGACCGTAAGTCAATCTTTGAAAACACCGTGGCTCCACGTAGTTGATCAAACATATCATCTATGCGAGGTAATGAGTATCTGTTCTTCATAGTCATCTTATTTAATTGGCGATAATCTATGCATAGTCGTAGAGTTCCATCCTTCTTCTTAACAAAAATGATAGGTGGCCCCCAGGGAGACACACTAGGTCTAATATAATTCTTATCAATAATTTATTTTAACTGTGAGTTAAGTTCATTTAGTTCGAGTATATTCATCCGATAAGGGGCTTTTGAGCTGGGCATTGCACCAGGTACCAGCTCCATAGTAAAATCTAATTCCCATTTCGGAGGCAGTGCTGAAATTTCTTCCGAAAATACATCTAAATATTCCTTTAGAACTGGTATATCCTCCAATTTTAATTTATCTATGTTGTTTAGGTTTTCTTCATTGGTTACTGTTACTGCATAATCCTTACAACCTTTCCTAACAGCTCTCTTAAGCTGCAGAGCAGAAATTTGCCTTACAGTTGTTTTCCTAGGGATTCCCTTTACACTTATTAATTTTCCATAGTTCTTTATGCAAGTAAATGTTTATCGAAGCAATTCAAGACCACCCTATGCTACTCTAACCAATCCATACCAATTAATATATCATATGAACCTAAAGGTAATACATTGAGCTTAACAAAAGTTTCAAACTGATCCATAGTTACTGCACAATTCTTTACAAAGCTAATTACCTTTCACTCTTTTTAACTCCTGCCACCATATATCAGCTTTCCCCATAAGATTATAAATAGACATCCTGGCCTTCAGTTGATTAGAATAGTTATAAATATGGAAGTACTTCTTCATCCCGGATAGCTAGGATTCCGCTTCTTCCCCCTTTTCAGTTTCTCCATTAAATGTTGGCAGCTTGATCTTCTTGAACTCCCTAGAGATTTCTTCATAAGGTTTATATTTTCTTTTCCTAGTATGAAATATTTCTATTAAGATATGATTCAACTTCTCTTGAGCTCTCATAATCCTCTCATTTCTTTCTTAACTGATTCCATCTCTGATTTTAATTCTTTAACTATTTGTAGTAGTTCAGAAGAATTATTGGTTATATCTTCTTCTATAGGTTCTTTTTGTAGATTATCTCATTTAGTGTAAGGAGATTCCTCATCTGCATATTCTTCCAATCTTTCCATACCTGTCATTAACTCAGAAACAAATTTCTCTGTGTGTATCATTCAAAGAAAACAACATCAGCATAATTATTTAAATTTACTGTTCCATATAAGCAAGTTGAGCTTCATGAAGGCCTAGTGTTTGAACCTTGTGCTTTGATACCACATGTAATAACCCAAAATTTTGTAAAATTAATTTTTTTTAAAGTGACATAAAATGTCTAAAGTCGCAGCTAAGTAACTACTAACAGTTAGCGGAAAATGAAATAGTTTATAAGTGATCATGGGTTTGTTTCATTAAAAGAATCTGTAAACTAAAGGATGTAATCTTAAACACCTGTGTTAGTACTATTAATGACTTAACACCTTTAATTTTAGTAGAGTTAGAAAAGGACTTGCATTTAGCTGATGCTAGATATATTGATGATTTACTTTTGTCAAGTAGGTAAGAATTCTTGTTTGAGATCGGGGCTTACTTAGCATTTTGCTAACTTAATTGGATTGTTGGTTCTTACAGGTTTAGCAGGTAAGCATAAGATCTTGTAGGTGTTATTTTAAATTACGTCAAGACAATTACTTTCCTAGCATGTTAAGATGCTAGTTTAAGAAAAGGTTAAAATATGTTGCTTGTCTTTGAGGAGGTAATGTAAATTCTTTTTCATTGTTATGAATCTATGAATGTATTTATAACTCATGCCATATTGAATTTCCATCAAAAACATAAACAATGGTTTAAATTACAAGAGCAAGTACTTACCAAAGTTCCTTCAGTCGTATGATGATTATCTTCCAAAAGTATATAGTACATAGTTAGTTTTCTTGTGTTTACAGTACTGGTTATTTATAATTTCCCATAGAAAGCATAGAGCTCAATGGTTTTGGTTTAAGTTTACTTCAACTGCTTAGTGATATCACAGCTATTCTCACTTCAATCCTCAAGGTGTCCTTCTCTTAAAGCATGAATAAGTTCCTATGTTTTTCAATTATAAAATTAACAATGAGTTAATAGACTCTTTATGAGAAATTCTCCATTATTGTTAGTCTTCAGTTTCTTGAAGACTCCCTCAATAAACAGCATAAAGGTTTTGTTTTGAGAAGTTTAAGGCTTTTCCTTTTTACTATAGTCATAAGCTATGTTATAACCATTCCATACTTCCTTTTACTAGTTCTAAAACTACACCATACATATTTGACTTGTTTGCAAACATGAAGATATTCTGGGATAAAATAATATCCAAGTTGTAACCATAGTACTATAGTATTTATGTTCTAACAATAGTATTTTAAGTTATAACAATTGTATTAAGTTATAACCTAAGGTAGAATTACCTACCAAACAACTACTATGATGAAATCGAATGATGACAAGCAAATCTTATATAGTTTAAATCTATACTTTGCTAATTTCCAAGGCATAATATATATTGTTGGCATGTTGCTTATCATTAGCAATCATAGGTCATATGGTTATTTGAAATGATAGATTGTAAAATGTTTTATGCAGCGCTAACTTAAGGTTTCGACCCACACTTGTTGAAATTTTTGGAAGGGCACGTGGATAGGATTACATCCATTCGTTGGTTGACTTAAAACCTTGCAAACCTTACTCCTTTGCATTTCAGACTGAGGTTTCTCCTTCTTTCTGGTCGAGCTGTGGGCTCGCGGCCATGAGAGGCCTGTAACCACCTCTAACATTGGGCATTTCACCTCCAAATGCTATATTGTGACTGCTGGGTAAAGTCGTTTATGGTTTGGGTTCTCCTGTGTGTTGAAAATTACATCGCGAGTGTGGTTGTTGGTTTTTCATTATGGCTCTAAGACTGTACTTGTCTCAATCCTGCAACTACTCACACATAGCTTCTGCATTGTAAACTTGAGTCGGTTTTCTTACTTTCTCCTTTGCAGAGGTGACTTCAAGGTTTCTTGCCTTTCAGTTCCATGCCAACGTGACCTGGTGTGGCCATCTCTTCTTAGTTTCAACTCTAAGTTAACATGTAATACTTACCCTATCTCAATTTTCTTTTTCATTTCATTATCCTTACGAGGGTTTTTATCATTTTATGCAAAAAAGTATTTAAAAAATGTTTTGGTTTGGAACTTGTAGGTTCCTGCTACCGGATCCAATACTGTAGGTGGAAACGAGCTCATACTTCAATCCTTCCATGGGCTTCCAAATGGGTAAGCCCCGGTTCCATCGAGGGTTCCTCCTACATGAGGTTATGGTTGTTGGAATTGGTTCCTGTGGTTAAATTGCATGGCCTTGGTTCTCTGTTAATTATATTTTAAAGGTTGTTTATTGCTTGTCAAAATTTTTAGAAACCCTTATGGGTACTTCGTGTAGGGTGAAGAAGGATCTAGAAGCTGTGATGTAAAATGGTTTTTAAAAGATGTTTTTAGCCTTATGGCATGAACAATGTAAATGCTTTCATTTTTTTTTAAAGAACCCGGCTCTGAACTCAGAGAGGCTTGTCACCCTCTGTCTAATTTACCTCAGTTTTTACAGTAGGTTTTAGTTGGTGAAGGAAGATTGTGAAACAGTCGGGGTTGTAAATGTGAACAGGATTTTGTTCTCCTGTCAGCAAAATATCTTGATATTGTTTAATATAAATAGATTTTGTGCATTTTGGTTTTATTAGCAGGCCTGAGCCTCGACCCTTTGACTCTAAAGGCTGTAAACCATTCCTTAATAATTGATTCTGTATTTGCAAATGGTTTAATTAATATTAGAATATTTTAATTTCTGATTTCAATAATTTGTATATGTAATATTTTTCATTATTACCCTGTATTTACGATGATTTCCACTACACAGTTTATGGGAAAATTACTGTGTTTTTAAGAGTGATATTTATTCTGGTTTTGGCTTTTAAAGGGTTAATTATTATATAAACCCTATAGTTCGATAATAGCTTTATTGTACTTAGTAAATTCTTAGCTCTACTCAATAATAGATAATCGATAATAGCATTACTTACAGATAATAGTTCAATACTAGCTTAGTTTAACAATTTCCTTAATGATTTTTACAGTTTGTTTTTAATTCTGAGTTAAGAAGAATTAGGGTTTTAATGTTGCATACTTGAAAATAGAATATATTTATCTTTCAGTAACTTCTGTGGTTTTAAAAGGATTATAGTAGAATCCTTCTGTTTTAGACAAAGACACACCGTGTCTAGAATTCAAAGTTGTAAAAATGTTTCTACAAATTCTTTTTATATGGTTTTAGATGTTAGCCTACTTACTTTACTTATGTTTAATTGTCAAACTGTAATCTCTATATTTTATAACAATACTATTACTAGAATTATTTCTATAATAATATTATTACTATTATTTTACATACCTATCTTTTAGTTTAACTGAAGTAAACAAATACAGACAATATTTAATACTTCTTTACAGTAGTAATCATAAGCAAACTAAGTAAAATCTAGTTACAGTTTTCATTCAAGTAAAAGAATCATCTTATTCACCTAAACACCCAGCTGTACTAGAGTACTGCCTGAGTCAAGCATGGAAAAATACAGTTTGGAAATTCTAATTCTATCTGCTTCACATTTTACATATTCATTTCTATTCCTAACATAATCTGTAATTTACTAAGTATAACATTACACAGTTACTTCTTTCTTCATAAATCCTAAAATACTAACATGCCTGTAGTTAGAAACTAATAAACATTTTACCGAAGACAGTAAACAAATATAATAACATAAGGATAAATAGAACCTGTCAATGATAAGACGACAACAGCTTAAGAAGGCTGTTCCTCCCAACCAAACTCCCGGAGAGCGCTCAGACAACACTTCCTCAGGACCCTCGAGCTTGTTCCTAGTCTTCTTGGTAGAGAAATGTGTGGAGAATATAACTTTAAGACCTTTGTACCCTGACTGGTCCAACTACCTCAGTAATTAAAATCTGCTCACAGTAGTATGAACTTCAGCCTAGAAGCTGCAACAAGTTCAGTCTGAGCAGTTAACCCCTCAAACTCACTTCTGTAATCCCCTCCATTGAATTTTGCTTGAGTAAATTCATTCACCCTGGATGATCACCTCTAGAATGAGCAGCCTCAACTGTCTTCAATGGGAAAATTTACAGAGATGCCTAGGTCTTCTGGGTCAGTTTCCATTTAATGAGCCACCTGCTCTGATTCCACTTTCTTGGGGAATCATGTCCAAAAATATAGGGAAGTTTCCACCTGCAACAGTTGGAAGTGGTTTGAGGATGCTACCGCTTGTCAGTTTACTCTCCACCCAATCTCCTCCACCAATTAACCAGTAAACACTCTTTTAACAACTTCCCTAAGCTGTTTTCTCATCATTTATTTATTTATAAATAAAATATTCTGAATTACATTAATTATTCTTGACCCCATTAGGTCATCAATTACAAACTTAGCATAAAATATAACACAATGTTCCTCAAATAACATTAAATTGTTTTTTCAAATTGGGGCATGTGACATCTTCCTTCTATGGTGTGTTGGATTCTTGTCCAATTTGGTGTAACTCATATTATCACAAACATTGAAGGCTAAGTTTGTTTCTCTTCAATTTCTTCTAGAACTTCTCTAAGCCATATATTAGGGGAATGGGCCTTGTAAGGGAAATAATAACATAAGAGTTAAAATAATAAAATAAAAAAGTTCTAAATTTTAGAGGAGAAAAAGAAAAACTACTTTTTTGTATCGTAAGTTTGACATATCTCCTTATCGGTTCATCCAAATTTCAAGTTTGGGGACTCGTTGGATGCGGAATTTAATTCCGCGTCCAACTCATACCCACACTAAATACTTATGTGGTGCCCACGACACCCAAAAATGAAAATTTCAATAATAATAATAATAATATTTGTACCTCAAAAGTATGCAACGTGGGTATGGGTTGGATGCAAAATTAAATTTCGCATCCAACAAGTCCCCAAACTCAAAATTCAGGTGAACCAATAAGGAGATATGTCAAAAATATGATAAGAAAAAAGTAGTTTTTTTTCTTTTTCCCTACATTCATTTTTACAAAATTTACCCCCATGGTTGACATCATCATCTTGAATCCTATTGGTTCTTATAAAGTGAATTTTAATGGTACAAGTTTCCTTAGGAGGCCCATTTTAGACCTCAAAAGTTCTCTAATGATAATGCTCGTGTACATGTTGAGGTGACTACAACATACTCTGCTTATTTAGAAGAGATAGAGACTATACTTTGCTTCTTTGATATCCAAGCAATGAAAACAAAACCACAAGAAAAACATTTATCGGATGTAGACTTTCAGTCATCCAAACTACCTCCCTAATCAAACCAACTGAATACAACCAATTCAAAACTCTTAGAAGTGTAATATTGACTTCCAAAATTTAGAGTGCCCTTCACATACCTTGGAATTATTTTATTTTCCTTCATATGCATTTCATGTGGCTTTGTCATATACCTTGAAACAAGTCAAACTGAATAGAAAGATCATGCCTTGTGTAGGTTAGAAACATCAACCTTCCAGCAATACTTCTATAAGTCTTCTTGTCAACTATTGTAGCACCATCATCTCTACACAACACAACTCCATGGGCAATTGGAGTGGAGGTTGGTTTACAATTAACCTTATCAACTTTCTTCAACATATCCTTTGCATACTTTGTTTGAAAAATAAAAATTTCATCCTCACTTTGATAAACATCCATTCATATAAAATATTGCACAAGGATTAAATCTTTCATCTCAAAGTCATTCATCATAGAAAATTTGAATTCGCCCTTCATATTAGAAATGATACCCATATACAACAAATGATCAACATATAAACTGACAATAAGAATGTCAGTGCCTTGTTGTTTGTAGTAAATGGTAGGTTCACTCTTACTTCTCTTGAAAATGTCCATCAATCCTAGCATACCAAGCTCTTGGTGCTTGCTTTAGTCCATATAAAGCCTTATTCAACTTGTAGACCTGATGTTAGTTTTCTTGCACTTCAAAACCATGTGGTTGTTCCACAAGTATTTCCTCTTATAAGCATCCCTTCAAGAAGGCACTTTTCACGTCCATGATGTGATGAATGCTCCATTTCTTTTGAACTTCTACTGAAACCAACATTCTAACAGTATCTTGTCTTGTTATTGGTGCAAATGTTTCTTCATAATCAATACCATACCTCTATGTAAATACCTTAGAAACTAGTTATTCTTTGCATCTTTCAATAGTCTCATTATTTTTATGCTTAGTCTTGAAGACCCATTTAGTATCAAATTTTTTCTTGACATGTGGAAGCTCTGTAAGATCCCAAGTAGAATTCATGTGAATGGAATATATCTCTTCTGGAATATCTTTCTCCCAAACCTCATTAGTATATTCTTCTTTAAAACTTGATGGTTCAAAATCAACTTGTGAAAAAAAGCAAAATTTATAGTCTCACCTCTTGGATTTTCTTCATGTGCCTCACTTGTACTTCTTTGATAAATGACATTTAAGCTTCTTACCTTCCTTACAGGACTTGGAATTGAATATGGAGAACTAGAAGAGGGGATACTTGGTGGATTTGTAGCATTTAGAAATGAAATATTAGTGGGGTTCTCATGATTAATATCATCAATAATACCACCATTCAAAACAGATTTTGACTTAATTAACATGGTATTTTTTATTACTACAAAATCCCCCTTCATCTAAAATCACATCTCTTGACACAATAATGTGTTTGGTGAGAGCATTATACAACCTATAAGCCTTAATTTTCTCACTACATCCAACAAAAATGCATGATTTTTTTGGATCCAACTTTTGTCTCTTTTGATTAGCTACATGAACATAGGCTAAACAACCAAAAAATTTGAAATGATTAACGTTATGATTTTTTTTTCATATCGGGATTCATAAGGATTCATCATGTCAAGCACACTAGTGGGACTTTAATTGATAATGTACATTTTTGTAGCAACTCCATCACCCTAAAAGGAATGGCTTAGTTCCTTGGTTTGTAACATACTCCTTGCCATTTCCACCACTGTATGATTCTTCCTTTCATCTACCCCATTTTGTTGAGGTGTGTAAGAAATGATGAGTTTTCTTTTAATTCCATTCATATCACAAAAAATATGAAATCCTATTTAACAAAATTCTCCTCCATGATCAATCCTTTAACACTTTTTGTAACCACTTTCATTTTCCCAATGGAATTAAACCTCTTGAATTTATCAAAAGGCTTCACCCTTTCTCTTCAAAAAATAAACCCAACACTTTTGTGAGTAATCATTAATAAAAGTAATGAAATATGATGACTTACGTAAACCCTTTCTCTGCATAGGACCACAAATATCATAATGAACTTGTTGAAGTGGATAATGGGCCCTCCATGCCTTGCTTGTAGAAAATTTCTCTCTTGCATGTTTTCCTTTAGCACATCCTTCACAAAACGCCTTGTGCTCTTTAACCTTAGTCAAACCATAAATGAATTTTTTTGATGTTAGAAGCTTCAAACTATAAAAATTCAAATGCCCATACCTGATATGCCACAACCAACTTCTATCCTCGTATGCCATATTGGCAAGATTGATGTTATGTTCTCCAAACTTCAATGGGAACATATGAATCTTTGACGTAGCCACAACTATAACCATCATATTTCCTTGATTGTTATCATAAGTTGTGCATTGTCTATTTTAAAACACTACTTTGTAATTCTTTTCACATAGATTCCCAACACTTATTATGTATCCTTTAACTATGGAGTGTAATAAAAATATTTAACAATTTTCATACCTCCTTAGCATGGATTTCCATATCTCATTTTGCAAAAACCTCTAAGGTTTTTTCATCACCAAGTTTGATTTTGGATTTGAAACTTTCATCCATTGTAGAAAATATTCTTACAATTTTCATGTCATGCGGTTAAAATAACTTGAATCTAAATACAAAACATATTTACAGTATTTTTATAGTATTTACAGTGCTTCCATAAGATAAAAATAAATTATGTGGAGAAGGATCATCACCCTCTTAAGCATAATTAACACTTTTGTTTGTTTTAATATGTAATCCCTTTCAAAATGACCATACATGTTACAACGATAACATTGGATGTTTCTCTTATCAACTCTGCCTCTACCTCTTCCTCTAAAAACAACTCTTCTTCCTATATCTCCTCTTGAAAAAAAAACTGATTTTTGACCTCTACCTTGGCTTGGTTGCTTTTGGAGCTGGAAATGACATCTTCATTCTTTGTAATCTGTAACTTTGAGAAAAAAAAATATCATCACTTTACGCAAATAAATCTCTCAATCTTTCTTCACGAGACATAAGGGATCCAACTAGGTGATCAAACATAAGGGTAGTGAAATCATTGCTTTCTTCAATGCTTATAGCAACATGGTTCCACCGTAGTGTTATAGACCTCAACACCTTTTTAATCACAGATTCTTTGTTCATAGTTTCTCCTAGAGTATCCATTTTATTAACCATGTCATTTACTCTTACACGGCAATCACTCACTTTCTCAACTTCTTTCATCTGCAAATTCTTAAATCTCTTCAAAGTATGCAACTTGACAACTTTAACTTAATCACTACCTTGGTAAGATTCTTGTAGTCTTCCAGGAACCCTCAATTGACTTTGCTCCTATAATTCCTCGAAATAGGCTCTTATTTAGAGCTAATTGAATATGAAATAAATCCTAGGAATTCTTCTTCTTAGATTCTCTCTTAGTTGTTCTATCATTGGCTATAAGGTGTTCCAATCAATTAGCTCTTCATAACCTGTTTCTACAATCTCCCACAAATATTTTCTTGTAAAAAAGGTCATCATCTTTATGTGCCAATAATCATAATCACTTCCATTAAATTATGGAATGGGAAGAGAGTACTTAATACATTAACATATCCTATAATGTCACTTCTAAAACCAACAATATCAACATAAAAAACATACGTATTTACATATAACTTATAAGACTAAGAGTATTCTAATGGGAGAGAGAGATAACAAACCTGGAAATGGACACATGAAAAATCTTGACTTACACGTGTGTGCAACAGACCTACACTAGCTACAACATCAATAACAAGTATCTCCAAGACTAGCTACAACCACATGGAAGTAATGTGTGGGGAAAATCTCTCCACCCAAACTACCTCTCAGTATAATACTATGATCCCCTGATCTCTCAATTAGTAAAACTATGCCAGACCATTATCCTTTCCTACACCTCCTAACAATAGTAAGAAAATATACACTCCCCCTCCCACTAAAAATCTCATGCAACAAAATAACTAGACCAAGCACCCCAACGACCCAGAGGAAGAGAAAAACCCCTCATGAAATCCTCCCCTCCCTCTTGAAAAATCCATATTCCTTATTATTAAAAATAAGGTTGATCCAAATGGATGACACTTGTCATACATGCACTAATCCCATTTTTAGTTTAATCATCTCATTTTAATCCTAAATATGCATATAATCTTTTAGTCATTCACCTTTATTTATAACTTATTTAACTGATTGGGCATTACATACACCCCCCTTCATGAAACTTCATCCCAAAGTTGCATCACCCATCTTTATTATCCACATGCAAGACATGCACAACACCACACACTATGCACAATCATCATACAATATGCACCTAGATAACTAGTACTATTGTGTGTGCACAAGAGTTACTTGTGTGGCCATCACAGGTAATTATCATAACTACAACATCTCAAATATAGCGCCCTATATAACTACATTATTAATTATCATTGTTGAATTCCTAGTATGCAATCATCATGTCACACAATTATACATCAATCAAGTCACACATATGTGCATCAACTCTATTTATATAATCATGCATCTAATCAATCCAGTCACATGGTTTAACTCCACACTCATGTACCCTCGCTTAACATCATACCATCTGATCAACCTCCAAACACCCCCAATACTCTAGATGGTCCCTCTCTCCATGGCACGGGCCCTCTACAACAACTAGTATAAGGGTCTCCCATCATGGTGTGATCACAATGAGCATCAAAAGTCTCATCATGGCTCTAAGGAGGTACAAGTATAACTCTCACTATATCCTCGAATTCTAGCATTAGGCTAAGTATTAAGTCCTTTTGGCCTTAACTAGGCTCTATGGCCCCAAGGCCTTAACTGGAGGGTACCGAGCATTTGGCCCAGTACTCTAAACCATGGACACCAAGATCATGTAAGGTTGGACCAAAAATCCCTCCACAAATCCAATAGAGAAATCAACCCCTTCTATTGGAATTTTTTCTTCATATACCTCCCCCCTGACAAAATACCTCAAGTCGTGGAATTTCGGTAACTATATAAAGGAAATTAAGTATTGGAATAAATTTACTAATTGAGTTTGTCCCTAGTCCATAAAGTGTTACATGTATATATTCTCCTCCATGGTTATGGGATGCCACGATATCACTGATTGAACTGTCCCTCTAGGCTCATGGGTGGATTTCCTCTCAAACTCCACCTCACATCATGTCAACAAAGCATTAGTTATAATCATAACGTGAGAGAACATATACTATCAACATGAATATCAAGGATTTGCATGCTACCACATGCCCTTATGAGAACATAACATCGTCATTAGTACCAACGAATTGCATGCTATCACACAGCATCATAAAAACATAGCATCATCCTCATGAATATGAAAGAACTGCATGCTACTACATGCCATCATGAAAACATACATCGTCACCATGAATGAACTGCATGCTACATCATGCTACTACATTCCATCTTGAAAACATAACATCCTCATGAGTATCAAGGAACATGACATTATCATACACCATCATAACATCATAAGATCATGAATAGTAAGAAATTCCTTTCTACCTCATGCCATCATAAAATTGTAAATTAAATTATATAATCATCATGGATTATCATCATCATTATAAAACCATCATCATACTATTGTCATGAATAGCATTACCTCATCATCAATATATCATGATCATCATATCATATGCATCACAATAACATAATGAATATTACAAGCCATAGGCTATCTAACCTATTTTACATCATTGTACATCAACATCATATGTCTAGCAATAACAAGAATACCCATGAAATATACCAAGATATCATGTGAACGCACACCAACACAACATTAGTATCAACATGAACATGTGTCGTCATAAGGAACATAAAACCACATGCCATTATCGCACACTATGATATCTTATCACATTTATAAATAGCTAAAAAATTGCATGCTAAATAACACATGCTATTCTTTGTTGCTTAGGAGTGTAGGTACGATGGTTGAATAATGACATTTTCATGTCCCAAGGGACAAACAAATTATGCATGGGTGATACTAACGAATGTTAATATGACTTCATGTACAACACTATCTCTGTAAAAATGATAGGCCATTGACTTTGGGAAAAGGAAATGCAAAATGGGTATGAGGGATGGCATAAGTGCACTTTCAAAAATCAAATATAGAAACCTCAAAAAAGATTTAGAATATTTAGGTTTCCAATTATTGCACCTTGTATTACATCTCTATGACAACAAATTAGGAATTTTGTTCAAATATGCACATTAAATCAACAGGTCATTAATATCACCTTCAAATCAAATGGTATCACCTTTGTTGGTTTATCATGCAGTCATGCAATCCTAGTAGGTGATGGATGACATTTTTTTAATTTGATCAGTGTTGATCATTTCATCACTGAGCGCAGAACACTATGCTTTCATGGTGGACCTTCTTGGTTGTGTTGGGTGCCTCACTAAGGTGGACATTTTTATCAATGAAATTCCTTTTCCACCTAGTGTAGTTGTATAGGGGCCTTTGTTCATGCCCAAAGAATCCATGCCCATTTAAAATTGGGAAAACATGTAGTAAAACACCATTTTGAGTTGCACCCATAGAACCCTGGATCATATGTGTGACTGGGAAAAATCTATGTTGAAAATGGCAGGTGGAATGATGTAGAAAATGTAAGAAAATTTATGAAAAGCAGAGAGCTAAAAAGAACCTAGAATGTGGTTGTCTTGAAGTAGAGAACCATATCCATGCACTTCTAGTGGAAACACATAAGATCAATGCAAATCTAGAGACATTGACCTTGTAGAGGAAACACACACGGTGTGTACATGACAAAATTTTTGTGATGCATTATGTTGAAAAGGAGCGAAATTGACATCTTCTTGGTTACCACAATGAAGTTGGCCATCTCTTTAGGGTTTATCAAGACACATATTGAAGTCATTAAAAACCTTTATGTATGAGGTGAATTCCATTTTGCAATCAAAGCCATCTCCAAAACGGTTGGGCATGTGAGATACACAAATCGTTTCCATCACTACAACTATAGGGTTTGTTCATAGGAGGATTATTGGTAAGAGGACACTAAAGAAAAAAAATCAACATACCCAACCTTTTTCGTTATTCACCTTCTTTTGGTTGAATGTGAGGTTTTTTTTATTTGCCACAAATCTACATGGTGAAAATCCCTCAAGCAAAATTTGTTTTAAGTCAGGCAAAACCATTCATTTCATTTTTTCAAGATCTTGTAAAAGTTTATAATAGGGACATGAGTAGCATATTTACAAGGCATAAAACCATTTCATGGAACTTGATGTTTTTTAGTCCCACTATATTTCTTTTGAACCAGATCATTGTTACCATTAGAAAGAATCTTGTAAAAATGATTTTAATATCTTAATATTAGGGATTTTATATGGAACAAGCTAATCTTGTAGCATTATTAATTCTTCCCTCCTGATGGGATATTGGGATCTTTTGCAAGATATTTTTTCATTGTGCATTGACCATGCCCTTTATTATCATGCTTCATTGCTATGCTAATGGCCATGAAGGCTCTCTTTCTCTGGATACCTTATTTCTATGCCAATGGCCCAATGGGAATGACTGCTCTCTTACTATGAATTCCTTATTTCTATGCCAATGGGAGAGCCATCATTAAGGTCACATATTCTAACAAATAAAGGGACATAAAAAATGATTAGACTAGTTGGCCATACCCGAGTGTCAAATCATGTAGTTGATGAGACAGTGCTTGTGTTGGGAGTGGATCACCCCTTTCCATTTTGCATGGGTGACCACTGGGATTTGATTAAGCATAAATACTAGGCATATTAACTATGAAACTAGTGTTATATAATGCATGAGAGTGGATGGAATTGCATGTATATAACAAACTATTTATTAGAACTTGCAAACTGCCAACTACCACACCTATACTTGTACGTATAAAAAACTAAGAGAACCTATTAGTATGAGCATTTGAGATTAAAATATTTCACCATTTGTCACACTATTTGAACAAAAACAAGGACATCCTTGTTTCCTTTTGATTTTAAGTCAATGAAGTTTGGGGCTCAAACATAAATATGTGTCATTAGACACAACTTTCTTACCATGGTATGGGAGGTTAAGCTTCAAACATTACATTCATGAATAATGATGTATTATTATATTATTTCTAAAGAGTGACCTCAACTTAGCTTGAATTATCAAATGGAGGAAAATTTAAGTTTCTCGGTTGTAAATCTAGCCAATGACTCAGAACATGCCAAAATTTGGTTAGTGGGAACAATACATAGAGGGGGAAATGGGTACACATATGGGAAATGGTAATGGAATTTGAATGACTAGTAGATTTTAAAGCATCCGATCAATTGACTTTTCATCAAACATCTACACATCCTAGACATTTATCGAATTGATTTCATTTAACCGTATTATGGAATAGGGGCATAGAGTGTAAGTGAAATGGAGAACAACCCTTAAAATAATAAATTAGAGGACAACAAAGGTACATGGCTTCATTTTTGTCAAATTAACTATATCTTCCAAGCACCCCTAATGTGAATATAGGGTCAACATATATGTTATTTTGGGTGTGGAAAATTGCTTCACTTTGGCCAATGGCCAAACATAAAGAGAGAAGATCCATAATATTAATAAAAGGATAACAATTTAGAGCATCATATCTTTATGATTGTTGGTAAGTTTCATCCACTACCTAGCCAATAACACTACACTTCCTTCATATTAAATTAAGTAGATAACATACAACCTTGATGAGCTATTGATCCAACAATTTCTAGTCCTCTTCTATCAAATGCTTCATCCATTTAGATAAGATTAGTTGCCCATGTTGTTAAAGTATTGTAACTTCGGCATATATTCTATTGTACTTTTGTTTTATTCTCCTTCAGATATGTCCTTGATGTAATTGGTCATGTAAAATTCATGAGGTAAACCCTCAATTGTAAGTCGGGGCAATAGTACCCACAAAAGTAATATACAAAATGTATTTTGAGTCTCCCAAGGTAGGTCGGCCCTAATTAGGGAACCTGGCCGACATAGTTAGTTATTTGAGGCACTCACCTAATGAATATAAATAGGTGAGGTGCCTCTCTCATTCTCACACATCTCACACTCAAGTATTGTGTTAGAGAGAGAGAGAGAGAGAGAGTCCACTGTGGAAGATGAGCAACTTTTCTTGTTGCTAGGGTTTTAGACTATCTTGGTCAAATTCTATACTGAGGAAGTTTTGTGGGGTTTTCTCCCTTGTGGTTTCCCCCAGGAAAATATTTGTGTTCTCTTGTGTCACTACATTTGTCTTTCTTTCAGTGATCCTTTGCTTATGGTTATGATGTTATGCTGCTAAATGTGTTTTTAGATCTTGTATAACCATTAAAAATATAACGTGGTATCATAGCCACCTTGAAATAAGTCTTTGTGCAGTCAAAACACTGCTACAGCTACAGCTACTGAAGATTATGGTTTCATGCTTGAAAACTCTAGAAGAAAAAAAATATTCATGTTGGGACTTTTGCTATAACTCGATATTGGAGAAGGCTAAGGAGATGAAAATTTGATAGGATGAAGCTAAAATATTACTATCCCCTGTGTAAACATTTCAGCCTCATTTTCACTATAATATAGGAGATATGATTCCTCCAACGCATGGTTCCAGCCTCTCCCAGAATTCAACCTTAAACATGTGACCTAGGGAGAATCGCTATATCTCGGGCTAGGAAGGTCCAAATATAATTTTGTAAGATTTTTCATATAGGGAACAGACTATAGTTTTTGTGGTAAAATTTTCAGACCCCGAAGGTGAAACAGTGACAAGTGGAAGTCCGTACAAGTTCTCTATTCTCAACAGTCCTAAAATAAGTCACCTTGGGAAAATTCAGATAAGTCCCACCTGGTGAATCCAATTCTGCTCTAATATTTGGGGTTTTGAATATGATAGACCAAGATACCTCAGGACAAATTTTTAGAACTTGAGGAGTAGAACATTTGGATCTATAGCAGAAAGAAGATCAGTCATTTATGTTGAAGAAACCGGAGAAAAACTAGGGATTCCTGTTCTGGGAACTTCCCTCCACCAATCAGTTGAAGAAGGAGGACCATCGAATTCGCCCTAGGAGGGTGCATATATATATGTAAGAAGTTTCTCATTTTGAGGACTTTCATCTTTTGACCTAACACTACTCCGAGAGAAAACTAGGGCATCTGGTATTTTGCAGTTATGTCCATAGTTTTGGGAAAATAAGTATGTTGCTTAGCTTTCCTTGAGGAGGCACATCTTTCTATCCAATCAGATATGAAAGATACCTAAGTTGAAAAATTAGGGTTTCTCTTTCAAACCCTAGGTCCACCAAAAGCAATATTTCAAACATATCCTTCAAGCAAGCATCAAGTTGAAGCAATCTCACTGGTAAGTTCCATCCTCTCTATTTTCATTTGAAGTTCTCATTTTTATCATGATGACAAACAGTACCACGCTTGAGGACAAGCTTGAAAGAGTCGAGAACTTCTAAGCATGGAATTATAGAGTGCTTATCATACTTGAAGAAGCATGCCATGAAGAACTATGTCAAACAAGAAGCTACAGATCCAGACAAAGATGAAGTCGAAGCAAAGAAGGACCTAGTCAAAACAAAGATGAGTATTTTAGTCTCCATTGGATCTCACATGTATCATCCTCGAAGACTCCCATGGATAGGTTTGATTCAATGAACATCACGTATGAAGATGTTGTTCAGAACTCAACTCAATAATGTGAAGGTACAAATTCAGAAAACATTCAATGATTACTTCACAAGAAGATCCCATCTCAAGGGGCAATTAGAAGCCATTGAAGACCATGTCAAAGAAGAAGAAGCATAAATTACAACTTTGAATGGTATTCCAATTTCAGTCAAGAGAGCTGTTCTATTAGGAATATCACATTTGGAGAAATGCACGATTGATTGATGAAAAAAGAAAAAAAAAGAGATGAAAATCAAGCCCTAACCACTCAAGCCAAGCAGAGAAAGAACATTCTCACCAAGAATAGAAGGACATATCACAACTCAATAGTTCAGTTGTGATGAGAAAGGACACTTTACAAAAGAATGTCCCAAGAAGGAAGAATGGAAGGATGATATGTTCTAGAAGTACCGGTCGATCATACAGAATGATGTTTGGATATGAGTTCAATACATGAAGGGAAGTATTATGAAGTATTCCAAGTATATCTACAAGATCGAGTATACTACCGATCAAAATATCAAAAGATACGAAGTAAGGTTCGTGGTTTTTATCAACAGAGAGAGTTGATTATGGAAATACACTGCTCTAGGAGCTAGACACACCTCTTCAGTAGTGGATAGTACACTGGACAATTGGTGTAATCAAAGTAGAAGAACATATCAAACAACCTATATGGTTTGAGACTCGAGGATTTGTACAAGCTCAGTATGAACCCATGGGATAGCACATACAATTACATGAGAAACTTGAGGATCAACTAGAGTGATGGAGATCCCAAACTTTACTACAAGGTTTAATATAGAATCCTATAAAGGACAAGAGAAAACTTGCAACAAAGTTCGAGATGAAGGATCCTGATATCTAGTGACCTCGACAAGTGATATAGATGGATACAAAGAAGACTAACATCAGAGGAGGATACCTGTCACCCCAATGTCCTAATACATACATAGAGGGAGGATAGTGCTCCACCTTAGAGGGAGTGACTAAGGTAGCTCTCAAAGTTTGATAATATTGACATGATTATTGATATTAGAGGTATGATGAAATATAGGGGTCTTCTTACTTATCTAAGTAAAATATGTAGAGTGAATGGTGTGGTACCTAAATGATACTACAAATATATGATGACTTTGATTGAGTGGGTAGTACTACGTACTCCAACATATTGAAACCAAGGATGCATACATTGCATCTGAGAAGAAAGCAAGTAAAGATTCCTCAAGTAACGAGGAATATGATTAAGAAGAATTATATCGATGAAGATGAGGATTATACTCTTATCCATTTCATCATTGCATAAGAAGGGATGCACTGGTAAGACACATAAACACGGTTCTATGTGATATATTGTGTAAGAATACTTGCTCATAATTTATAATCATGAGCAAGATAGGAACAAGTCCTCATAATCAAATGATGAAGTTGAACACATTTCCAGAGACTCCAGTAATTCAAGAATATAGAGATCAAGATGGAGCCTTCCAAACAAACAGAGATAAGTTTTTGAATGATCATTTCCTATATATCTAGTTGTTCAAGATGTGTACATAGATATGTTTCTAGATTCGGGAAATGTATTATGCATATTATAATATTTGTAGTTTACTATTAATATGCAGGTGATGGATAAGTGGCTTCTATAGATGATTGATGCATTAGCGGAAATAGATACAATCCTTCCTACATCATTAACTACATCATTCTTATCCACAACTGTACATACATTTGCAACTTCATCATTTATTCTCTTGTAGGTGATTGCATACAATCCTTCCTACAAGTCAAATTCAATTGTATGATTAGAAACATTTCATAACATATTCTCATTCATATATATATATAATGAGAATATGTTATGAAATGTTTCTAATCATACAATTGAATTTGACTTGTAGGAAGGATTGTATGCAATCACCTACAAGAGAATAAATGATGAAGTTGCAAATGTATGGTACAGTTGCGGATAAGAATGATGTAGTTATAGATGCACAAAAGAAGAATGATGCAAGTTGTGAATGTATGATACAATTGCAGATGTACAAGAAGAGAATGTTAAATAACAAGCTACAGAAAGGAGATGTAATGCTCAAGTATGTTCCTACAGAATAACAAGTGGCAGATGTGTTGACTAAGCCTCTAGCTTGTGTAAAGTTTGAATACTTTTGAGACAAGTTTGGTGTAGTCCAAAAGGACCTCTCTTGAAAGAGGGAGTGATAGTAGATGGAAGAAGGATGAAATGGTGGTAGCTCAGTCTAGAGTAGGGTACATCTAGCTAGGACTGTTTGAACTGAAAGGGTTAGTTAGACGAGCCATGTTGATCCTAGGGGAATTAGTATGTCTGGCTAGATCAGTTTAACCCAAGTGGGTTTGTAAGCCAGGAAAAGGCTTGTTGGTCCCTAGGAAGATCCATATGTCTAACTAGGCTTGTTGGCTCTAAAGGGTTAGTAAGTTAGAAAAAATGCCCGGATGGATCTACCAGAGAACTCACCATGATGCTACTCCAAGATAGTTAGAGGGAATGAATTGGTTCGTATGTCTGGATAGGTTTGTTTGGCCCGAAAGGGTTAGTAAGCCAGACAAGGCTTGTTTGGTCTCCAAGGAGATCAATATTTTTTACTAGGCTTGTCGACCTAGAAGGGTTAGTGAGTCAAACAATATGTTGTTGTAAGTGGTTTCAGTATTGTTGTACTGGTGATTGCTGAGATGGTTGCTTCAGTATTATTATACTGATGATTGCTGAGATGTTTGCTTTAGTATTTTTATACTGATGATAGTTGAGATGATAGTTTCAGTATTTTTATACTGATGATTGTTGAGATGTGTGCTTCAGTATTGTTATACTGATGATAGTTGAGATCATAAGTTTCAATATTGTTATATTGATGATTGTTGAGATAGTTTCAGTAATCCTATACCAATGTAGCAAGTTCAGTATTCACATATTGATGATTGTTGATTGATTGATATTTTCATACTGATGTAGCAGGCTCAGTATTCTCATACTAATGATTATTTATTGATTGATAGTTTTAGTATTCTTATACTGATGTAGCAGGCTCAATATTTCTATATTGATGTTGATAAGAAAGTTTCAATATGTCTATACTTCTAATGATGAGGTAGTTTCAGTATTTCTATATTGATGTTGATAAGATAGTTTTAGTATTTCTATATTGATGATGGTGAGGTAATTTCGATATTTCTATATTGATATTGATGATGATGTTGCTTCAGCATTTGTATGATGATGCAGATGATGTGGTTATGGTCCCAAAACCTTGTGTTGATGAATTTGATGTGGTTGTGGTCCCAACACCTTGTGTTGATGATGTTGATATGGATGTGGTACCAGCACCCTGTGCTGATAATGTTGATGTAGTTGACGTCACAACACTTTGTGTTGATGATGATGATGATGATGATGTTCCGGCATCTCTTACTGATAATGCAGATGATTGTATAGCATTTATTGATGATGTTTATTTAGCACTAACATGCTAATGATGTTGTTGTTGTTTCAATATTCACATACTGACGTTGTAGATGATGACGTTTCACTATTTACATACCAATGATGTAGATGTAGATGTTTCAGTATTTACATATTGATGATGCAGATGATGATGTTTCAGTATTTACATAATGATGATGCAGATGGTGATGTTTCAGTATTTACATACCGATGATGCAGATGATGACGTTTCAGTATTTACTTACCGATGTTGCAGATGATGATGCTTCAGTATTTACATACTGATGTTGCAGATGATGTTTCAGTATTCACATACTGATGTTGAAGAAGAAGATTCATTATTCGCATACTGATGGTTCAGAAGATGATTCAGTATTCACATATTGATGTTGAAGAAGAAAATTCAGTATTCACATACTGATGTGGAAAAAGAAGATTCGGTATTCACATACTGATGTTACAGAAGAAGGTTCAGAATATGGTTTAGTATTCACATACTGATGTGGCAGAAGATGATTCAGTATTCACATACTGATGTTACATAAGAAGGGTCATTATTCAGAAGATGATTCAGTGACATAAGATGATTCGATATTCGCATACTGATGTTACAGAAGACGGTTCAGAAGATGATTCAGTATTCATGTACTGATGTCACAGAATATTATTCAGTTTTCACATACTGATGTTACAAAAGATGATACATAAGATGATTCAGTATCCACATACTGATACTAGAGAAGATGATCTAGAAGATGATTCAGTATTTATATACCAATAAAAGATGATTCAACATGTAGAGAAGATGATTCAGTATTTACATATTGATATTGCAGAAGAGGGTCCACCTGATATCGATGATGAAGATGTATGATGATGTTCCAAAACTTCCTATGACATATAGAGATCACCATTCAATTGTACAATTGTGATGATGGATTTTGTTGAATACCTTCCTAGTTAATAGGGAGTGCTAAAGTATTGTAACTTCAAAAGATATTGTATTGTACTATTGTTGTATTCTCCTTCGAAGATGTCCTTGATTTAACTGGTCATGTAAAAGTCATGAGGTAAACCCTCCATTGTAAGTCGGGGCAATATTACCCACAAAAGTAATATATAAAATGTATTTTGAGTCTCCCAAGGTAGGTCGGCCCTAATTATGGAACATGGATGACCTATTTAGTTATTTGAGGAAATCACCTAATGAATATAAATAGGTGAGGCACCTCTCTCATTCTCACACATCTCACACTTAAGTATTGCACTGGAGAGAGAGAGAGAGAGAGAGAGAGAGAGAGAGAGAGAGAGAGAGAGAGACTCTACTGTGGAAGATGAGCAACTATTCTTGTTGCTGGGGTTTTACACTGTATTGGTCGAATTCTATACTGAGGAAGTTTTGCGGGGTTTTCTCCCTTGTGGTTTCCCCGAGGAAAATCTTTGTGTTCTATTGTGTTTTTTCATTTGTATTTCTTTCAGTGATCCCTTGCTTATGGTTATGATGTTATGATGCTAAATGTTTTTTTAGATCTTGTATAACAATTAAAAAATATAACACATGTAATATGATCGGTCCCACTTTAGCAAACAAATAGTGGTTTTGTTTAAGCCAGAAAAACAAATGATTTTATCCTAGAGTAGAACCTCTGCAAACACAACAGTTAGACATACTGCAACAAAAATAAATGATTCTCTCACAAGGCCAATAACAACACTTTTACATTGTTGCAAGGAGACCATTCCAACATGAAGCAACAAAATCATAAAAATAAAGATTCAAAAAGGAAAATGTATCAAAATAATTCTTTAACTGATAGGAAATATAACAAGATACAAAATAATCCCAAAATATGCCAGTAAAATCTAGTAAGAGACAATAACTATAAATAATCTCCACTTGATGAGATTTAGAAATATGCCCACTAGGTGATATTTATAAATATGCCATGGAATTATTGAATAATAATTTATTTATTTTTATAAACCATAAATACACACCTAATACAAGTTTATGTTCACACAAACTAAGGACAAGTTGATAGAAAAGTTTCCACTTGGAAGTTTTTTAAGTTTGGTGCCAAGGACACTATTCATTGGAAAAAATACAATTCACTAATATTAGTATTAAGAAAAAATGACCCTAAAAAATGAATCTAGAAAGATCATCCCAACCAATATTTATTCAATGATATTCCAAATTAATGGCCCTTGGAAAATGAAATCATGATACAAATTCCTAACTATTAGAAGATAGAAAATTACACTAGTTTAACCCAAGGCTGGGCAAAGTGAAAAACTTGACAAGTTTTTGTTTTCGAGGGGCATATAAAATAGAATATTTGCAATAGATAAACAATTTCTTTCCAAGTATTTTCAAATTTTTTAATATTTAGCTTACACTTATATGTAAAACTCCCAAATCGGTTCTTGTCCAGAGCATATGAGAAATGGTTGTGCCAAAGAATATGAGAACTGGCTATGTCAGGTCATACCCATGTCATACTTAGATAATCCCATCTTTCTCAACACATGATTGATTTAATGTGAACATTATAGGTATGCATAAGTGGCATCTTCTCACACATGTCATTTGTTGCATATTGCCCACCATGACATGGGCATTGGATGCACTCATCAACCATCGAACCCAAGCATAATGGGAATGCCTTGTGTGCACATATATTATGGGTTCATTTTTTTCTTCCATATTTCTCATGAAATATGTAAAAGAAACCATTGTATCATTCTCAAATTAGTAAAAAATGCTATGATTACTAGAATTTCTTTGGATTGATAGGGTGTGGCTCAATAGGATCAAATGTGTGTAAATCCTTTCTGCAGGTAATACAACGATTTAATCGGATGTGCCATGAGCTTCTTTAAAACATCTTCCTCAACATTTTCATAGTCACAATATCTATACTAGTGGTGACCATAAGAAATTCAATCTCTGCAGGCGATGTTCTTCACAGTAAAATCTTTGTAAACAATTTTATGGGAAAACTGTGTTAAAATGTTGAAATATTATTCACAATAATAAGCTCCTTTCTGATCCAGTTCATGCCCAAGTGCACACTGGGGACAACAATCGACTGAATGATTTGAGCTCTATTATGGCAGAAGCATAAAAGAAGAATCAACAAAGAATGAAACACACTAGGTCGACAAGAAATATACACACAGACAATATGCAAGAATTTGAACCAATTTATTACTTATGCTCCATGAAAGATGGAGGAATCATATTGATGTTTATATTACATAATGTACATGCTTATATAGGATGTTGAGATGCTTGGGTGACTACCCGCTACGTTCAGTTACAAAAGAAGTTATAATAGTCAGAATTTCAACCGTCGCAGAGCATGTTGGTAGGTTGTATTCGAGGCGGACCTGTCAAGGAAGAACCAATCGAATGCAAACTTGTCAACTGAACATGTCAAGGTAAACTTGTCGAAGGTGAACCTGTCGGTGAAGGTGAACCTATCGCCTACTGGTTGGGTTGGGTCATTCTTTTTTCCTTAATAATGGTATCCATTGTGTATTCGTTCAGGTGAGGAAATTTGTTGGAAACTTCATTAGTATAGTACATTTTCCTTACATGGGGAGTTGTCCAACTTTAGCCACTTGAAAATAAGGGAATAGAGTTTTTCCTTGTATGGCATATGCGTCATCCCATAATGGTGTCACAAAGAAGAGGTTCCTGGACTTCTGGATGGATTTCTTTGGGTTATGTTGTTTGCAAGTAGTTTTGTTCCAACAATGGTGCATGGTATGGTCAAAGTAGATCTACATTGAAAAATGGATGTAGGCCAAGGTATGCAGGAATGTCGAGTTGAAAATCATTTTCTCCCATCTGTTTAAGCATACTGTATGGACCATATCGCAAAGGTTTCATCTTTTTGTATGGACCAGTGAAGCGCTCCTTCTTTAGATGTAACCAGACCTGATCCCCAATTTAGAATGAATGAGGAATACGATGCTTGTCGTGCTGAGCCTTAGCTTTTGCTTTTGCTCGTTGCAACATATCTCGTGCTTGCTTCTCGATGTTGTATATTTGATCTTTGAACTTCAATGCTTTATCCACTTCTCATCCTTCAAAGTCGGTGTCATTCGACTGTATCGAGGAACTGATTAAGTCGATAAGCACTGAGGGTTGAAATCTGTAACAGATATAAAATGGACCATTTCCTGTAGAGTTGTGTTGAGAATCATTGTAGCTATGATGTATGTATGGAAGGCTTGCATCCCATGTTTGACGATGCTTATGGTTGTACATGCAAATCAATTGTACGATTAAGAGATTTACAACTTCCTTTGTCCGTCTGTCTACAGATGGAAGGTTGTCGACAAAAAAAGTCTCATATTGAGTTGTTTCCAGAGAGTTTTCCAAAAGATGCTAACAAATCTAGCATCTCTTTCAAAAATAATGGTTGTCAGGAGGCCATAGTGTTTCCACGCATGTTCAAAGAAGAGCTGAGCAATCTGATGTGTTGTTGTAGTCTTCTTGCATGGAATGAGTATAGCCATCTTGTAAAATCTGTTGACTACTACTAATATCACGTCATGTTGATGTTTGGTAATAGGATATCCCATCAAGTATCCCATTCAACGATTTAGAAATGGCACAAACCACACACGATCAAATGTACTTGTTGACATCATATTTAAGTGAAGGCCAGTAGAAATAATTTTGGAGGATAACAAGTGGTTTTGTGACTCCAAAATGTCTTGTAGTCTTGCTGTAGTACGCATCCCAAATGAGATTTTGTCTGTGCTCACCGGTCGGTACAAAAAATTTTCCAATCTTGTATAGAAAGGTGTCTTTGATGAAGTAGTCGATAGTCGACAACTTGTCGGTCTGAAGTTGTCGATAGATTGAGAAAAATTGCAGTCTACCGAATACAATTGCATCCAAGTAGTGGTGTCATAACCTTGCATACTCATCACTGTAGACAATAGAGTAATGGGTGGTCTGCTGAGACAATCTGCTGTGGAATTGGCTTTGCCTTTCCTATACTTAATTACCAACTAAAATTGTTGTAGGTAATTAATCCACTTGAGTTGTCGGGTTGTCTGTAGTTTCGACTGAGTCGGAGCGAACTACAAAGGTTTATAGTCGGTGAGGATGATTGTTTCCTTGCCAAGAATGTAATGTTTCCATTGCTTGAGAGCTTGCACAATGGCATACAGTTCTTTTTCATACATCGAGTACCTTCTAACAGTGTCCCTGAAAGTCTCAGAATGAAATGTGACTAGGTGACCTAACTGAGTGATCACTGTGCGAGGGAATAGTCGGATGCATCCGTCTCTGTCTCAAAGGGCTAATGCAAATCGGGTAACATCAACACTGGTGCAGTACAAATCTTGTCTTTAATTTGTTAAAAATATTGTTGTTGTGTCGGTGTCCACTTGAAGACATTTTTCCCATTTCCTTTCATCAACTGATTCAAAGGTCATGCGATATGATTGAAGCCAATTATGAATCGTTGATAGAAATTCGCCAAACCAAGAAAACTTCTTAGTTCTTGAATGTTTTGAGGAATGGGCCAATCTTTGAGGATCTATACTTTTTCTAGGTCGACATGAATTCGTGCAGAGTCAATTACATACCCCAAATACTTGATGTTGGTCATCGCAAATGAGCATTTGTCCATGTTTAGATATAGTCGATGTTGTTGGAGAGTGTCAAAGACTTGTCGAAGTTGTTTTACATGTTCTTCCCATGATCGACTGAAAATAAATATATCGTCAATATAGACAATGACACATTTACCAATGAAAGATCATAGAAGGTCATCCATATATCTCATGAAGGTTGCAGGTGCCGAAAGGCATGACTAACCATTCAAACAAGCCTTCCTTGGTCTTGAAAGTCTCTTTTCATACATCGATGGACTCAATTGGAATCTGGTGGTATCCCAACTTGAGGTCGAGTTTCGTAAAGAACTTAGCACCTTTCATATTGTCGATGAGTTCATCAATCCGGGGAAGAGGGTAACTTTTCTTTACTGAAATTTTGTTGAGAGCCCGGTAGTTGATGCACATGCACCAAGTCCCATATTTCTTTGGAACTAGGACGACTAGACTTCCACAAGGAGAGGAATTGGGGCAGATATGACCCTTGTCGATCAAATCCTGGATTTGCCTGTGAATCTCTTCATTTTCACGAATGGATCTTCTATAAACAAATGCGTTAGGTAATGAAGAACCAAGAACAAGTTCAATGGAGTGTTTTACCTGAAAGTGCATAGGTACTCCATCTAGTGCTTGAAATATGTTATGGTATTCTTTAATAATATTGTTGATTTGTTATTGTCGTCGAGAGTTGCATTGATCGATGAGTCGACTCTTTGCTGTAGTCTTGCTGGAATGTTGA
Source organism: Pseudotsuga menziesii (assembly GCA_001517045.1). Lineage (NCBI taxonomy): Eukaryota > Viridiplantae > Streptophyta > Pinopsida > Pinales > Pinaceae > Pseudotsuga > Pseudotsuga menziesii. The sequence continues at coordinate 35,125 of LPNX010202813.1, forward strand.
AACTTTATCATGATTAATGCGAACTTTTGAGCATGATTGATAAGCTTCTTTATTTGTTTGAAAGATTTCATAGCAACCGTTGATGTGGGTTGTCGCTCTGGTATGTCATTCCATTGGTTTCGTATTTTGACAATCACCTTCTGAGGCCGTGACTGATATGTACTGTATCGATCCCATAGGTAGGGTTTATGGAATAGAGCATCGGCTACGAAAAGCGGTGCCATGTCGTAGAGTACTTCATCTTCAAAGGGATTAATGAAGTAGGTGAGTTTGCATTGTTGTGTGATCCGTAGTTCCTATCCATCCTTCATCCAACCGATATTGTAAGGATGAGGATGCAGAGTGGTGAAAAGACCTAATTTCTTCACAAGATCTTCAGAAACGAAGTTCTTCTGGCTACCATTATCCATAATTAGATGTAATGGATTGTTTTGAAGCCATATCCATGTATGGAATAGGCACTCTCATTCCTCATCATTGACAATGGTCAAGGCTGTCGGAGTGGTCGAGGTCGAAGCCAAGAGAGTTGATGCATATGGATCAGATTCTACCAGGGTTTTGTCAGACAAGTCATATGTCGACAATTTTTCCAAAAATGTCTTTCGAGCTTTGCATTCTGACATATCATGCCATGATGAACTGTGATAACCACACCATTTCCCGGTAGGAGCTTGTCTGTTGCGATCCCTCTTGTCTTTCTGAAAGTTCTTCTTTGGATGATCGAGCTTTGGCGTATTCGGTTGAGAAGGGTTATTGAACTTGTCGGAGTCGGTTGGTGGCTTCTTATCGGATGTTCAACCTGTTGTCTTGTTCACGAAACGTATTTTTCCTTTCTATTTGGCTTCAAGCTTGTTGGCATAATGAAATGCATCTGCAAGCGTGTTGATAGTTAGAAACTCCATCTCTTACTGAATGTATGGGGATAAATCGATGACGTACTTAAGGACAAGCAATTTCTCTTCTTCTTGGATGCCAAGTCTACCCATGATTCGATAAAACGTGTCGGTGTAACTTTGTACAGACTGGTCTTTCCACTGCCTTAGATACTGCCACTTCTTGTACTGTTGTTCAAGGTACTTGGGAAGGTAGAATTCCTTTCATACATATTCAAAAAAATTTACCCATGTGTCGATGGGGTCTTCTTCTTTTTCCATCTTTGTCAATAGATTCTCCCACCAGTAGTGTACATAGGTTGACATCTTTAAGGATGCAGTGGTGATATTTTCTTCTTCGGAGAGTTGTTTTACCGCGTAGTAGGATTCCAGTTGTTGTACCCAATTGTCGATGAATTCTGCGTCAATCTTGCCTTCAAGGTTTAATATGTCCAGATTCATTTACACTTTGAAGGGGCTGATTTTATCGGAGTGAGATCACGTCGAGGATTCCCCGGAGTTCACAGTGACTCTTAGGAGAATATCATTGAACTAGGAAAACATTTCTGTTCGCTAGAGAGCCAGTGCTTTTTCTATGAGCTATTTTGTCTCGTCAGTTGCATGTCTATTGTTTGCTTCTTCGACCATCTTTTCTGAATTCGAAGGAAGTGTATGCTTGTGTTGTTGGACTTGCGAGCGTGTTTGAACATGCATAAGTTAAATAACTTCGATGGAAGTGCTTATGTAAATTAATACTCTGAACAAGATGTAGCTCTGATACCAATGATCCAGGCCATGCCCAGGTGCACGCTGGGGACAACAGTCTACTGAATGAGTCGAGCTCTATTATGGCAGAAGCATATAAGAAGAATCAACAAAGCAAGAAACACACTATGTCGACAAGAAATATACATACAGACAATATGCAAGAATTCGAACCAATTTATTACTTATGCTCAATGAAAGATGGAGTAATCAAATTGATGTCTATATTACATAATGTACATGCTTATATAGGATGCTGAGACGCTTGGGTGACTACCCACTATGTTCAGTTACAAAAGAAGTTATAATGGTCAAAAGTTCAACCATCGCAGAGCATGTTGCTATGTTGTATTCGAGGCGGACTTCTCAAAGGAGAACCTGTCGTCGGTTGAATGTGTCGAGGAAAACCTATTGAAGGTGAAGCTATCAATGAAGTTGAACCTGTTGGCTACTGGTTAGGTTGGATCACTTTCCATCAAGCTTATATTTATTTTTGTAAGTTGTAGTTGAGAACCATGATGAAACCGTTCAAATTCTATGATTTTCTTAGATATGGTTGAAATTGGTGTCCCAACTCACACCTCTAATACATGAAACCCTACACTTATAAGGTCATATAGAGATGGTGAAAATAAAGCAAACCATGAATTCAAAAACAAAACATAATACATTCATAGGGAAGTAGTCTCCATGGATCCGATCATTGCTGCAAAATTTGATTTCATTTTCTAAGTAATCGCTCTGAGATTGTTTTAGACAATACTAAGTTCATCAAATGTCCCCATGATACAGTCCAAGTAGGGAAAATTTAAAGTTTGAGTGTTTTAAAGAGGTTAATTTTGATTCTTCATAAGCTTAAATCTGATTATTTTCACCCTCACTTAATTGGGGTCAAATACATTATTTTTTCTTTCTGCCCATCTTTATTTTCCAAGTTCCAACTTCCTACCTCTCTATTTTAGCAAGAGAGGAGAGACAAAATCTTGATAACTTGACGCGTGAAAGATTTATGTAACCTCCCTGGTAAAAGCACTATAAGTAATGATTACTTATTTTCCTAAGTTGTGAATTTATTTGGTAGGCTTAGAAGACTGACGACTGAATCGACTAAACAAATTGGGACATGAATCCACTAGGGTGGGGAAGAATGGTTTGAAATCCATGAGTTGATGACATGTGTCATCTCGGTGTCATGGGTACTTAATGTAAAGTAGATTTTGGGTGCACTAGGTGTGCACATAATCTAATAAGTGTCGATAACAGTTGAAGAATTTACTAACCATCGTTAGGCTTTAACAAATTCATATGACCTATATATTAACATAAGAGTGATTCTGAAAGCATGTTGTTCTTCAACAATATGTTTACTTGAGGAGGAGGGGAGGCTCTGCCTCCGCCTCCGCCTCGGCCTCTTCTCCTGCTTTCACCACGTCGAATGGATCCAGGACTGCAATCAACCTTGATCATCTGTCTCTTCCCCCGGCGAAACCCGGCTGCCGCCGATCAGGACGCTGGAGCGCTCAAAGAGCACGGACTGTATTTCTTTGAATCAGACTCCGATGAAGGGCCTCCAGGCGCCGACTCCTGTTAGTTATCCCATGGTGACTGATTCCTGGGACAATCTCTGGTGGTCGCTCGTGTATTTTCGCAGCATGATTGCTGCGTTGGATTCGTGCGAAGGCACCTGTGGATTATGGGTTTTGGTGGATCTCAGGGAGTATTCATTGTCTTCCGGAGATAGCTGAGATGCCTGAGATACAACTGGGAATCAGATTGATTTTGAGTCTCTGCCTGTCCGAGGGATTCGACATGTTTTCGACACTGCTGTGCACGGACGGGTGCAGCAAGATCGATAGAAGATTGGGGGAGGCTTTAAGAATCGTTCCAAGATTCGGGGTCGAGGGCTTCGGCTCTCGATCTTGATCTTTCGAGATTAAATGGCACTTCCATGAGATAGCAGAGACTCAGCGTGGAATCATGGCGGAGGCGGAGTCTGAGATCGATTTCGGTTCGTTTCAGCAGAATCTTGGGTTCTTGCCGTGGATTCGGCACCATGGTTGAATGCGTCCAGGCTACATCAGAGATTTCACCGAGGTTTTTCTTGATGGGGTTTCGACTTCAAGATCGGTGGGCTTCAGCTCCAAGATCTGGAGTCAAGGGCTTCGGCTCCATGTCGTGAACGAGTGCGAACTGGCTCATTGATTGGTGGGCTTCGGATCCAAGAATTTGGGTCGAGGGTTTAGGCTTACTTTGGAGGCTTTTGCGCCTCTTTTGTTGCGAAATATCGCCTACCTTATGGCGGAGGCGGGACTATGGATATACTCTTGCATGGCGACCCGTATTGTGTCCTTAGGGACCTCTACAGCAGTGACGGCGTTTTGGCCTTTGCTATCGGCAGTATATCTGATGTTTTGTGTGGTAGTGGGTTTGATGATAGCATTCTTGCTGAAGTTTTTGTAGTTACTACTTATGATTTGGGTTGTGATACCCATATTTTCTGTGATGTATCTAGCTGATATGCTTGTACATCTTCTGCTATTTTGGTTATGAAAATATGAGACAACAAATATGTGACAATGTAGGGATCTTAGTGATCCTCTTACATGTGCAGATGTAATTTTGTTCCACTTTGAAAAAAAATTACGAATTTTTCCGAGGAAAAAAAAACATAAGAGTGATTCTTATAAGTTCTATTAAGTAAAACTAAGGATTTAGTTGAGATATCATTAATACTTTAGTCTCGACAATGATGCCAAGATTCTATTGTTAAGCTAGTAATAGGAAAATAAATAAAAGAAGCAATTTTATAAAAGTTTATGTTTTCAATTGCCTCTAAGCAAATAATGAGTTTTTACCTAGAATAAGGCTAATTGTTAATATGATCAAAAGCCCTTGTGAAACTAAATATTATAATAACATATTTAACCTTCATCTTAAAGGATGGAAAGAACCTGGGGTTTTCCCATTCCAAAGAATTATATTATAATCACTATAACTATAAGGGGTAGAAGGATAAATTGATACAATTATTATTTGTAAATATTTATATTAGAAGGCATCAACAAGTTCTCAATTATTGTTAACGATAAAATTGTTATTTGTACAAACCCAAATAAGAAAAAGGTTAATCGTATAAATATAATCCATGAACTTATTCATAGGATATGGACAAAACTAAAGGAAGAAATAATTAATAATAAAATTGTTAAGAAAGTGGAAGTCTTTAGACTTCCATAGGGATGGAAAAGTTAATTAAAAGAGATGATTATGTATTTTAACACATGTTTATGGATAAGTTAGGGTTATCCTCAAGAAGGGGGGATTCGACCTCTTGGAGAAGAACAAATTGATGGGGGACAATCCATGCCGAGTGGAATGAGGGGAACTGTAGCGCTCTAGGAATTGCCTTTTATGATGATTTCATTTCCATTAATTTTCGGCCCATTTACCATAATTTAATACATCTATCTTTAAAAGGGCTATCTTTTACTTTATTTTATTAATTAAAACTCTTAAACCTAAAAGAAGCACAATCTATTATTTTTTATGTAATAAATGTAATATTCTGCAATTGATAAACATTATGATACTCTAGTCAGCCCTTCTTTTGACCCTGAGTTCTGAACTAGGTTTGATAGCATGTTTCTTATTAGTTTATTGGTTTGGTTTATCTTTGTCTTCTAGAGTCTTGTTGGTCCTGAGATACATGCAAACACGAATATGACTCTTGAGTTAACATTGAAACCTTGATTCAATAATTTACAATGTTTTACATTTAAAATAATTAAATAGATAAAATAAATTAAAATAAATAATAAAAATATGTTTTAAATCCAAATTACTTATATATAGGATTAATATACACTATGATAAAGTTAAACTATTCATGAAATAATTAAATAAATTAAAAATATGAAGTTTATGAAATCACATTACATATCTTAAAGCCACTTCATAATAAATTCACGCCACTTCAAAAATAAAAGAAACGAAATTATACATGGCATAAAATAACTAATATTTATTTAAATGCTTCGCTTTTATATGAATCATAACAAGGCATGTCACACATGTTTTTTTTAACATATTGATGTTTTATTTATACGCAAGTTTGAAACGCTTCATGTAAAGGGAGGCATTCAAAGGATGGTTTTGTAATTGATGAAGGAATCCAACATAAGATCAACAAACCAACACAAATTCAACCAATAACCAATTAATCTAGAAAGCTAACACACTAGTCAATAACCAATTCAACAATTCAGCCTAGGAATCCGGATTTTTGAACTAATTACAATTGCAGTTCATTCAGACGACCATTCAGGCCTTCATTCGCATTCGGACTGTCAAACGCACCATGGAAATTATTTTAATTGCTTATTTGGAGACATTTATGGCTTAATTGGGCACATGGGTTTTGTTACTTACTCATGGTACATGGACCCTATTCTCCAATTTGCAATGATTTCATTCCCAGGTGTGCCAGCGATCAAGGGATTTGGTTCCATAAACAACGGAAGTTGTTTTTGAGCAATTTGGGGAAAACACATATTTTTTTTTTTTATCTTAATGAGATTGTTATATATTAAAAATGGTCTATTTTTGGAGAGGTCGACCACTGAAAGGGTCGACCTTCTCTCCCTTTGTTGTACAAACTATTATATAAAGAAGCCATGGGCTATGTTAGAAACGTCTCTGTAAAAACACTCTGAATTTCGTAATAAAGATCTGCTTCGTTCTACTCCAATTTTTTGTTTACCTGCATGCAATTGGTGATTGAATAAGCTATAGAAGTTTATCATTGTCTCTAGGAGGGCCCCGTAGTGGCAGTGTGAAGCATCCATCATGTTTTAGCATCGTATAAGTAGTTGTGTGTGTTTTTATAATTGTTGTGCGTGTAAATTGAATTGTGAATTGTGTAATCATTTATGTATTTACTTTGCTCCGAATTTTGAATGCTTTCCTTTCGTCCTGTATATTTTACAATTGTTGTTGTGTGCAAATGATATCTCAACGTGTGTCTATTTCATTCTTATTCTAGCAATTTTAATTTATTTCTGAAATGCTTTCTCTTAGATACGGTTTGGATTTGTATATTTTTTGTCTAGATGTGAATTTACATGTTATTAGTTAGATAATATATGGGTGGGAGCGCTCTATATAAAAAACATAATGAATAATACTCAGTTTTTATAGCTTATCTTTTGAAAATGGTAGTGATAAATAATATATCAGTGTGTATTTGATTCATGTCTCTGCTTTCAGTTTATATAGGGTTTTGAATTTTAATTATTTTTTCGTCCTTGTAGAAATTCCTTATCATTACATGCTAGATTCATAAATGGTTCATCGGTATTTTTTAATCTATGTTTGCAAATCTAATTACGTTTCTATCCTGTGCATAGAATATAGCATTAGCATTGTCTTGAATACAAGCAATCTAGTTTCCCTTATTACAAAATACAGTAATTTACAATAGATCCTTTATGCTTTTGGTTAACAAGATAGTTTAGGTCTTTTACAGCTTCAATTCTCTTTAGAAATAGAGTATTTTTGTCTTGTTATTAGATGTCAAATAGATATATTAGTTCACAGATTTGAGTTCTTCAGTAACATAGAATTTGAAGTTAGTAACCTAGCATTATTAGTTATTTGTTTTGAAAGTTCTCTTGTCAAAAATATCATAGCACTGCTTTCTTTATTATTAGATAATTAGTGAAAGAATGATTTTTAGAAGACTTTGATTTCCTGTCAGAATAAAGTTAGAGTTAGAGATCTAGGATAGAATTTTATATGTTTTTTTCTAGTTAGTGATTACATTTCAAATTTGAAGCAATGTTGTGGTTTTGAAGTTCATAGATTAATACTCTTTCGAAATAGAAGTGTTTTCTAGAATAGGAATTGAATTTTGTACCTTAGACTAAGAATTCTTAATTTCCTTTAAGATAACTATAACTACCAATGGATAGATTAAGGATCTAACTCGTGAGATACAATCACCCCATGATGGGCTTATTTCCTAGGTGTTGATCTATCCTAGTTTATGTGTCTTTCTTTTAAGTGTATTATCAACTTTAGGTTAGGTTAGGCTTAGGTAGTGTAGGATTTCAGTCCTGCACATACTATGTGGGCACCTCTAAGATTATGAGCCCCCGGGTTGACAATTTAGTGTCAAATTAGATAGTACATATTTTACTCGACATTTTGGCATCGTTGTCGGGGAGGTGCTAAAGGGGTTGGAGTCTAGGTAGATAGAGGTAGATAGGTTAACTTTATATTACTCAGCAAGGGTGAGGGGAAAATGATAAGACACAAAGATTAATTAACTACGCGATTTTCATGGTGTAACAACCTGACGCATCCACTTTAGTGGGTTGCCCCAAATCTGTGTTGTTCCTTCCTCGCAAGTGTGTTTTTATTTTTGCACGTTTGGTTTATTTTTTTGCAAAAGTGTGTTTATCTTTCCTGTAAGGTGTGTTTACTTTATTTCAATATAATTTCATGTAGGTGTGATTTTGATCTATTTTTTGCAAATGTGTTTTAATTCATATAGGTGTGATGTGTTTTACAATTTCACAATTAGTCCCTATGATTTCATTTTTTTGTTTGAGCAAATTTGTTTGAGTAGGAATGTGTTTTTGTAGGTAGTTTTTTATTCAAATCATTAAAATATATATCTATCTATTTGGGTGTTGTAAGAGCCCTAGACACTAATCCATGTGTGAGGCAGAACCTACCAACCGACGACATGGATTTGAAGGTGCTTATTAGTATCAGAGAACTCTCTCAAATCCTGGCAACAACTGGGATCTCAATTCTTCTTTTCAAGGAGAACACATCTTGACAGAAGTCAAGAATTTATCTACCTCTCCAGAAATCATAGAAGAACCATAGTCCCATGAGATACAAATAGACTCTCCTTTCCCATCTACCAAGGAAACTAGAAACATGGAGACTACATTCGATGGAGAGCGACCTAAAATTGAAGAGTTCTCTACATATATATCAGCGTATCCTTTATGTAGTCAAGTAATTGAAAATTTAGAAGAAGAGGATATGCATGGCTTGAGGAAGGAAGGTGATTATTAGGATTTCATCGAGTACTGGTTCCAAGAGGTTACCCAACCACAATATCATTCCTTCCTTCAACACCTTCTGATGCAGAAACAAGTAAGTTGGTTGGTACACTACATTCAGGTAACCATTGCAATAACTATCTCATATGTGGATAAAGGTATATTTTCTATATTGCTTCACACTTGGTTACATTGGAAGAGCTCATATACTTGAATAAAAATGTTTTTTTTCTTAGATAGGATAATATGTATATAAATAAAGAGTTGCATGTTTAGTTTAGAAATTAATGCAACTTAGCTTTTTGTTTTCTTTTTCAAATAAAATAACTAAGAAGAAGATAATGTTAATAACTAAACCAAAACAATTTTACATCATTATTTATTTTCATACATGCATTTTTTTAACTCAAGACCAACATTAAATATCATGAGGATTTACCAAAGGTTTAAGGTCTATCTAAAAACCTAGAGGTCACTCATGCATCTTACCTTCATTATCGAATCCTTTTATTTAAAGAATTGTTATCACAAAGTAGCATAAGGGTGAATGAAATTCCTAGTTTGTTGGGTAACACTACTATAATTCTATATGAAAGAAGACGAATTTAGGGACTATATACACCTTTCATTCATTATCTTATGGCTCCATCCACTTCACATTAATAAGCTCAGCCATGCATTTGATTCGGTTAGCTCACTTGCAATACCCAATACATTGGGAAAAATATATTCATTTGGTTCAACAAGTTTTTAAATAAGCTATCCTCCAACCCATATACCATCCCATTCCGTAGCAAGGTTTTCAAAGCTGCTCCCCTATCCACTCAAACTCTTATAGGCAATATTGTTGAAAACTTTAAGGGTAGAACTTTGGGACACGAGCCTCTGGTGTAAAAAGGGTTTAAGAGGCGAACCCGTCGAGGTACTCAACAGGCTTGTTGGAAGCAGGTACCGGCCTGTGGTATAACCAGGTAAACTTCATGGGTACTAAACATGTCTGACTGAAAGAGAGGAATCTACCTGAAGAGGATAATTTGTGCAAAGTATATGGTTTTGCTATGCCTCAATGTATGGTATTGTTTGTGAATTTTGCTAGAAAGGAGTATATATGGTTGAGTTATGGTAAATGAACCTTATATATCTGCCATTTCAGAATGTTTGTAAGTTGCACTTAAGACCCTGTCGTCTAATTCATACTATACCTAGGATGTCACTATCCTAGAAGTGGGATGCAAAAGCCCAGGATCCTAATGAACTCAAATGCAAACTTCGTTCATATTACTTGAATAATGATAAGACTTTGAGAAGTAGCATGGATGACTAGTTTCCTATAGGCTTTATAGACTATATATACCGTCATGTTTTCTATTTAAGGAGACATGAGGAAAATCCCCTATCATAGTTTTTATGTGGTCTTCGTAAGCATAAATTTGCATGTATAGGAGAATTTGAATTATTACGACATTGTTTTGGTCATATCATGAATATTTATTTTTCCAAAAAGTTATAGTCTTTAGAATAACGATGGATTCCTAATTGTTGTCGATCTTGAATACAGGCATAAAAATTACAACCCACTCTCAAATTTATTGATGACCCGAGGACGTGCCTTATCTTTGTTCTAGGGGGATGTTGGGATTCGAAAATTTCCCTTTATCATGATTTCATTTCCATTAATTTCTGGCCCATTTACCATAATTTAATACATCTATCTTTAAAAGGGTTATATTTTACTTTATTTGATTAATTAAAACTCTTAAATGTAAAAGAAGCACAATCTATTATTTTTTATGTAATAAATGTAATATTTTGCAAATGATAAACATTATGATACTCCATTCAACCCTTCTTTTGACCCTGAGTTCTGAACTAGGTTTGATAGCATGTTTCTTATTAGTTTATTGGTTTGTTTTATCTTGGTATTCTAATTCTTGTTGGTCTTGAGATACATGCAAATACAAATATGACTTGTGAGTTAACATTGAAACCCTAATTCAATAATTACAATGTGTTTCATTTAAAATAATTAAATGGGTAAAACATTAAAATAAATAATAAAAATATGTTTTAAATCCAAAATACTTATAAATAGGATTAATATGCACTATGATAAAGTTAAACTATTCATGGAATAATTAAATAAATTAAAAATATGAAGTTTATGAAATGATTAATATGAAATGGCAATACATATCTTAAAGCCACTTCATAATAACTTCATGCCACTTCAAAAATGAAAGGAACAGAACTATACATGGCATAAAATAGCTAATATGTATTTAAATGCTTTGATTTTATATGAATAATAACAAGGCATGTCACACATGTTTTTTTAACAGATTGTTGTTTTATTTATACACAGGTTTGAAACGCTTCATGTAAAGGGAGGCATTCAAAGGATGGATTTGTAATGGATGAAGGAATCCAACATACAATCAACAACCCAACACAAATTCAATCAATAAGCAATTAACCCAGCAAGCCAACACACTAGTCAATAGCCAATTCAGCAATTTAGTCTAGGAATTCGGATTTTTGAACTAATTATAGTTGCAGGTCATTCACACAACCATTCAGACCTTCATTTGCATTCAAACTGTCATTTGGACTTTCAAACACACCATGGAAATCACTTGTTTTCTTATATGGAGATATTTATGGCTTAAGTGGGCACATGGGTTTTGTTACTTGCTCGTGTTACATGGACCCTATTCTCTGGTTCGCAATGATTTGATTCCCACGCTTACCAGCAGTCAAGGGATTTGGTTGCATAAACAAAGGAAGCTTTTTTTGAGCAATTTGGGGAAAACACATATTACTTGTTTTTATCTTAATGAGACTGTTAGATATTAAAAATGGTCTATTTTTGGAGAGGTTGACATTCTCTCCCTTTGTTGTACAAACTATTATATAAAGGAGCCATGGGCTATGCTAAAAATGTCTCTGTAAAAAAACTTTGAATTTCATAATAAAGTTATGTTTTGTTCTGCTCCAATTTTGTGTTTACCTGCATGCAATTGGTGATTGAATAAGCTGTAGAAGTTGATTGATGTCTCTGGGAGGGCCCCTCAGTGGCAGTGTGAAGCATCCATCGCGTTTTAACATCAGATAAGTAGTTGTGTGTGTAAATTGAATTGTGAATTGTGTAATCATTTATGTATTTACTTTGCTCATAATTTTAAATGCTTTCCTTCCGTCCTGTAGATTTTACAATTGATGTTGTGTGCAAATGAGATCTCAGCGTGTGTCTATTTCATTCCTATTCTAGCAATTTCAATTTATTTTTGAAATGATTTCTCCTAGATACAGTGTGGATTTGTATATTGTTTGTCTAGATGTGAATTTACATGTTATTATTTAGATAGCATATGTGTGGGAGCGCTCTGTATAAAAAACATAACGAATAATACTTTGTTTTTATAGCTTAGCTTTTGCAAATGGTAGTGATAAATAATACTTCAGTGTGTATTTGATTCTTGTCTCTACTTTAAGTTTAGATAGGATTTTGAATTTTAATTATTTTTTAGTCCTTGTACAAATTCCTTATCATTGCGTGCTAGATTCAGAAATGGTTTATTAGTATTTTTATTTATGTTTGCAGAGCCAGTTACATTTCAATCTTGTTTATAGAATATAGTATTCGTTGTGTCTTGAATATCAACAATCTGATTTCCCTTGTTTCAAAATACAGTAATTTACAATAGATCCTTTATGTGTTTGGTTAACAAGAGAGTTTAGGTCTTTTTTAGCTTCAATTCTCTTTAGAAGCGGAGTATTTTTGTCTTGTTATTAGATGTCAAATAGATTTATTAGTTCACAGTTTCGAATTCTTTAATAACATGTAATTTGAGGTTAGTAACCATCATTATTAGTTATTTGTTTTGAAAGTTCTCTTGTTGAAAATATCATAGCACTGCTTTCTTTTGTTATTAGATAATCAGTGAAAGAATTAGTTTTAAAATACTTTGATTTCCTATCAGAATAAAGTTAGGGTTAGATATCTAGGATAGAATTTTATATGTTTTTTCTAGTTAGTGATTACATTTCAGATTTGGAGCAATGTTGTGGTTTTGAAGTTCTGTAGATTAATCCTCTTTCGAAATAGAAGTGTTTTCTAGAATAGGAATTGAATTTTGTACCTTAGACTAAGAATGTTTAATTTCCTTTAAGATAACCATATCTACCAATGGATAGAGTAAGGATCTAAATCGTGAGATACAATCACCCCATGATGGACTTCTTTCCTAGGTGTTGAGCTATCCCAGTTTGTGTGTCTTTCTTTTAAGTGTATTATCGACTTTAGGTTATGTTAGGCTAAGGTAGTTTACGAGCCCCCGAGTTGACAATTTAGTGCTGAATTAGATAGTATATATTTTACTCGACAGGAACTATGCCTTCTTCTCTATTGGGCATATAGGAGTACTGAAGGAGTATCATCTGCACTTCGCAAAAAGGAAGAGGAAGGGTCACAACCTCACTCCTCTTGAAGGAGAAATCACATCCCTTTTAACCCTTGGTTACAGGTTTGAACTTAGTTTTCAAAGAAAACACTGTTAATTCTTCTCTTCATTGTATTGCAGCTAATACGATGAAAAAAAGGTGATCTTCTAAAAAAAAAGTCTAATTACGTTTTCTTTTATAGTCTGTAAGTGTGGCATAAAGTCTTTTTGGTGGAGAGATCTGATATGAAAGTTATATAGCTATAGAGGGTAAATCAACCCAAGGTTTGGTCTCTCAGTGGTGAAAGCCAAATTTGGTATTCACTTTAATGCGTTTATCAATTTCCAAATCATTTTGAATCTCTTCACAACAAGATTCATTTACATTTGATATTCTTATGTACCCTTGATGTCAAAACCCCAAATTTTCCAAAAAATTTAATTTTTATTTTATTTTTTAAATGCATATAAATTCAGTAAATGCAGTCACTAATTGTTTGATTAGTTATATGTTAACAAATTCATTATCTAAATTATGTGTTGTTTATGTTTAGCAATAGAATAGTTCTTTTCAGATTACTGACTTGTTTTCTTCTTGCGGCCACAAGGTGAGACTGTCATGCAAAATTGGGCTTACTTAGCTTTCGAGCTAATGCAGATAGATTCTCTATTCTTACAGATTACAGGTAAGAGGTTTTGGTGCTGCTTGTCACAATTCTAAAGCATTAAGATTCAAGGCCGTCTCAAAGAAAAGCTCAGTAAGAAAATGAATGTTAAACAATTTCCAATGCTTGTCAAGGTACATTTAATAACTGGCCTTCTTCCTAATAGAAGTAATTTATAGTTCTTGATGATTATGGAGCTATTCCAAATCTATTATAGTCATGATGTATAAAAATGTTTTACTGATTCTTTACAAAAGAGTAAGAGTAACATAGTTATAAAATATATAGTATGATTTCATTTGTATACCATTACCTTACATTTGTAAATGCAAACTGATAAGGGGTTTATATATTGTTGTTTCTCATTTCAAACCTTGAAGTTTTCAAGGAGTTTACCACTTTACTTCCAGTTGCTTTTTAAGGAAACTATACTAATGTTGATGCATAGAGTTTTGATTCACTCAACATCTATTTTCAAGCATAACTGGAGCTTATCCTTAATAATATATATATCTTACTGTAATAGGTTTTATCCTATCCCCTTGATGTTGATAATGGGACAAGTCCTTAAGGGACTATATTTCGTAAAAGGAAGCATCTCTTAAATCGTTATAAGGCCTATCTATTTTATTATGGTGAAACTTTTAGATAAAAATAAACGTGGCCTACCCTTGTCAAGTCATACCTATGATTAAAGTTATTACCTTAATCAAGAGCCTTCACCACATAATAAATACTACTCTCTTTTGTATCTTTTTACTATATGCTACTATTTAAACAAATACCGATAAGGCCATTAATATTATTATGAGTATTAAGATGATCCCCATCTTCTTACCTTATCACCACCTTTATTCTCATCCTGAGTATACTTTTTAATTAAGTTAACATTTGATGGCACTAATATATCATAATGCACATATCTACAATAAAGATATAGAGTGTGAACTAAAAGGCCTAAGAGTTAGCCAAGTTCACAATCGAATTAATGTATTAACCTTTATTTCATATTCTATAAACTACATAAAGGAATTGCCTCCTTTACAACATCATAAACTAGGATGAGTATACTATTTCCTAGCAAAGGGGTTATAACCATATCCATTTCATAAAGCAAGAGGATAGTTTTGAAATCATGCAAATCATGCTTTATGTGTACAAGGGTCGCCATATGATTTTCATGATCTTGATGATTAATATAATTATTTGATTGATAAAAACCTATCTACGTTTCTCATCCAGCGTAAGTGGAGGTTGACATTGTTACAAAGGTTTAAGTTGATCCTTTGAAACCCAAAGATTGGATGAAAAGTGAAAGAAAGGCTCGCCTGGAACTATATACTTCGACCCACTGCATGTAAATATTTATCGAGCTGTCGTGGCAACGTCTTGGTCCTATATCTCACAATTAAAAACTCAAAGTTGAACCCTCACTTGTTATTCTTCTCATTACCTTCGGGCCCTCTGGCCGCTCTGCTATCGTGCCTTCACCTGTGTAGTTGCTTGCTTTCGATGGCGGCAATCTCTATACTCACCAATCCTCTGCATAAACTCCTTCTATCAGTTTTAAAGGAGTGTTGTTAGGAGACTACTTTGTTGCTAGGAAAAGGATTGATAAATTTCTTTAGGGTTTCTTGCTGTGACTGGTCCGTCGTGTAACCTTAGATTGCACAGAGTTTCCTTCTTCTCGGCTTGGCACTGCCGGTTGTATTTTGTGATTAGGGTGACTGAGCATAGGACTACACTGTAGATTCGACCTCATAGTTGGAAAGATAGTAACCTCCATTCTTTGTGCAGCTGATGATACGTTGCTTTCCCTTCGAGCTGAAGGTGACTTTGCTGTCTATGGATAGTCGTGCTTCAATATCGTTTCCAGGTGAGGAATAATATACTGATACCCTTCCTTCTTTTACAGTTTAGTTTAATGTAAAGGTTTATTTGAAACAAGGTTTTAACCAACATCATTTCTTGTAACAGGTGTTGACTCGACCCTTCGTGCAGGCAGAGCAGGGTTGGAATCGCTACTAGCATCCGGTAAGCCTTGGACTTTTTCCATGGCTAGTCTGCCTTGTCCACACCCTTACGGGATAAAGTGGGTTGGTCGCCACGGCCTGAGTAACCCTTGTGGGTTTTGGTTATTTTGTTTATTAAATTTGGTATTTATAACAGTTGTTAAAACCCTTGCTTAGTGCAGGGTCCTCCGGCTTCGGCCGTGAGTGGAAAGTTGGTTTTTAAGGTGGTTAATATGAATGTTTATCAGTAAATGATGAAATACTGTACATGCCCCATTCTGTAAATTTTGTTGGAGCTAAGAGCTCAATACTGTACTGAACTCCTTTAGTTACGATTTTGGTTGTATACTTTGGAGTAATAGGGTTGACCCTATCTCGGCAATATTAATATTGTTTACCATTTGTTAATATATTTGGTGTTTTCAATATAGTACTTAACTCGCAGAGTTATTACTGAAATATATAATAGTCAGTTGGGCTCGAAGAGCAAGCATTATTATCCTCTGTTTGTTTAATTTTAAAAGCTGGTAGGGTTTAACCCTAACTTGAATGTATAAAAATATTCCACTGTTTCTTTAAAGGAACAATACAACTTTATTTTATTTAAGCTTTTGTATTTTGTTGGATTAATTCTTATACTAGCATTTTATTGGTTAAGCTCATTAATTTGAGCATACAGTTACTTTAATGCCTTTATTTTTGTGTGTTAATACCACTGAGTTTTCTTATCCTATAATATTATTAAATTTGCATGAGCTAGGTTTTCTGTACATGGTTTATAACTTGACTTACTAGTTAATAAGAAATTGTAAGTGTTAACATATATAGTTTATATACCCTTCAATTTATATAGGGTCTTTATATTTTTATTTAATTTTAATAATGTTCTTAAGTACTGTTTATTTACCTTGTAGTATAGAAAGTATAAATAGTTCCAGTTTGCAATTAAAGTAATAAGAATATTACCTTAAGTTCAACAATGATAATACTCCTATATTGTATGTAATAGAAGTTTATTGTTATTAATACAATAATGATATTATCTCTCCTGAGAGTATCAATGCTCCCATGGTTAATATTTAGTTTATTTTAAAGCATTCTGCTATCTATTTCTTGTGCCAATTATGCTAAATACTTAAATAAGTTCTGTTAATATTTAGTTTGTCTGTTTGGTTATGATATCTGTATATATATATAAAAGATCAAATAATACTACTTAGGATCTATCTCGTATAAATATATATAGTAGCATTCATTTACAATTTATGAAAAATAGAATAACAGCTCTAGATATTGTTCGAGATTAGTCTAATAAGGAGAAAGGAAAAAAAAATTACATCACTAATCTTACATAAAATCTAACACATCTTGGTTTAACTGTAGAATTTGAACAATATTTAATTACTCCTTCTTTCAGTGTTGTTATTTCAACATATAGAAGTTAAATTCTTTAAACTGGAAGAAAACAGTTGTAAGGCTTAAACCGCAGGTACACCTAGTCTAACCTTATTTCAGTACGACTATTATATTCTTCCATTTGTTTTAAAATAAAAGGACTACTGAAAATAAATACTGTACAAGGAAATAGTTTTTAACTATGAACTCATACAACTGTCAGTAAAATATCTTTTCTGAAATAGATAAGAAACAATCTACTATTCTGTAATCTCATTATGCTATCTTTGTTTAATTTTACCCCTGTGCTGGAGTACGGTCTGGTAAAACCCAGATGTGGAAAAACACAGTGGGTCCTTATTTTTCATCACAAGATTCTATTACTGGTAAACTAAAAACATTTACATCACTAAACCAGCTAAATATTTATATCATAAACTACAAATGTAACATTCAACCATTCACAGTTATTAAAACAAATACAGTTAGGTGACAGAACCTGTTTAAACTTGGACAACAACAGCAATGGGAGGCCGTTCCTCCCTACCAATTCCTGGAGAGTGCTCAAACAGTGACTCCTCAGGAACCCCGAGCTTGCTCTGGTCTCCCTGGCTGGAACTAGGTGCAGCGATAGTCAAATACCAGTCTTCAAACTCAGTATCAAATCTGAACTTATCAGTAAGTTCTCCCAGCTAACAAGCTGTAATAACCAAGTTACTGCAGCATTCCTCTCAGAACAACTTCCTTACTGTTTTTCCCTTTTTTCCCCAAATGAATTTCCTGAATAGCATTCCACCTGAATGGTTCTTCTCTGGAAAATAACTGAGCAACCCCAGCTCTATTCATTGGGTACTTTTAAAATATTGCCTAGGTCTTTTTGGGTTAGTTGTCATTTATTGAGCCACCTGCTCTGATCCCACTTTCTTGGGGGATCATGACCCCAATTATAGGGAAGTTGCCACCTGCAACTTAGGAAGTGTTTGAGGATGCTGCCACTTGTCTTTTGCCCTCCACCTAGTTTCATCCACCAGTTTGACCAGTAACCTCTTATTAACATCTCTCCCAATGCTATTGTCTCCATTTTTATTTATTAATAATAAAATATTCAGAATTACATTCCACTTCTTTTGACTCTGCTGAGTCATTGGTTCCTACTTTACATTAAATTTAACATAATGTCTCAGGAAATGTAATTAAAATAATTAACATTATTTTACAAAATTGGGGTATGTGACACTTGAGCTCGATCCCTTGTGGAGAATTGATACATCTTTTGTTGATCTCACAATCTTTGTAAAACATAGGAAGAAAGGAATCTCCTCTTTTGTGAAACTATGATATAGTTTTGGACACATATAAATCATGTTATTGGTGGAGCTTAGCCTCCTTGCAAGCTGGAAAGCTAGCTCTGTCTTATATACACGTGCTCATAAATGTGTTTTTTAGTGTAAAAAATTACTATTATTTGTAAACATTTATGCAGAGTAAAATATTCTAGCATTGTATGGAATTTACATTTATGTAATGTTCAACCCTGGATCTAGTAATTTCGTTCCTTATGCCTACAATTTTGGGACTTTGACTTGTTTTCTCAACATGGGGAGTCAAGAATTTTATTATTCATTTTTATAATTGTAGATTCCTGGTTTAGCTTCTTGGTGGAGAGCTAGAGAGATTCGGTCACCTAAGAAGAGGAACATTGTTTTTCTTGTTCAGTTAACAATTTCCTTCTCTAAGTAGAAGATGGAGTGATCCGTTATGCCAAATTTTAACACGGGACCGAACCAAAAGGGTGTCAACCTTGGTTGGATTTAATTATTGAATTGTAACACTTTTTGTTTCGATTATTTAACTATATCTATATGTGTGGGGTATCCAACAAGGATTTAGCCTCAACTTGAAACCTTGTAGAACTCCCTTGACACAGTATGTCGTTATTGTTTAAAACTTGAATGAGATTCAAGAAAGGGTGTAGCTTATGGTCATGTCTCAGTTCATAATTTAAAAATATATATATTATTTGTGTTAGTTGTGCTGCCTGATATTCTATATTCAGATATGTTATTGTTCAGTTTTGTTTGTACCCCATTTTTACTATACACTCATCCCAGCTGGGGGGTGGGAGGGGACATTGTCCCCTCGTGGGGGTCCAGGGGGGGCATCCCCACCATGAGGGTCCAAGGGGGGGCATCCCCCCTAGATGGGGGGTCCATTGGGTCCTCATTCATGCCTTTCTCCCACTACTTTCTAGTCTCCACCTGCATTGCCTCTTCATAACATTCTGTTTCACCAGAATCAATCATCAATAAATAATACAGTGAAGGAGAGAATCATTCAGGGGTCTACTTAACCTAGTAGATATTCTTACCATTGCAATAGTATGAGGTACCTGCTGCTATTCTTGATTTTTTGGCACCTTCGAAACTTCATTTTCTTTGATTTCATCAAGCACTGTGTACTTTGTTTTTTCCTTTTCCTCTTTCTTTCCCTGTAACTAATCTTTGTACATAACATTTTCATTGAATACTGCATCTCTACTCCTAATTATTTTGTGGTTTTCATAACCCCATAAGCGATAACAAAAATCATCAACCCCATATCCAATAAAGGTACATTTATTAGATTTAGCCCCAATCTTTGTTCTATTTTCCTTATCAATATGGGCAAATGCTTCACAACCAAAAGTTCTCAGAAATTAATAGTTTACCTTTTTGTCTATCCATGCCTCCTCTGGAATCCCAGTATCCAAAGTGCTTGAAGGCCCTCTGTTTATTAAATAAAAAAGAGTATCTACAACATTAGCCAAAAACTATAAAGGAATCCCTGCATGCAATCATATACAGCTTGCACGCTCCATGATCATTTTGTCCATCCTTTCTGACACAGAATTTTCTTATGGTGTTTCAGGGACTCTCTTCTCTCTATGAATCCCTTTTTATGAACATTAACTATCAAAATCCTTACTGAAGTATTCACCTCCATTATCAGATCTGAGACATTTCAACATTTTTCCTATCTCATTCTCAACCAAATATTTCCACTTCTTAAAAGTAGCAAACACATCAGATTTATGTCTAATGTAATAAACCCAAGTTTTTCCAGTTGCATCATCAATAAAAGTAATAATAATGAGAGCAACCAAGATATTGTACTTGAGTCGGTCCCCATACATTTGTATGCACAAGCTCTAACTTTTCACTCTTCTTATGTTTCTCAACCCTAAGAAATCTAACTCTCTTCTATTTTCCATAAACACAGTTCTCAAAAAGAATTCCAAACTTACCTGCTTCAGATCTGGAAGCAATTTCCTTGAGTGGAGAATATGCATCCCCTTCTCACTCATGAGGCCAATCATATGATGCCACAACCTTGCACCTGTTTCTGTGGAATCTACAGAGATAGAATAATCAATATTATGAGGACATAAATACAACGTACCTATCCTATCTCCTTTTTATATTACCAGTGCTCCTTTCGTGATCTTCCACCATGTTTTTTCCAAACATAGACAAACAACTGTTGTCTCCCAACTGCCCTCTAGAGATCATATTTATTTTCCTAGCAAGAATATGCCTTACATATTTTAGTAGCTATTCATTTCCATTATTTAACTTAATTTGTACCTTACCCATTCCAACAATTTTACATGGTTCATCATCCCCCAATAAAACATGTCCAAAATCACCTGGAACATAATCATGAAATAATTTCCTATGGGGTGTAACATGACATGAATCCCATGATTCTACTACCCAATAATCACTAGTATTATCTAATTCAAGAATCAAATCATCTTGTAACACATCACCTGCTACATTTGCTTCCTGAGTAGTCTCTTGTTTCCCGTCTCCTTTCTTCTTTGGAGCTTTACAGTATTTCTTCATATGTCCTCTCTTACCACAATTCTCACCTGTGATTTTCTTCGCATTTCCTCGCTAAGAATAACACCAACAACATCATCAAATTTAAGAGTGTTTGAACCAGGGACATAGTTACTTACAACCATGATCAAGCTATTCCAGGTTTTTGGCAATGAGCAAAAGATTAGAAGAGCCCTAACCTCATCATCAAAGTTCACTTGTATAGAACTTAGTTAAGTAGTAAGCGTATTAAATTAATTTAAATGGTCAGCAGCAGATCCAACTTCGGACATCATCATATTAAATAAGCGCTTTATTAAAAATACCTTGTTTGAAACCGAGGGTTTTCATAGAGCTTAGCCAATGTGCTCATCACACCCTCTGTTGTCTTTTCTTTTGAGATATTGAAAGCCACCAATGAAGCCAGACACAACTTTATTGTTCCCATTGCCTTTCTGTTAAGAACATTCCATTCTTCATCCTTCATAGTCATCGATTGTTTTGTTTTTCCTCCCAACGGTAGGTATAGATCCTTCTGGTACAAATAGTCAACCATTTTGTATATTCCATAACTGGTAGTTTTGGCCATCAAATTTCTCGACCCTAAACTTTCCTTCTTCTTCCATTGCTCCCACTCGAAATATGAACCCTTCTTTCCTGTGAGTTTACTAGCCAAATAGACCTTTTGGCTTTGATACCAATTGTTAGAAAAACAGGATCGCAGAGCAATAACAATTTGTTTAATCTTTTGGACAAGATGAAAGGAAAGTGTAATCAATTACCTTCCCTTTTGTTCAAAAAATATGAGCACTTTAAGTGCATATGCAATATACTTAACAAGGTGTTAACTTGTACTAAACATTAAGTATAGGTTGTGTGTAATAACCAAAACACACCTTAACCTACTGGGTTACAAAAGAGAGACGTTTCTATCTATGTTGTGATTCTCTATCTCCTAGCGGATTCATGGCCAGATCAGAGGTAGCCTCTCAGCGAGAAAACATATGTCGAACATAGATCCAGTTAATTGGGAGGAAAGTCGAAGTCAAGTCCTAA
The DNA here is from genome assembly GCA_001517045.1 of Pseudotsuga menziesii. Classification (NCBI taxonomy): domain Eukaryota; kingdom Viridiplantae; phylum Streptophyta; class Pinopsida; order Pinales; family Pinaceae; genus Pseudotsuga; species Pseudotsuga menziesii. Next base: position 57,265 of record LPNX010202813.1, read on the forward strand.
GACACTTCCTTCTGTCTTAGTTAGATAAGTTTTCCTTTGGCATATATGTTCCTTGTTTGTTATGTGATGAGATAACTAAGTCAATGAATTCTATACATATGTAAGTGTGATGATTTATGTAAATTTCATTTATATTACAATTCATTGACTACCCACATTGTATTTTGCACATGGAAGTGATAGTTATGGTATATTTTCAAAGAAAAATTGATGAAACTCTTATGAGTAAAATAAAGATGTTAAATGTTTAACTCTTGTTATATACTATTGTAAAAGTGTGTTCATTCAAACAATAAATTATATTGTATTTAAAGTGGTCATATATTCAAGTAAAAGTATGAAAAGTGTGAGTGAATCATTGTTCTTGGCATTTATGAGATGAACAAATAGTCTTTACCTTCAATTATGTAGAAGATAATTTCCATATTTTCCTTTATTTAGCAATATGTTATATTTTAGACTAGCATTCATGTGTGATTGGATTACACTGAGAAAAGTAGTTTTTTTCAAATAATTCACTTTACATAAAATCTTACATTACCATTTGAATATTTGTTAAGGTTCCTGTTAGCTCTCTAGGAAACTCCTCTAGGTTGTAGCTCGAGGATGCATGGTAACTTAAAATGTTTTTAGGGTTTTCTGATATGGATCAAGTCGGATGACCTATATAACCTCCCACTCTCAAGACATGCATGAAGCTCACTCGATTACAAGGATTTTAGTTACAACTTGTTCAGTAGTTTGACAATAAGGTGCAGGGACGGAGAACTCATCAAGCTGGTAGACTTACATACAAAATAGATGCATATAAATGGATGGATCCTAATGAGGATGGTACTTATAAATCAAATCACATTAACTCACCAATAGGATGACAACTATTAGCTATTAATCAGCTTGAAAATCACCTAAATGCACATTCAGGCATAACTACAGTAAAGATAAAGACGATGGCTGAACAAATCACAACAAAAGAGATTATATTTAGAATAAACCAAATGAGATGCTTGATAATAGAATAGGCTTACAAATCCCTGAAGTCGAACCCTTATTATAAAATCAATCATGGGCTTTATAGCCTTCTACAAAAATCACAAATCCTGGAAATTCAATCTGTTTACACAAAAAATACTTGAAAGTGATAGTTTTTCCAGATTAGGGCATCAAACCCTTGCTAACTATTCGTCTATCTATTGTGAAGATCTAGTTTAGTGAGCGAACTTTTAATAACTGAAGTGGTCGCTGATAATCACCACTGCTGGTTCAGTGTAAAATTTTCGCCAAAAACCAGTGTTTCGGCGGTTAACTGAAGTGACTTTTCTTGTTTAATCTGCTGGATTTTTCTACCTTATCGCTGCGGTCGCTATCGAAAGTTGTTTGACGAAGGAATCAGAGCTTTAGTTCTCTGTGTCGTCGACACTGTGGATGAGCTTAGTTCTAAACTCATTGATCCATAGTCCTTAGTTCTCCCAATCGTCAACGATTTCCTATTGTTGCACTATCGAAATTATTTTTGTCACTGATCGAAAGTCCTAGTCAGTCTATCTCCCGCCGTTGCGGCTCCTTAGTGAACTAGCTTGCCGATGGTTTAGTGTTTTCAAGTTCTGAACTAATTTCATCATTATTGGAGGTTAGTAGAAGTTGAAATTGGAGCTTTAGTTCTCTATGTCGCCGACACTGCGGAGATGCTTAGCTTTAACCTTGTCGATCCATAGTCCTTAGTTCTTCCGATTGCTGATGATTTTCTATTGATTGATTGGAGGCCTTGTCCATTTGTCTTCCATCGTTTCGGATCCTTAGTGGACTATATCACCTATACGTATCCCTTACTTCTTCCGATCGCCGAAATGTTCATCTGATCACGGAACCCGTAGTAAGTCTGTTTTCAGTCGTTTCGGCTCCTTAGTGGACTATCTTTCCAATACGTAGCCCTTACTTATTCCGATCGCCGAAATGTTCATCTAATCGTGGAACTCGTAGTAAGTCTGTTTTTCACCATTTTGTCTCCTTAGTGGACTATCTTGCCGATGGTTAGTCCTTAAAACCTCCGATCGTCGAATTTTTCATCTGGTCGCGGAAGCCGTAGTCTATATGTTTGCCAGTGGCTAATGAGATGTTTTGATCCTCACCCAAGCCACCGAAGCTACGACTTTGTGAAATTTTCATAAAAAATAGAGGCTTTCAAACTGTTAGTGATATTCATAACCCTCATTGCGTGAATTAAATTCTTCATACTATCGAAATAAATTATTTTGGGAGATAACATCTAGCTCCTACTTGGGGATGGGAACCTCCCAGTAAGGTCCCAAGAATCCTATACTAAAATGCCTTTCCCTAAAAGAAACTAAGTAACTTAACACTATCTTTTATTGTTCCATTGGGCATGGAGTTTATTCTAAAATCAAAACAACCTACTATCTACTAGTTTACAATCATAAGGCCTTAGAGCCTCAAATAAAATAGAGTTTCAAGAACCGCCCATTTACTGGGCCATCGAATACCTCTTCACCTTCCAGATTCTACAATTTTAAGGTGTTATTCTCATATACCTAGTCTATAACAAAAGGGCCAATCCACAAAGAGTCAAATTTTCCATGTTTCCCCTTGTCCTGTCTGACAGCATCCCACTTGAGGACCCAATATCTGACCTAGAAGTTGTTTTCCTTTGCTCTTTTGTCAAACATGCCCTTTATCCTTTGTTGATGAGCCTCTATTTTTATGGTATCTTGCTCCCTGATCTGCTGTAACTCCACCAAATCCATCATCCTTCTCACCATATCATTTGGTTCATCTTCCTCTTCCTTAAAGAACTTTGCCACTGGAAGGATGAGATGGATAGGAAAGATGGCCTCAGTTCCATAAACTAGTTTGAATGGAGAAGTCCCTATGGATATTTTGTATGTTACCCTATCAACCCATAAAGCAAACTTAATATTTGAATCCCAGCTTTTCTGATTTGTCTCTAGCAGTTTCTTAATGATTCTGACTAAGCTTTTGTTGGATGACTCAGCCAAGCCATTGCCTTGTGGGTAATAGGATGTGGAGTGCACCAGTTGAATACCCATTGATTCACACATTTTAATCAATGCCCCAGCTTTGAAAGTTGGTGCATTATTAGTTACTAACCTTACTGGGAAACCAAACCTGCTGAAGATATTCTCATATAAAAATCTCATGATGACTTGATGAGTGGCATTCCTGGTGGGTACTGGTTCTATCCATTTGGTAAAGTAGCCAGTGGATACTAAGATCCATTTATGCTATCCACTGGAAGATGGATTTATTTTGCCTATGAAATCCAGACCCCATTGCTGGAAAGGCCCATTCACTGTAACAGGCCTAAGGGGCAAGGATTTGAGCTACTGCTTCCCTATAAATCTTTGACATTGGTCACAGGCCCTTACAAAAGTGCATACATCAGAAAAGAGGACAGGCCAATAGTATCCTGCTTTTAAGATCTTGTGGGCTGTGGTTTTCCAATTGTGGTGGCCTCCACATGTGCTGGAATGAAAGTGATGCATGACCTGCTCTGATTCCTTTTTGTCTAGACACCTTAGCAAAATTCTAGACCGATCCCTCCAGTACAATAGTTTGTCAATTATGCAAAACTTAACAGATTTCAATTTAAGGGCTTGTGCTTGGTTAGGAGTGAGATCAGGAGGAACTTCTAAATTCTGCAAAAAATGAATGATACTTGAGTACCACTCACATGAAGATATGTTCTCAGCTACTGATGGACTGTTATTCTGATCTTGATTTACTTCTGTTTCAGCTGCTACCATAGTCTGCACCTTTGTTGATTTGACACATGTGAAATTTATTCCCATCAGTTCACAGTTTTCTTGGGCCATGAGTTTGGCCAGACCTAATCCCTTTACTAGCTTGGTGGGTTTCACCTCTACATCAAACTCAATGAGTTTGGAAATCCATTTAGCTCTCTTCCCATCAATGTCAGGATGAATCAAAACATCCTTCATGGCAACTGAAGGGACATATGCAATGACCTTTGCATGGAGAATGTAGATTCTGAAAGTCTTCAAAGATTTTATGAGAGCATAAACCTGCTTCTCAATTGGGTCATACTTCAGCTCAGCATCTCTCAGGGTTCTGCTGAAGAAAGCAATTGGATGATCAAGAACTTCATCATTCTTTTGTAATAGTACATATGCCACTGTGTCATAAGATGCAAAAGAGAAAATGTAAAAAACCTTGGTGTAGTTGGGACTAATCAGGGTTGGGGCCTCCATGATGGCTTTCTTAATGTCTTCAAAAGAGTTTCTTTCTTGGTCAATCCACTTTATTTCTACATCCTTTCTTAGCATGACTGTTATATGTTTTACCAGCTCGGAGAAATTCGGAATGAACCTTCTAACAAAGTTTATCTTGCCTAAAAAGGAATGAATGTCTCTTTTTGATCTTGGTATTGATAGTTTTTGGATTGCTTCCACCCTCATTGGATCTATCTTTACACCTCCAGCTAAGACTATGTGGCCTAGGAGCTTTCCTTCATTGAGTGCAAATTGGGACTTCTTGGGGTTCAGTGATATTCCATACCTTCTGCACTTCAGAAATACCTTCCTTAAATGCAGCAAGTGGTCATGATGGCTGTGAGAGTAAACTGTTAAGTCATCCAAATATATACGCACAAATTTATCTTTTAGCCCTACAAAAGCTAGGTCCATAGCTCTCTAAAAAGTAGCCCCAACATTCATTAGCCCAAATGGCATTTTAGCATACATGAAGATGCCCCAGGGGGTGGTAAAGGCAGTCTTCTCTTGGTCATCTGGGTGCACAACAACTTGGTTATATCCAGAGAAACCATCAAGGAAGGACATGACCCTGACCCCCGAGACTTTATGCAGCAGATGTTCCATCTTGGGCAGTGGATAGTTGTCTTTTTTGGAACACTTGTTCAAGTTTCTAAAACCCACACACAACCTGATTTATCCATTTTTCTTTCTTACCACTACTAGATTTGCAATCCACTTGGAATACCTGAGGGGGATTATGATCTTGGCTTTGAGAAGTTTGTGGATCTCCTTCTCAATCACTGGTAATAGAAGAGGGCTGATGGGTCTCAGCTTCTGTTTGAAAGGAATGGTGTCCTTTTCCAAAGTAATCCTGTGTTGGATGATGTTGGTGTCATATGTTTTTGGGTCATTATACTCCCATGCAAAGACATCAACAAACTCTTTTATCAAGCTGCAAAATTCAGACTTGTGTTCAGCAGTCAGCCCGATGGATAGATTTATCAATTTTGGATGGCTTTGGCTGCTTATGTTTTGCTCTTGGATAGCAGGATCTAGCTCCTTTTTGGCCGGCTTGAGAGGGACGTCATTGTGATCAAACAATTCTTCCAGCGGTACTAGGACTTAGGGTATGTAGTTGCTAGGCAATTGGACAATATTCTGCTCAGTCACTTTATCTTTTAACTTGAGCTATTTGGATTCCTCCATGTTAAGGTTTTCTGGTCTATGTGTATGTCAGATAATTCATCTACTAACTGAAGGAATTTACTAAGCTCCCCATCATTTTCAAACACCCTCCAAAATTTTACATTTTCTGGCAGAAAGGGTCTGTACTTGACCTGAACATCATAGCTGAGCTTAGGGGGTAAAAGAGGAACAAACAGACTTGTCGAGACGGCTAGGGAATCAACCAGGTGATTCAAATCCCTGGGAATATATGACAGTTCAAAAAACATAAAGGAGTCTCTAAGTTTCCATACCTTGTCCCTGTAGGCCTTCAATCTGATATTTTTCATCTAAAAAGTGTTGTTGACCTGCTGTATGATGAGGTCTGCGTCCCCAAAAATATTCACGCACATGATCCCCATCTCCTTGATCAATTTAAATCCTAGCAGCAAGGCTTCATATTCTTCTATGTTGTTAGTGGTTTTGAAATTGAGCTTATAAGACAAGTGAATGTTTTCCTTAGATGGGGAGATCAACATGACACCCACGCCTGCTGAGCTTTGAGCGCTAGCCCCATCGAAATACATGGTCTAGATATTTGTTGTTACTTCTTCGGGTTGCTGACGGGTGGGCTCAGTGAGCTGAACTGACGTTTGTTGATTATCATCTATTTGGAAAATGCAGGACCCGAAATCGGTGTCCACGGCATAAATCGGGTGGTTCATTGAGTGTCCCTTGCTTATAATGTATGCTAGCTAATTTTCCCTGTACAGCCTCTTAGTCTCCCCTCCAAACATGGGAATGGTAGCATATGTGAGATCCATCTGAAGGGTGCCACCTAGTCTTTTGTTCCATGACCAAGACAGCAAGAGGCCGAATTTTGGAGGAATATTGGCCACTACGATGTCCATCATTACACTTTTCGAAGGTAGATGAGTTAAGTTTATAGCAAGGTCTTTGATGAGGCCCAAGCACTTGACCTTCCTGGAGTTAAAGGATAATAAATCATGGTTGGGCTTGGTGATGCTGAGGCCAATCTCATCTGTCACAACCTTTGACATTAGGTTATGAGAGGCTCCTAAATCTAGTAGACAGTTATGGAGGATTTTATCATGGATGTTCAAGGATATATAAAATGGTGGGCAGGAGTCCTTTAGGTCTTTGATCATGAAGCCCAAGGTTGCAACAGGCTTGTCGTCTTGTAGGTTCACAAAGTTAGTGTCAATGTGCACCTTGGGCTGAAGGGAATTCAGAATGGAGGACTTGAAGGCGTCATTTTTCATTAGCTCAATTAGAGGGAAAGGGATTTTCAATTTTTGAATTTCAGAATCAAGGTTGAAAGAATAATGCAGCCTATCTAGAAACCTTACCTCATGAGCTGTAGATTTGAGTTGGAATTGATCAGGTGTGGTCGAAGGTGTGGGTTTCTGCAATGCTTTGGATGGGGCAGCTCCCTTCTTTGGTAAAATAGCAACCTTTCTAGCTAGTGTAGCAGGATGCTTGACAAGTACAACATTCTTCTTGAGGGGAGCAACCAGACTAGACCTCATTTTGTAACCTCCTTGACCATCATCCTGGTAGACAACCTCTTCAGTGATCTGCTCATCAATCAGGGCTTCCTCATATTCTACCTGTGTCAAAAAAGAATAGTCCACCACATCCTCCATGCAGTGGATATTGTCTTTAGCTTCTCCTTCTTCTTCAATGAATTCTAGCTCTTCTTCTAATACAACATTTTGAAATGGAGCTCTTATCCTCTGATCTTCCCCTTGATTTCTCTCCCTTCCAAGAATCTGAACAGGGGGGTTTCCTCTTCTATAAGGAACAAAATTTGGGTTTCAAGGACCAAAGTCACTTGGCCCCTTACCCCTCACCGACAGATGTCCTTGGTCCTTCAATTTAGACATTTCAACAGTCAGGTTATCTAAAATTTTGGTCATTTTTTCAATCTTGTTCTCTGATGCAGAAGCCCCACTATAGTCTGTTGGCTGCTTTCTCCTGCCTACCTTCCCTTTGACCTTCTGAGATGCCAGAATGTTTGACTCTACCTCTAGGGCAGCATCCTGCATGAGTGATAAGGAGGCAAACCTCCTTTCTCTAAGAAGTAGGTAGAATTCAGAGTCAAAGGCATTTGCATAAGTTATCATAGATGAGGTACCAGTGGGCTTAATCTCAGTGGGGATCTTGCTGTACATGTTGTTGAATCTCTTGGTAAAGTTGGAGACAGACTCCCCATTTTCTCTTTTCAGGTTGCTAAATTCTATGATATAGTAGAGGTGGTCTCTCCTCTCTCCCCAATGCTTTAGGAAAATGTCATCTAGGGCCTCTATGCCTGCCATTGACCCAACAGGCAGTTCCTTAAACCACTTCCTAGCCTGGCCATCTAGGCTTTGCACAAAAACTCTGGTCCATACATCTTCTTGTTCTATGTTAATATTTTTCAGCATAGCTGTAAAAATCCTCTAGATGTTCTTCAGCAGTGAAATCCCCTTCCCCTGAAAACTTAGGCATATACTTGAGATAATCCCCGGTAGGCATGGCTGCGAGGGGATTTGGCAAAATTAGGGGTGCATACCTAGCTACTAGGATCCTTTCCATCTTGGTCAATTGAGGGGTAGCCATATTGGAAATGGGTATGGACAGGGATGTGGAAGGCATCACTGATGAGGATATTTGCTGAGAAGGCGGTGGTATACTTATCCTAGTGGAGTCACCAGGGAGTGGATCTTCACAAGGAGCAGTGCTTGAAGATGCCCAACCCCTAGATTTTTATGATGCATCTAAAAATTCCTGGGAATTAAGAACTTCAGTAAAAGAAATAATAGCAGAAAGATTTCTTGAAATACCTGATGTAGTTGTTTGTGCAGCATTGCTGGTCTATCTTAGTAAAGCCCTAGCTTTCCTCAAAATTTCTTCTGGATCTGAAACAGGTGTCGCTGGTGGCCCCTTTGGGTTTGCTCTAGTACTTGGTCTTCTTGAAGCCACCTTATATCAATGGAGTCACCAGATAGATGATTACAACCATAATATTGTCCAAGCTTTGTCTATCATCAAAGCATGGATCTATGCTGTCTCCCAGGGAAGCTGATCTTCAATCTCCTCTCCCCGGCAACGACGCCAATTTGTTAGCTCTCCAAGAAACTCCTCTAGGTTGTAGCTCGAGGATGCCTGGTAACTTAAAATGTTTTTAGGGTTTTCTGATATGGATCAAGTCGGATGACCTATATAACCTCCCACTCTCAAGACATGCATGAAGCTCACTCGATTACAAGGCTTTTAGTTACAACTTGTTCAGTAGTTTGACAATAAGGTGCAGGGACGGAGAACTCATCAAGCTGGAAGACTTACATAAAAAAAAGATGCATATAAATGGCTGGATCCTGACGAGGATGGTACTTATAAATCAAATCACATTAAGTCACCAATAGGATGATAGCTATTATCTATTAATCAACTTGAAAATCACCTAAACTCACATTCAGGCATAAGTACAGTAAAGATAAAGATGATGGCTGAACAAATCACAACAAAAGAGCTTATATTTAGAATAAACTAGATGAGATGCTTAATAATAGAATAGGCTTACAAATCCCTGAAGTCGAACCCTTATTATAAAATCAATTATGGGCTTTATAGCCTTTTACAAAAATCACAGATCCTGGAAATCCGATCTGTTTACACAAAAAAAATACTTGAAAGTGATAGTTTTTCTAGATTAGGGCTTCAAACCCTTGCTAACTATTCATTTATCTATTGTGAAGATATAGTTCACTCAGCGAACTTTTAATAACTGAAGTGGTCACTGATAATCACCACTGCGGGTTCAGTGTAAAATTGCTGCCAAAAACCAGTGTTTCGGCGGTTAACTGAAGTGACTTTTCTTGTTTAATCTGCTGGATTTTTCTACCTTGTTGCCACGATCGCTGTCAGAAGTCGTTTGATGAAGGAATCAAAGCTTTAGTTCTCTATGCCACCGACACTGCAGAGGAGCTTAGTTCTAAACTCGTCAATCTGTAGTCCTTAGTTCTCCTGATCGTTGATGATTTCCTATTGGCACGTTATTGAAATGATTTTTGTCATTGATCAGAGGTCTTAGCCAATCTATCTCCCGCCGTTGCGGCTCCTCTATGAACTAGCTTGCTAATGGTTTAGTGTTTTCAAGTTTTGAACTAATTTCATCGCTATCGGAGGTCAATAGAAGTTGAAAACGGAGCTTTAGTTCTCTATGTCGCCGACACTACGAAGATGCTTAGCTTCTTTAACCTCGTCAATCCATAGTCCTTAGTTCTTCCGATCACCGATGATTTTCTATTGATTGATCGGAGGCCTTGTTTGTTTGTCTTCCTCCATTTTGGCTCCTTAGTGCACTATATCGCCGATACGTATCCCTTTCTTCTTTTGATCGCTGAAATGCTCATCTGATCACGAAACCCGTAGTAAGTCTGTTTTCCACCGTTTCGACTCCTTAGTGGACTATCTTGCTGATACGCAGCCCTTACTTCTTCTGATCGCCGAAATGTTCATCTAATCGCAGAACCCGTAGTAAGTCTGTTTTCTACCATTTCGGCTCCTTAGTGGACTATCTTGCCGATGGTTAGTCCTTAGAACCTTCGATCGCCGAAGTTTTCATCTGGTCGCGGAAGCCATAGTCTGTATGTCTGTCGGTGGCTAATGAGATGTTCTGATCCTCACCCAAGCCACCAAAGCTACAACTTTGTGAAATTTTCATAAAAAATAGAGGCTTTCAAACTGTTAGTGATATTCATAACCCTTATTGCGTGAATTAAATTCTTCATACTATCAAAATAAATTATTTTGGGAGATAACAGTTCCCATGTGTCTCATGAAGTTTGTGGAAAGGAGGGCAAGGACTTGATAGGTCAACTTAATAGTACATTAGAATGATTGCCTTATATATTGGAACATGCTATATATAAGCATATTTATTTGATTATAGAGGTAGGCTTTTATGTGTATAAAGTTAAGGACTAATGATGGACATTCTTCCTTTAGTTTTTAAAAGATGGAACATTAGAGGAAATTTGGGGTCTAGAATGGGCCTTATAAGAAAACGGGCCAACAATAAATTCTTGTGATTTGGAATTCAAGAACCAATAGAATTTCAATAAAATGAGTCCACCATAATGGTTAACTTGACATATTTGTCATAAAAAAACTACTTTTTTGTTCGTATTTTCAACATATCTCCCTTTGTTTTTACTCAAATTTCAAGTGGGAGGGCTTGTTGGATGCGGACTTAAATTATGAATCCAACAAGTACCCACACTGCATACTTTTGACAGACCCCGCTACACCAAAAACAAGAAATACTTGGGGGAAAATGTGATGATGTTTACTCAAATTTCGAGCGGGAGGGCTCGTTGGATGCAGAATTAAATTCTGAATCCAATGAGTACCCACACTCCATACTTTTGATGGACCTCTCTACCCCAAAAACATGAAATACCTGAAAAGTATGCATTGTGGGTACTTTTGATCATCATGTTTTTTCATGTATTTTTTGTTTTTGGGGTAGCAGGGTCCATCAAAAATATGTAGTGTGGATACTCGTTGGATTCAAAATTTAATTCCACATCCAACGAGCCCTCCCACTCGAGGTTTGAGTAAAAACACCGGGAGATCTGTTGAAAAATACGAACAAAAAGTAGTTTTTTATTTCTTCCTCCAAAATTAATAAATATTATTTTATTATTTTAACTATTATTTTATTATTTTCTTTAGGAGGCTCATTTTAGACCTCAAATTTCCTCTAATAAGTTGATAATCACAAGTCCTTAATGTGCTCTTATGGCCTTGACGACTATTAATGTGAATGAAAGTAAATATTTTAATGGTGAGTTAACTATATTTTGCTAATATGATAGATGAGTGTAAGTGGATGCAAGTTAACAACGATTTTATTAATGATCTAACATGTCTTATATATAATAATATTAACATGTTTGGTTTGTTTAGTTAATAAATAAAAAAATTAAAGAGGAGTTTGGCTATGTTACAAATGGTATCAAAGCAGGTTCTCAACACTAAGACCTAATGAACTCGCTTACATACAAGTATGTGTGAACTTTGTGAAGAAATGATTATTTGAAGACAATATTTTTTGTTTATTTATCGACATGCATGTTATAGAAAGGCTATTGCTTAATGTTATGATTGTCAAAGTACATAAACTAGGTTGCTTAGGAACATGTGTTGGAATGTGTGTTAAGCAAGTTTACATAGATTTGAATGCATAATAAATGTAGGAAGAGTGAAGTTTTTCTGAAGATAGACAATGTAATATGTTTGGTTTCATTAGGTTGTGAATATTTGTGAATGAGGAAATGAATACAATACAATGCTAACAATGGTTTAAATTGGTGTACCTATGTAAGGCATGTTTGTGCTATTTTACATACATAATATTGAGTAAAGTGAAAGTCTATTTGAATCATGTTGAAATTTTTTCTTTAAATGTTAAGTGCATGGTACTAGCACATCAAGTTTAGGATGCTGAATGGAAGACATGATGAAGTAAATTTAGTGGTATCACTAAAAGTTTAATGTAAATTCAAGCTTAAAGAAAATGACGCATTGAGATTATGCAAAAGGAAAGAGTTTATGAGCATTCAAAAAGTAACTTCCTATTATATTTAACAGTTTGCTTTATGAGATTATGATGTAAATAATTTATGGCAAGAAATTGTGAGTAAAGAATTCAGGTACACACGGTTGCAAGAAGTACCGCCACGTGGGAATCAATAAGAAAAGTGAGGACAAAGGATAAACTCCTCGATGGAAAAAATAACATCTAGAATCAATATGACTCCTTGATTATTATGAATGGTTAGCAAGATGTTATCATTTGATAAAACAATTTCATATATGGCAAGACGTAGTTTAGATAACTTGATATGTCGATAATATACTTTGTAAGAATTTTTGAAAAATTCTATTGAAGTATTTGAGTATGGTAACTGTAGATTTTTTTAGAATGATTAGTCGTGTACATGCATAGATACTAGAAGTATCAAGTTATGCATAGTGACAATGCATTATTTAAGCATATTGGATGTGTAATGTTGTTAATTAAGTCCTGGAAAACTTAGATAAACATGTCTTGATGTTGAGCGGGTAAGCTCGAGAGCATCAAGATTATTGAATTACCATGTTGATATGGTGTTGAGCCAGTGGGATCAAGAACATCAAGTATGTTCAGAATTGTTAAAAGTTTGATTTGATGTGGAGTTGGTGGGATCTGGAATATCGAGTATAAGTGATGATCATGATATTTCATGGATTCAATGTTTATTCTTGAAAAAGTATTAAATATATGTCATTATGATTGCCAGTGCCTTGAGGGTATTACATGCAATGAACTATGGAAATTCCAATCAGACCATAACTTAAGAACTAAACATAAATTTATGAAACCTGTAATAAGAAAATAAACTTAGCAAAATCAAGATTAAACAAATAAATAGTAATGAAACTTTTGAGTTGATCATAGGGGACGCCATGGGTTATAAGGCTCTTAAACTTTAAAAAAAAAATCTACATTAAAAGTTAAATTATAGAGACGAACATGTAGATATTAATTACTCAGTAATTGTAAATAAATTATTGTATGGTTATGAGTAACCTTGCTGTGAATAGACATAAATTTCATATAAGTTAATTGTAAACCTTTTACGCATCCCTAAAGAGACAAGTTGCCAAATGATGAAAGGTTATTACTGGCCAAGAAAGTCCTAGGCATATATAAAAATAAAAAGCATGCATAAGGGGGGAAATAAACCCTTTCCCTTTGAATAAAAAAAAAAAAAGAGCTTCGAGGCTTTGCTTTCATTGAGTTATCAGGATCTGTGGTAAAGAAGAGATATCAGTATTTGTGAGATAAAAGTGAGCTACCATGCTATATGTAACTTTGTGTGAGATATTAGGCTCTGTGTGGTTATGTGTGAGCAGTTAAGTGCAGGGAAACTAGAGAGTCATCATTCTTTGAGAAACAAAGCTCATAGGCTCTGAGAGATTTTAGGCTCTAGATAGTAAGTTTCCCTATGGTATTTGGTGGCATTTGAATAGTAAACACTAACAAGTTTGAATATGAATTATAAAGGAAACAAATAATGATAATAATAAACAAAAAAACCTGAATTTGAATTGATAAAGTTAGAAATCAAACCTTAATTAAAAGGTAAAACTCCTCCTATATTGGATGATTTGGACTAAGTACTTGGTATTGAGCTTGCAGGCTTAGGAGAATTAGAGATGCCGAGCTCTATGTTATTCAAGCTTTCATGCTCTATAAAGTTAGAGATTCCAGGCTCTTAGAGCTTTCAGACTCTTTGTAGGAGATACACCCGAGAGCTATAAAAAATCGATGAAGGGTATCGTCTTTGTGTTGGATGAAAAAAATATATACAGTTTGAGGAGGCCTGCATGTGAACTAGTATTTTTGTGAGGAGATGAATCTCATGTATATATGCATGCCAAAACTTCTAAAAGAAAATTCTAGTCAAGAAATGCTTGGAACATCAATGATATATAAGAGGTATGTGTGTGAATAATATTTTTGGTATTTTATGCACCATGATATGATGAAGATTAAAGCATTTGTTGTTATGAGGTGAATCCTTGTGTGAAAAAATATAAAAGGTTTGTTGCTATGTGCATTGGTAATGTTGTTAATTAAGATATGTTTCAAATATGCAGAAAATTATGAATATCCACATGTTATAATAGTTGAAATGATTATTTATGTTGCCAAGCAAAGTGAAAGTGATTAAAGGTACTTTGGAAGAAGGACCACTATACCATAGGTATGAACATAAGGTTGAATATGGAAATTTATGTGTCATGAAACATATGCATAGATGATTCTATTTAGATAAAGAATTTTTGTGGTTAACAATGTTCCAAGTGCATCTAGAGAGTAAGACTAAGTTTTAAGTAGTTGATATGAAAAATAAAAGAAAAATGTTACAATGAAACATTCCTATTTATGCTTCTTTCCATTTAACAAGGATCATATGTATGCATATGTTTTGAGATAAATGTTGGAAACAACTTGTTATGTTTGTGAAAAGGATAGGTTGAGACAGAAAAGAACTTTGAAGATATCAAAAGAAATGCCAAGGAAAACAAATATAAATGAAGTTCAATATAACAAGATACAAAGGCTTGAAAGATGCCAACAACGAGGATGGTGTACCTTTAAGGGGGGGAGTATGAAACATCCCTGGTAAAAGCATTGTAAGTAATGATTATTTATTTTCCTAAGTTGTGAATTGCTTTAGTAGGCTTAGGAGACTGAGGGATTTAATCAACTGAATGAAATGGGGTATGAATCCACTAGGGTGGGGAAGAATGGTTATAGATCCTTGATTTTATGACATTATTCATCTTGGTGGCATGGGTACCTAATCGAAAGCAGATTGTGGGTGCACTAGGTGTGCACTTAAGCTAATAAGTGTCGATAACGGTCGAATAATTTACCAACTGTCGTAAGGATTTAATGTTAGAAAATAGGACTACAGAGCAATAACAAATATACAATTAAATCAATAAACAAGATGCAAAACACATTAAAACATTATAGAGAGACACAGATATAACACGGTTCACCCAAATGATGGGCTACATCCGCAAAGAAATTTCCAGTCCTTTTATTACAGTCCAGAAAGATGAAGGGACACACCCTATAGCAAAACCGCTGCACTTCCTCTTCAGGCTCTCACAATCTCTCTTCCAATACAATACAATACAATACCATACTCAGTCGTTTTACAATGCTTTCTTTTATAGAGGAAATACAATGGGAAAATTCTAGGGTTAACCCAATACCATGGGTCTGCAATACTGTTGGCCAACACACATCCCAAAAAAAAATCTTGGGGGCTCCGCCCCCGAACCCCAAGGCAGGGGGAATGAGTGTATAGTACACCTGGGTTACAAACATGACTAAATAATATCTCTAGATATTGAAGATTAGGCTCCACAACCAACATTTAACAAATTCCTATGACCTATATATTAACTTAAGAGTGATTCTTATAAATCTTATTAAGTAAAACTAAGGACTTAACCGAGATATCATTAATAATTTAGTCTCAATAATGATGCTAAGATTCTATTTTTAAGCTAGTAATAGGAAAATAAGTACTTTAATAGAAGTTAATGTTTCAATTGCTTGTGAGCAAATAATGAGTTTTTACCTAGAATAAGGCTAATTGTTATTATGATGAAAATCCCTTTCAAAACTAAATATTATAATTACATTTTTAAGCTTCATCTTATAGGGTGGAAAGAACCTCGGGTTTCCCATTCCAAAGAATTATATTACAATCACTTTAAATATAAGGGGGTGAAGGATAAATTTATTCAATTATCATTTGTAAATATTTATATTATAATGCATCAACAAGTTCTCAATTATTGTTAACAATAAAATTGTTATTTGTACAAACCTAAATACGAAAAAGGTTCATTGTATAAATATAATCCATGAATTTATTCATAGGATATGGACAAAACTAAAGGAAGAAATATTTAATAATAAAATTATTAAGAAAGTGGAAGTACTTTATAATTATATGACATTACTATGTATTTGTTTCAGGTACTCTCTCTGCTCCATTGGATTTCTGAGTTCTCCAAAGATAAAGATTATAATGTATTTCGGCCATCGTTTCCCTCTGACCTCACACGTTAGGGGGCATCTGTTATCCACCTGAATGGCACCTCTCCATCCGAGTGCCGACATCCCTCATGTTGGTGCCGACATCCCTCATGTTGGCACACAAAATGACATTTATGGATTGAGGGTTGCCCAAAACACTATAGATGGGCTCATTATGAACTACATTCATCATCCATCCAGCTGGTTATTTTTACCCTTTAGCTATGTCAAGTCATGTACACGAATCTCTATATATGCAACTCGCGTGTTGTACGTGAGTCTCAGTTGTTGCATGTCGCGTATAGATGTATACGCGGGTTACCCTTAGAGCAACTCGTGGGTCATACACGAGTTGCCAGTTTTGATACCCACGTATATCTACCTCTGGCATTAAAAATAAAAATACACGATTACTTGAGATTAGTTAAGCATTTAACCTTAATCTCCTTAACTGTCTCAACCTCCTCAACCTTCGAAACTGCCTTATTTCACCTAGTATAAATACAGGCCTTGGGGAGGGTGTTGATCACATACACTTGGAGAGAAAAGTTATGCTGGTGGAGTTTATATAGAAGTCTTTGGAGTAGTGGAACTCAGAATCCTTTGGTTGCAAAGGAGTCCTTGTCTCAGGTGTTGGGTTGTAATATGAACTCTTTCATTATTGTTAATAAAGAGAATCCTTCTTCCATATGTGTCTTGAATGTATCTCATATATTGTGGTTTGGTAAATGTTTATGTTTCAGAATTCGGTATATGATTTATCTAACCTGTTTATATATATGAATCATCTTGTATTTGGAAGATTGAATCTTGACAAGTGAAGGAGAAAGCATCCCTGAAGACTTTGGAGGAGAAGCAGAGTGGAAGAGGACAAGCTAGGATCAACCGTCGTGTATCGGGTGAGTCTTTCCTATCCTCCTATTTCCTTTACTGCACTCTAGAGTCAATTGTCTGCAAGTTTATTGAGCATGTTGGTAACCCCAGACCTTTGGTTATAAGGTGTTTATTCATGTACAACAGAACTGGAAACTCCGCTGGGGAGCCCAGACTGCTGTAGGTTGTTTCTGTCACCCCTAACCAGTCTTTGCTTTGAATTTTGTGTGTGGTCTGTTATCCTGGTTCATACTTGTCACAGTATTTGAAAGTCTTGTGGATTTTTCTTTGTTCTTGAGAAAATTTTGTACCTGTACGCGGGTTTCTCTTCTACACAGTTGCGTACAGATCCCTTCATACACGGGTTTCTCTCTTGGACAGTCGTGTATAGTACGCGGGTTGCCCTTCTATACAATCGCGTACAAGCCTAGAAATAGGGATTTTTTAGAATTGGGTTCGCTTGTCCCTCTCTTTGTGAAATTCCTGTTTGTTAGTTGGCTTTCTTTAAGAATGTCATGTTGTTTGTCTGAAGGCCTTTGGTGACTACACTTTGTGCTTTTTCGAAAGCCCTTGAGTTTCTTTTGCTTGGATTATTTTTTGTTTGCATGCTGAAGTAGCTTGGCCTGTTTTGGTTATAGGGTGAAGTGTCTCTGTCCAGATCAGTGATCAAGGTCTTGGGCATTGTTTCTCCAGTCTGTCTTTTGATAGTAATTGGTTATCACTTGCCTTTATGAGTTTACAGTGATTGTTGTCATTGTGTGCACCCAAGCTAGGGTTCCTAGCCTTCCTTTGTTGGTTGATTCTTGGTTCTTGTAGCATGTTTTAATTCAGTTTGTTGGCTTTATACAGTTTATTAGATCGAATTTTACTCAAGTATAGTGCATTTTAGGTGCATGGTAGAGTTTGAGCATTTTTAAAAGTGAAAAGAAAACATTGTCAAGCTTTTTGCATAAGTAGTGTTCATTTCAGTTTAAGAATATAATCTCGAAAACTACAAAAAACATAGGCTTAGTTTCTTTTATCGTTTGCATTCAGTTAATCAATATATATTTGCAAAAAAGAAAAAGAAGTTTGCTTTCATAGTGGTAATTTGCTTCTAAAAATACACCTTTACTTCTATTTATTTCTTATCGAGTCAAAAACACCATAAGTGCATCACTCCATTTCCTTCTGAGTAAGAAACAACCCTTTAAAATGAACGCATAATTAAAATTTACTAGTAATTTTTTGTTTTTAGGGGCCTTTCACCTACTAGCTTAGGCTAGACTTGCAGGATAGGAAGTGTAAACTTCCCACAAGTTATAAAACTTAGACGTAGTGGAGCTTTATTTAGGTAAATCCTTGACTTTATTGATTGTATCTGGGAAGCTCCTCTCAAACGGGAGTCAAGCACGAGGCCACGTGGAGGCTTGGACAGAGGAGATAACCCTTCGAATCCTTGTCAAAGCGTAGATTAGGACTTTTACGCATCTGGGGATTCTGTCCTAGACAGAGTTTCGGGCTCAGCTACCCTGCCCATGCGTATGAGTTAGGCTTGCGACTGTCTCCCCAAACTGTTGGTATAGCTAAGGTAGCCTTTAGTCTCTTGAATTTTAGGGTTCATACCTAGGTAAATCGGAAGGCTATTTCTAGTTCACCTTGAACAGGCTTGGAAGGTAACCCTTGTTGAAAGTGTAGAAGGGAGGTTGGGTGATTCCTCCACTTGTGCCTAAGAACCACTTCAAGGACACCAAGTAATCGTTCATCATCTTTCTTCGGGAAAGTACATCTTTTACCCTGGTTTGATTGTTTGAGGCTTTAGGACTTTTATAGTGTATGCTTTATGTTTTTGCCTGTGTTTAGTTGGCCTTAGGGTGTGATTTGTCAAATTTTCAATCATGGAGGACCAACCTTTTAGAAGGTCAAGAAGGTTGAGAAACCTTCCTCCTCTCGTCACATTGGAGCCTCCACCTCCACTCCAAAGGCGGAGATTGGACACTGACGGTTCATTTGAACCGGTAGGAATAAGTGAAGTTCTTGGTGAACCAAAACTTATAGCTAACCATTTTGATCTTGATACATTTGAGATAGAAGAATTGCAGACTGACGAGTTTGTAAGAAATTTTAACACCCCCTTGATTGATTTAAACGATCATGTGATCATTCAGGTTAGACCTTTTGATTCACCTGTATTAGGTGTCCCTGTGGGTAGGATCATGTCTTCTGCGGAAGAAAGTCCTTTTGTGTTCACCTCAGCCGTTTCGGTTGAAGGGGTACTACCTACCCCGGTAAGTGCCCCTAGATATAGTCTACCTTCTACATCTTTCACTCTAGCGAGCCGGGTGGTTCAACCACCGGTTCACTCAAACCTAGCAGGTACTTCTGGCGACATGGTTACTGAGATCCCCAGTATACCTACTATTCCTTCTTCCTTTCCATATACTACCCAGAGTGGTCCGGTAGGATCCTCGGCGTTTGTCCAAGGATTTCCTTGGAATGGGGGCCACATTCCCCCATCCAGTCCATACATAGGTCCATCACCTTTCTATGTAGGAGTGCAGTTTGGGAACAATACCTCTGATGGGCAAAGTTTCCAAACTCTGATTTTGGTCCCATTCACGAGATCTCCCTTTTCGTTGTTCAGCGGAGGGATACTGGCTCCTATCTTTCAAACCCCTGCTTTTATGGGGACAGCCCGAACTTCTTATACTGCACCTCCCACACACAATCCTGTGGCTTACGGATGGAATCCGTTTCAGAGTAATCTTCCCACTTCGCAACCGGTGGCAGGGGGAAACCCCACTTTTACCCATGGGCATTCGAGGGCAAGTCCCTCTAATCCCCAAGCTGGCACATTTAGTACCCTGGTTCGACCCAAACTTCCTTTCCTGGCAACTTTAAATTTTCCAGATTTGTCAAAATTGATGAATGACCCGGTGAAGCATGACCCCTTGTGGCCACCTGTTCCCACCAAATTTCCATCGTACATCCCTAAGTTCGAAGAAAAAGTTGGTGAAGATCCTGGGGCTCATGCCACCACATTCCATTTATGGTGTTCTTCAAATTCGCTGAATGAAGATTCAGTTAGGTTGAGGCTGTTCCAGAGAACCTTGACAGGTACCGCGGCAAAATGGTATATTGAATTTCCTTCTGCTGCTTTCAATAGTTTCTGAGACTTGGCTAGTGCATTTCTTAGCCACTTTCAGCTTCCGGTCTGATATGATTTCGGAATGGACTTGTTGTCTACTTTTAGAAAAAACAAGGCTACCCACATCTCGGATCATATCCAAGAGTGGAGAAGGTGAAAGAGCCTTATAAAAGCCACTATTCCTCCTGAGTTCCTTTTAGAGTGGTTCCTTAAATCCCTGTTACCATACATATCTAAGGACGTATCCACCTCAGGAGTGACGAATGAGGAAGAAGCCATACTCAGGGCCCAGCAACTGGATTTGATTTATTCACAATTTGGGATCTTGTATGAGATTATCCCTGAGGCACCGAGGCCTATGCACGATGCGGAGAAGCCTAAGCCTGGACCCCATGTTAATGGTGTGGTTGGGTCTGTTAACTCTCCCACCATAGAATCTTTGGCTAAGCAACTTCATCAGTTGTTTGTCAAGCAGTCTATGGCGGAGGCAGCAAAGGATTCCCCCTCCCTCCAGAGTGCAAATGTTTTTGCACAAACCTCTCAGAAGGGCAATTAGTAGCCCAGCAGGAAGAAAAAGAAAGGTAAGAAGGGAGAGGGAAACCAAAACAAGAAAAAGCCCGCAAACAATGCTGATGGGGGCAAGAAAGAAAAGAAGAAGGTCAAGTTCCCGTGTAAGTTGTGCCATGAGGACCACCTTACTCACCTTTGTCCCCTTATGGATCAAGCCCAGAAGTTGCTTAAAGCTCAACAACCGGCTGTCCTGAAGGATCCTTTTCCCCAAGGATAAAAATCTGCTTCAGCTTCTAACGTAGCAGGGGGCACTCAAACTGCCCTTGACCCAAACTATATCAACATGGTTCAATCTTCAACTTTGTTGCAGACAAGGAACAAAAATTATGAGAAAGAGACTCCTGAAAAGCGTAAAGCTGTAGGTGAAACTTCTAACCCTCTCACAATAGAGAAACCTGCTGAAACTATGCCGAAGATACCGAAAGGTGTCTTCAAGAAGACCTTGCATAACCCTAATGCTAGGGCTGCTTCAAACTACTCTGTGGTTGAAGATTTAGCTCAAACCGCGTGTGCAATGTCAGCTTTAGAGGTGTTACAGAGTTGTCCTGCTCAGTGGGATTCCCTTTTAGCAGCTTTAGGCAGTATGGACTCTTCGAGTCTCATGGCGAAATTTCATTTATCTGATGTTAAAATTTGTCTGCCTTACCATGTAGCCTTATCAATAGATTTCGTCCATGGTGGTAAGACCATTGGAAGGGCAGTTGTTGATGAGGGGGCTTCTACATGTGTTATGTCCTTGACCTGTTGGAAATCTCTTGGATCCCCAGAGCTGGTCCCACCAAACACTTTGCTTACTGCTTTTGATGGAAGATCCTTTCGTCCACATGGTATCCTACCGACTTTTGAAATTAAGTTGGCAGGCAAAGCAGTGTCTGTTGAAGTAGAAGTGATTGATGCTCCTTTGGACTACAATCTGCTTTTGGGAAGGAGTTGGACTTATGCGATGTCTACTATTGTGTCAGTCGTTCTTTGTGTAGTGGTTTTTCCACATGAGGGAAAGTTGATTACTATTGACCAACTTGATTTTACCTGAAAAGGCCGTTTAGAGTCTAATGAGTCCGTTGTGCCATTGGTTGATCAGGTCAAACCTGCTGCACAGAGATTGGGGGCTAGAATGTCCACATCACTGATGGGCACATTTGATCTTCCAGCCCCAGTAAATTATATGGGTTCTACTAGTGCGGGGAAGTCCCTAGCTACGGTTGTTGATAGGACTGATCCTTGGGTTCTCCCAACCCCCCACGAATCGAAAGTGCCCTTATCGACAGTGGAGGTCGCTTATCAAGCTATCACTCAAGCCACTATTGATCCCATTCCAGATCCTCTAACAGTCTCGAAAGATCTGGAAGAAGTCTATTTGCCCGTATGGGCGAAAAACTCTTGGCATTTTATAGATTGTTTAGACATGGTTTTACCTTCCGATGAAGCTATTCTGGAATACATGAGTGGATGAGATAAGATTTGTGAGGATATTCATCATCGATCCTATTTTCTTCCAGAACTAAGCAGAATAGAAAACCAAGAGTTTCGCTTGAGACTGTCAAAAGATGTTGATATACCTATCAATCCCTTGCCTAGGGAAGGAATGTTTGCTGAGGGGAATATGGAAAATATTTCCGCCACTATACCTATTAACATCTCTGCAAACCCTGATGTCATGGAAAATATATACATAGGTACAAATTACTCTCCTGAAGAGATTGCCATCTATACTGCCCTTTTTAAGGAATTCCGCGATGTCTTTGCCTGGTCATATGAGGAGATGCCAGGCATAGATCCATCGATTGTTGAACATGAAATCTGAACATATCCTGATGCCAAGCCAGTTCAACAAAAGTTAAGACCTGTTAACCCGCGCAAAGCGGCGGCTGTGAAAGTTGAAGTTGAAAAGCTGTTGAGGGCTGGTTTTATATATCCCATCGCTTTGACAGAATGGGTATCCAACCCTGTTCCTATTGATAAGAAGCAAGGAACTATCCGCGTTTGTACAGACTTTAGAGACCTCAATAAAGCCTATCCTAAGGACAACTATCCCACACCTTTTATAGACCAGATTATAGATGCTTGTGCGGGAAGTGAAGTGTTCTCGTTTATGGATGGTTTCTCCGGATACAATCAAATTCAAATTAAACCAGAAGACCAACATAAAACTGCTTTCATTTGTCCTTGGGGTACCTTCGCGTACAAGAAAATGCCCTTTGGATTGAAAAATGCTGGGGCAACCTTTCAACGGGCTATGAACTTTGCTTTTCATGACATTAAAGCCATTGTCGAACCATACCTTGATGATCTACCCGCACATTCTCGTAAGAGGATCCAACATCCAAATCATTTACGGTTGATATTTGAAAGATGCAGATATTATAAAATTTGCTTGAATCCCCACAAGTGTGTATTATGTGTCAAGTCAGGAAGATTACTCGGATTCATTGTCTCTAGTAGAGGCATTCAGGTGGATCCTTTGAAAGTTGAGGCCATTGTAAATCTGCCTCCTCCTCGTTCTCTCAGGAAACTTCAAAGCTTGCAAGGAAAGTCTAATTTTCTTCGACGTTTTATTGTTAATTATGCCAAGATCACTAAAGGTTTCATGCACTTGCTTAAAAAAGACACCCATTTGTATGGGATGAAACCGCACAACTTGCATTCGAGGCATTCAAAAAATCTTTGCTGTGGCACCCTTATTACGTCCACCAGATTATTCTAGGGATTTTATATTATATTTGGCTGCGTCGAAGTCGACCATTGGGGTATTACTAGTCCAGGAGGACGATAAGCTTGTAGAGCATGTCGTTTATTATCTTAGCTGTGCTTTGGCCGGACCTAAGCTTAGATACTCCCACGTTGAGAAATTAGCCTTAGCAGCTGTTTATGCTGTGCAGAGGTTACGTCACTACATTTTACTGAGGACTACCACGGTAGTGGCGAATGTGAATTCGTTCCAATATGTTTTATCCCGACAGATCGTTGGGGGAAAATTTAACAAATGGATAGTCATTCTTCAAGAGTTTGACTTGGATTTCCAATCCGCTAAGTCTAAGAAGTCCTTAGTTTTTGCTGAACTTATAGCATAATTTCCTACTAAAGAAGATGTAGTGGTTGAGGATGACTCATTCCTAGATGAGCACATCTTCTTGATAGCCACCTCTGATCCTTGGTACGGAGATATTCTTATATATCTCTAGACTTTGAAGTACCCTGCAGCTTCCTCAAGGGAGGAACGACGTAAATTACGCCTTCATGGCAAGAACTACCTCATTATAGGAGATACATTATATCGAAGAGGGGTAGATTCCATTTTGCGTCGTTGCCTTACTCATGAGGAAGCGGATATTGTCCTGAATGATTCCCATAGCAGAGCATGTGGGGGTCATTTATCTGGGTTAGCAATGGCCCAGAAGATATTGCGTGCCAGTTATTTCTAGCCCACGATCTTTAAAGATTGTGTGGAAGCAGTGAAGCACTGTCATCCATGTCAGTTTTACACCAGGAAAATGCGGTCACATCCTGCTCCGTTATTTCCCATTGTCTTGGTAGGCCCCTTCATGAAATCAGGGATTGATTACATGACATGCAACCCAGCCTCAACTGGGGGGCATAAATACATCATTGTCGCTGTTGACTATTTTATGAAATGGGCAGAGGCAATGCCTACTTTCAGAGCCGACGGGGAAACAACAACTTTCTTTGTATTCAATCAGATTATCGCACGGTTTGGTATACCCAAAGTGATTGTCACTGACCATGGCAGTCATTTTCAAAATAACATGATGACGAAACTGACTACCATGCTTGGATTCAGACAAGAACATTCTTCTCCATATTATCCGCAAGCAAATGGTCAAGTTGAGGCTGTCAACAAAACTTTAAAAACTATCCTTAAACGTACAATTGATGCAACCCGCTCTAACTGGCACATCATGTTATATCCTGCTCTTTGGGCCTACTAAACTAACGTAAAGACTACTATGGGTTTTTCCACTTTCCAACTCGTCCATGGAGTGGAAGCAGTTACTCCGATTGAATGTGAAATCTCATCTCTAAAGATAGCCATTCATGTGTTACCTGATACGACTGAGCTTGAGGAACGTCTGGTACATTTAGAACACCTTGATGAACAACGTAGAGATGCACTGACTGCTAATCAGGATCATAAAAATAGGGTTAAAACTCAATATGATAAATCGGTCAAACCGAGGGTTTTCTCTGAAGGAGAACTTGTCTTGCTTTGGGACCAAGATAAAGAACCTCTGGGGGCAGGAAAATTCAAGGCTATGTGGTTAGGACTCTATGTTGTGTCAAAAGTATTGAGTAAAGGCGCATATGAGTTAGTTGATTTTGATGGGAATAAGCCACTTGAGCCTAGAAATGGGCTCTACCTAAAGAAGTACTATGCTTAGGCTTAGCACTTTTTCTTGTATTTTTATTGTATGTATTTTTTATGTACATTAGGTTGTCAATTTTGTTTTTTATACTATCTGTTGGTTGTTGCAGATGTCTTCTGAATGGTATATAGGGTTCGCTGATGGCGCCAGTCGTCACACTTGTAACCTAGCTTTGGCAACATGGGTTATTTACTTTCCCTCAGGACAGCTTGTTGCCGCGGGAGGTGCTTGTCTAGGTCTTGCCTCTAATAATGTTGCTGAGTATAGGGCTGTAATTTAGCTCCTATGGGATTCTTTGTCACATGGCATCACCCAGCTTGAGGTCCGTTTGGACTCTCCGTTGGTAGTTTCCCAGCTCAGTCGAGCTTATCAAGTATGAAATCCTATTTTATTACGTCATTTCATGCAAATTCGTTTATTGAAAAGACATTTTGAGGTTATTACTTTCAATCATATTCCACGAAATCAGAATTCATTGATTGATGCATATGCTAATTACATTTTAGATTGGCATCTCACACATATTTTATAAATATATACAACAAACATATGAAAAACATTTGTAAATAAATTGACAACAAACACCAATATATATATGTAAAATATCTATCCATAGATAGGTCAAGTATGATCCTCAGATCCCGTCATATACAAAATGTACAAAAATGTGGATCATATCCATCAAAATTTCCTAGAACTAAGCAGGACTGCCTTGGTCCCCATGGTCCCTCTGCACTCTGGCTTCCTCATCCTCCTTGGCTTCGGCAGCCTCCACCGCCTCTATGTATACGAGCACTGCTCTAACCACTCGTCTGAAAAGACGTAGCCAAACTGGTGGAACTCCAACCACGAAATCCTGCATGGTTGTTGGGATATTCTCTATCCGTAAAGTAGGTACTCGTTGGGCCATCCTGGCCAGCTTCCCCTCTAGTACCCTGATCAATCCTAGATCCTCGCCTACAACAGGACGAACGAACATGCGAGGGTGCCCTTCAGGGTGGACCGGTCCAATATCTGCATTTTGACACATTTATAGGATTAAGACTTGTACATATGTATATATCTATCATTTGAAAAATTCATAAAAATTTGAAAATGATAAAATTTAAAAATTACTTACCTAGCTCTCCCCATGTTCCTCCTGGAGGGAGGACAAGGTCGGGGTCACCTCGGAAGTCCATCCCGGCATATGGAAACTGCTCCAATGCCGGTAGTTGTCGTTCCCACCAAGTATAAAAATCATCATCATATACGTTGTGTACTAAATCTCCTCCTCCTTGACGGAGGAATATTTCTCCCCACCTACTCATCCTAGGCTGACGTGGAGATCTGATCGGTAGAGGTATGGCAGGGCTCAATGCTGGCACTCTCTCTCGAAGAAGGCCACTAATATGCTAGCATAGCCAAAGTTTTTCCACCTTCCTCTCTTGCAGTCGAATAGTTGTCTCCTCATGATGGGAACAACTCCCGAACACCAATCATAGAGAGCACCTCGAAAACAGTCAACTGCCAGCCTCATTTGGTTCCTTGTGGCCAAATGTAAAGATGAAGATCCTGAAATTCTCATGGTGGTGCTAGCAAGTACCTGTAAAGTGAAGTCTCGGATATGTACAACAGGAATGCAGGTCCCTCTCTTTTGAGTACCCGATGTGCAAAACACATCTATATAGTTTTGGACACTTAAGGGGTCACCGCCCCTACCAGTGCCCTCTAAGTTCACCAGTGCTCCTCGTCGTGACAGCCTGGTAATGAAATATATGTCTTCAGTGGTAATCTCCAAGGTTTCACCCTGTAGGTTGAACATCCCCAGGTCATGATCCCAATAATTTACCATGAACTCCAGTATGCAGACATTGGCCCGCATGGGTGATGTACAAAAGAATTTCAGTAGCCCACTGGTTCGCAATGCCTGTATTGTGGGTGCACTTTGGAGTGCTGCTTGGTCCATTATTTCGTGCTCCCTTTCCCTCCATTCCAGAACCATCTTTTACCTAGCAAAAACGAGCACTTTGAATCAGTATTTCCTTCTCAAAATTCATAAAATTTTGACTATTATTAGCCTTTTTTCCTCCACGCAGTACACATGACTGTCTAGTTAGACATGTCGCGTACTGTACGCGACTGTCTAATTAGGCAACTCGCGTATAGAACGCGTGTATGCGAGTTTTCATATAGGCAACCCGTGTATGCGTCGTGCTACAGTTCAGGATGCTTTTAAATATGGAATTCAAACTCAAACTTGATATTTTCTTGGATCAAAATGAAGAGCTCAGGGTGTAGGCTTACCTGCAACTGGCGGATTTCGATTTTGTTGGTTCAATTGTCCACAATGATCGAACGAAGGTAGAAGGTAAAACTTGCTTTTTATGGCTCAAAAGTTCAAATGGTGAGTTTGTTTTGATTTTTCAACTATTTATAGCAATTATATTTCTTTAAGTGGGTATTTTTATATAGTTTGAAATGTCAATCAACTAATACCATACTTCTTTGTGCCTTGGAACAGGTTTTTCACCTTTACAAAATCTTGTTGCTCCAATAGGGTGGTTTTGTCATTTCCAATACATTTTTGGCATCTTTATCCAATCCACATTAACCTTAGTATTCAACATTTTTCCATAGACTATGGTATTCTAAGCCATTAGTTCCCTATTTCTACCATTGTTCTTCCGTGGATAGGACCCTTTTTCATGAGTATCCTTCTTATATGCCTATGTCATCCTTTGGTACTCATGCCGCAACTGTTTCAGGTTTAGGGTTATCCTCTTAGCTATTCTTCACGTCAAATAGAGCTTCTTTTGAATCTCTTTTTACAAGTTATCCCTTTATAGGAATCCCCTCCCTTATGAAGTTTCTTTAGGCCCAGGTCTGACTCCTTCAAAACAGAATTGACTGCCGAGTTAACTCGTCCGTTCAAGCTCGTTAAGAATATGTGAATAGGCATTCGCATTGGTGGTAGGTTATCTCTTTCTCGGACCATGCGGAATAATACGAGAAAGGATCATTCTCTTTTCTTTTGAATTGAGAAGAGTATTCTCAGGTATAGGTTTATCACTTTTCCAGGCCTGAGGGACTAAATTTATGGAAAAGGAACACCCGGTTTGAGCTTAGTTTTCTCTTTTTCGTGCTCTGGACCTAAACATGAAAAAGATTCTGAGTGTACTTTGTGTCTTTGTCATGCTCGTTAAACACTTAAGAACAAAGCAACGAGTTTATTGTTGTAAGCCCCATTTCTTGTAACCAAATGGATCTTTCCGAGTGATCTTGCTTTCCTTCATACTCGTAAAACTCAAGCTATTTTATGTTGTTTTGGAAGGAGGGTTGGGTAGGTGGTAATTTAACCTTTTTCGGACCTCCCTAACTAAGTACGAAAAAGGTCCACCTTTTCTTCTTCAGAAGTTAAGAGAGTTCTTTTGTGGTGTGTTTTATACTTTTTCGGCCTTAGGAGACTAAATTGGATGAAAAAGGACCCCCCTGGAGTCTTCTTTGGAGTTTTCAGACTCTCTAAATGTGAAAACACCAACTGAGCATGTACTAGTTCGGGCTCATTAAATCCATGAATCAGTGACACTATCAAGAATTATTTTCCCGTCTCTTCAAGCTTGTTAAAAAATGAAGAGGGAACCGAGTTTACTTTCTTGGATTCATTAAAATTTAACAGGGAAGGTAAGGAAGAAGTTTTCTCTTGTTTTCAGTAATGGCAGCATGTCCTCCTTGAACATATCACTCTTTGTTTTCCGATATCCATGTTTCAGTGTCCACTTTTGTTCAACTATTACTTTGAGTTTGTTACTCCTCTTGTCCATTATACCTGGGGAATCTGATAATGTCTCCTACATGAAAGATAGGTCTAGTTGTTCTATCTATAAGTTATACGCTACCTTGGGTCATCTCTGTGTTGTGCTCATTGTTCAAGGACTTTACCCAATGTCTGATCTATAGCTTGATCCCATCATTGTTATATCTGTTATCTATTGTGTCTTCCTTCTTTTTCCCAGTTCCTAGTCACTCTTGTGATCTGTTGGAGGATCTGTTGCCTTCCTTATCACAGCCTGGTTCCATTTTAGTACTTTCTGATGACGACAACCTAGAGTTTTGAAGATTGTACCTCAGGATTCACTTTTATCATTGGTGAATTCCTTTTCTTTAGTTGTCAATTATTCCCTATTGATTGACAAACTGTTGAATCCTTTCCATGTTCGACTTCAGCTTACCCTTATTCACATGGCTTGGATTGTACTGGTTCTTTGGGATCCTTTATGAAGACCTTAGTTCCTCACCTATGGACTAAGTTGCGCAAGATTATATTCTATTCATATACACAGCTTCCAGATCTTTGAAGACTCATCATTATTGTATATTGTGGCTTCGATCCACCTTTGTGATATATGTGGTTTTATACCCGTATCATATGATGTACTCAAATATTGTAAAGGAGCTAGTGTTCCAGTAAATTGAACATAGCATCCTCAGATGTAACTTTGTATATGACATTACTATGTATTTGTTTCAGGTACTCTCTCTGCTCCATTGGATTTCTGAGTTCTCCAAAGATAAAGATTATAATGTATTTCAGCCATCATTTCCCTCTGACCTCACACATTAGGGGGCATCTGTTATCCACCTGAATGGCACCTCTCCGTCTGAGTGCCGACATCCCTCATGTTGACACACAAAAGGACATTTATGGATTGAGGGTTTCCCAAAACACTATATATGGGCTCATTATGAACTACATTCATCATCCATCCAACTAGTTATTTTTACCCTTTATCTATGTCAAGTCATGTACGCGACTCTCTATATATGCAACTCACGTGTTGTACGTGAGTCTCAGTTGTTACATGTCGCGTACAGATGTATACGCGGGTTACCCTTAGAGAAACTCGTGGGTCATACATGAGTTGCCAGTATTGATACCCACATATATCTACCTTTGGCATCAAAAATAAAAATACGCGATTACTTGAGATTAGTTAAGCATTTAACCTTAATCTCCTTAACTGTCTCAACCTCCTCAACCTTCAAAACTGCCTTATTTCACCTAGTATAAATACAGGACTTGGGGAGGGTGTTGATCACATACACTTGGAGAGCAAAGTTATGCTGGTGGAGTTTATATAGAAGTCTTTGGAGCAGTGGAACTCAGAATCCTTTGGTTGCAGAGGAGTCCTTGTCTCAAGCGTTGGGTTGTAATCTGAACTCTTTCATTATTGTTAATAAAGAGAATCCTTCTTCCATATGTGTCTTGAATGTATCTCATATATTGTGGTTTGGTAAATGTTTATGTTTCAGCATTCTGTATATGATTTATCTAACCTGTTTATATATATGAATCATCTTTTATTTGGAAGATTGAATCTTGACAAGTGAAGGAGAAAGCATCCCTGAAGACTTTGGAGGAGAAGCAGAGTGGAAGAGGACAAGCTAGGATCAACCGTCGTGTATCGGGTGAGTCTTTCCCATCCTCCTATTTCCTTTACTGCACTCTAGAGTCAATTGTCTGTAAGTTTATTGAGTATGTTGGTAACCCCATACCTTCGGTTATAAGGTGTTTATTCCTGTACAACAGCTATGCTGACTAACCCTTTACCTCACAATCAAAATATGAACTCGAGGACCCATGATCAGTCTAGTGGTGATCAAGATCCGCCAGAGGGTAGTGGTCATGGTTGCATTAACATGGTACGTGCTGTGAAAGTTGTGACCTGTGCAAAAGACTATGGTTCGTCACAACCCAGCCCAGGAAAGGAACCTGATCCACCAGGGAATCCTTTACGTATTGGAAAACCTGTGGATAAACCTGAAGCTGCACCTCGCATTCCTAAGGGAGTCCTTAAGCGTTCGAGGCATAATCCTAATGCTCGAGCCGCCCAGAACTATTCAGTTGTCGAGGATTTGGGCCACACTCCTTGTGCGATGTCTGCACTGGAAGTGCTTCAGAGTTGTCTTGCGTAAAGGAAGGCTTTGCTTTTTGCCCTTGGTGTGAATGATGATAATTCTTCCTCCGTGATTAAATTTGAAACCACAGGACTTCAGGCTCGCTTGCCTTACTATGTGTCTCTTTTGATTCATGTAGAATGTCTTAACATGACCGTCAAGCGAACTGTGTGTTATCCGCCTAAATGGCACCTCTCCGTCCGAGTGCCGACATTCCTCATGTTGGCACACAAAAGGACATCTATGGATTGAGGTTTGCCCAGGATACTATTGATGACCTGCTTATGATACATTCTACCTTCATCCAGCTAGTTACTTTGCCATTTTTCTATGTTAGGATGTATTCGCGACTCTCTTTATAGACAACTCGCGCATCATTCGTGAGTCTCCCTTATAACAAGTCACGAATCCATGTATTCGCGGGTTGCGCTTATACAGAGTCGCGAGTCATTCGCGGGTTGCTCTACTACATACCCGTGAATGTGCCTCTTAACATGAAAACATAAAAACACGCGCTAAGCTGAGATTAGTTAACTCATTTTACCTAATTTCCTTAACTGCTACAACTTCCCCAACCTTCGAAAACTGCCTTATTTCCTCCATATAAGTACAGGCTTTGGGGAGGGTGTTGATGGATAGACTTGGAGAGAAAAGTTATGCTGGTGGTTTGTATACAGAGTTTCTTTGGAGCAATGAACTCAGAATCCTTTGGTTGCAAAGGAGTTCTTGTCTCAGACGCTGGGTTGTAACCTTAACTCTTTCCAGTATTGATAATAAAGAGATTACTTCTTCCATATGTGTCTCATATATCATGGTTTGATAAATGTTTATGTTTATGCATCTTATATATGATTTATCTAACCTGTTTATATATATATGAAGTATCTTGTATCTGGAAGATTGGATTTTGACGGGTGAAAGAGGGACAATCCTGAAGACTTTGGAAGTGAAGCAGAGCGGAAGAGGACTAGCAAGGATCGATCTTCGTTAATTGAGTAAGTTCTTCTAACCCTCCTATTTCCTATTCTGCACTTTAGAAGTCAATTGCCTGCAAGTTATTGAGTATGTTGGTAACCCCAGACCTAAGGTTATTAGGTGTATATTCCTGTACAACAGAACTAGCGACTCCGCTGGGGAAGCCTAGGTTGCTTTAGGTTGATTCTGTTACTCCTGGCCAGTTTTTGTTTGAAGTCTATTTGTGATCTTGCATCCTGATTCTTGCTTGCCTCAGTATTTGAAAGTCCTGGGTTTTTTCTTTGTTTTGGAGAAATTTTTATACCCATTCGTGAGTTGTTGTTCTAGACAGTCGTGAATACAGCTTTGTATTCGTGGGTTGTTGGACTAGACAGTCGCGAATCGTTCGCGACCTACCCTTATAGACAGTCGCGAATACTCCCGGAAGTAGGGATTTTTAAGTCTAAAGTCTATTTGGTCTTTGCTTTGGGTAATCCCTGTTTCTGAGTGGATTTTCGTTATAAATGTTGTTCGGCCTGTCTGGGTGCCTCTGTTGATCACAATTTGTGCTT
This sequence comes from Pseudotsuga menziesii, assembly GCA_001517045.1. NCBI lineage: Eukaryota > Viridiplantae > Streptophyta > Pinopsida > Pinales > Pinaceae > Pseudotsuga > Pseudotsuga menziesii. The sequence continues at coordinate 89,775 of LPNX010202813.1, forward strand.
TTTCGGAAGCCCTTGAGCCTTTTTTGATTGGATTGTTTACTGTCTGCATGCTGAAGTATTTTTCGCCGGTTTGGGTTGTAGGTTGAAGTGTCTTTGTCCAGACCTGTGTTTAGGGTTTTGGGCTCTATTTTTTCAGTCTGTCTTCTGACAGTGGCTGATTCTCACTTGCCTTTGTAAGCCTGCAGTGATTCTTGTCATTGTTTGCACCCAAGCTAGGGTTCCTAGCCTTCCTTAGTTGGTTGTCTTTTGGTTCTGTTAGCCTGTGTGTTTCAGTTCTTTGCTTTTATACAGTGTATTTGATTCAAGTTCGCTCAAGTCTAGTGCATTTTAGGTGCATGCTATCTTTTAAGCCTTTTATAGCATTGGGATTGTTCTTTGCTCTTTTCCCCTACCTCCTCTGCTTGGTTTGATTTTTGGCTTATGTTTTTGGTCAGCCTCTGTTCTTGACGTTGGTTTGATTTCAGAAACTTATTGGTGTTGGTTTCTTTCTTCTTTTGTTGGTTAACTTCACCTTGCCAAACTAGTTGACTTGTTTTTTATACAAGCCTTCCTTCCAAGTAGCTTTTATACTGACTTTAGGGCATTCTAGAGTTTGTTTCGTGATTGTATAGCAGAGACCCTTTTGCTTTGTTCTTGTTATCTGCATGTTTTTAACTTGTAGGTAGTTTTTATTTTGCCTTTATAAAAGAAAATTAAAAAGAACTTTTTTTTGCTACTTGTCCCCCCCCACCTCCTTCTTTGGCTTGACCTTGTTGGACAAGGTACTGAGCAGCCTTTGTTTGTTAGTCTAGATTGATGCTTGGGACTTCTTGACCTTTGTTTATATTAGTCATATTTGCTCGGTCTTTTCATTCCAAATTTGTTGGCTTATTTACTGTCGTAAGTTTTCTTTTTCAAGAGAGGTTGATATCTAACTTTAGGGAAACCTAGGGTTTGCTTGTGGGGAGTAGAGTAGTTGTCTATTTTCTTTGCTTTCAGCACTTGCTTGCATTAGTTGATAGGCTGATTTTTATTTTGCGTTTATAAAAGAAAAATACAAAAACACATGTTTGCTTTATATGCATGTAGATTAGGTTTTTAGTCTAGATTGCATAGCATATCGGTGTTTTTGGAAAAATATAAAAAAAGATTTGATCTTTTGGCTTTCAAGTTTTCTATTTGAAAATATAAAGAGAATAGTTTTTGCTTTTGCATATCATATCTCTTTCCTTAGTCATTTTGTTTCAATTTTGAGTCAAAACACCACCAGTTTACCATTCCATTTCCTCTTGAGTAAGAAACAACCCTTTAAAATGAACGTATAATTTAAAATTTACTAGTCAGTTTTGTTTTTTAGGGGCCTTTCACCTACTAGATTAGGCTAGACTTGTGGGCTAGGAAGTGTAAACTTCCCACAAGTTATAAAAACTCAGACGTAGTGGACCTTTCACTAGGTAAATCCTTGACTTCATCGACTGTATCTGGGAAGCTCCTCTCAAATGGGAGTTAAGCACTAGGCCGCATGGAGGCTTGGACAGAGGAGATAACCCCCTGAATCCTTGTCAAAATGTAACTCAAGACTTTTACGCATCTGGGGATTCTGTCCTAGACAAAGTTTCGGGCTCAGCTACCCTGCCCATGCGTACGAGTTCGGCTGACGACTGTCCCCCCAGACTGTTGGTGTAGTTAAGGTAGCCTTTAGTCTCTTGACATCTAGGGTTCATACACAGGTAAACCGGAAGGTTATTTCTGGTTGACCTTGGATAGGCTTGGAAGGTAACCCCGGTAGAAAGTGTGGGAGGGCGGTGGGTGATTCCTCTGTTTGTGCCTAAGAACATCTACAGGGATGCCAAGTAACTGTCTATCAGCTTTCTTTTGGAAAGTGCATCTTATACCTGTTTGTCTGTTTGGCTTTAGGAATTTTTAGTGAGTGCTGTGTGGTTTGTCTGTACTTAGTGGGCCTTTAGGTGTCTGCTTGGTAATTTTGGTTGTCCATCAACCTCAGACTCTGTCTCTTGTTTTGAATCTATGGCTAACACCCCTTTGAACACTAACCAAGAGATCCCCATGATGGGAGCTCCTTGTCCTATTCCTCTCACAGGGAATGTTGGTGTTCCCTTGATGGCCACCTTGAATCTTCCAGGATTCACCCTAGGGCTACCGGTGTGGTTTTTTCCCACTCCCACTGTCCTGAATGCTCCTGATGCTTCTCAAGTGAGCTCTGTATATCAAGAGCATCAAAACCCTGCTTCCCCTTCACCTGTAGTTAGTTCTCCTCCTCCTTCTACCTCATGTGGTGAAAGTACTGATACTAGTAACCGGTAGTCTAAAAGGAGTAAAAGAAGGAGGAATAGGAAGAAAGCACATAAGCAAGGGGGCACCCGTTCAACCTCTGCAATTCAAGTTGAACCCCACCACCCAGCCTCGGTTGTTCAGGCTGGGGGCACCCATCCAACCTCTGTAGGTCATGTTGGATCTAGTCACTCAACCTCTGGTGTTCACGTTGAGTGCACCCATTCAACCTCTGGTGTTCAAGTTGAACCTTCTTATCCAACCTCTATTGTTCATGTTGGAGCTATTCATCCAGCCTCTGGTGATCACGCTGGTGGGATCCTTCCAACCTTTCCAGGTCATGTCGGATCCAGTCACTCAACCTTTGGTATTCATGTTGAGTGCACCCGTTCAACCTCTGTTGTTCAAGTTGAACTTTCTTATCCAACCTCTGTTGTTCATGTTGGAGCTATCCATCCAGCCTCTGGTGATCAAGCTGGTGGGATCCTTCCAACCTTTTCAGGTCATGTCGGATCCGGTCACTCAGCCTATGGTGTTCACGTTGAGTGCACTCGTTCAACCTCTGGTGTTCAAGTTGAACCTCCCCATCCAACCTCTGTTGTTCACATTGGATCTGTTCACCCAGCCTCTGTTGCTCACGCTGGGGGCACACACTCAACTGCTGCAAAGCATGTTGATCCTAACCATTCAACCTCTGTTGTTCACGTTAATGGTGCCCGTCCAACCTCTACAAGTCATGTTGGACCCAGTCTCTCAGCCTCTTCCAGGCACACTAGGGGCAGTCTCTCATCCTCTGTACTTCACGCTGGAGACAATTCGTCAACCACTGTGAGTCATGTTGACACTGTTGACAAGTCTACCCATTCAAAACACAATCTCAAGTTTCCTTGTAAGCTTTGTGAGGGAGACCACCTTACTTATAAATGCCCTTCTGTTGTGGAGGTGCGAAGAGTTTGGATTCACGGTCATCCCGTTTTTGAACATTATGGAGTCTCTCAACAACCAGCCTCTCTTAGTGAGGTTGGACCCAGTCACCCAGCCTCTGTTGTTCACGCTGGGGGCAAACTCTCATCCTCTGTAGGTCATGTTGAGAGAAAACAGTCAGCCACTGCTAGTCATGCTGATACCGTTGAGAAAATTGGTCGTTCGAAGCATCATCTTAAGTTCCCTTGTGTGTTATGCAGGGGAGATCATCTTACTCATCTGTGCCCTGCTATCCCAGAGGTGCGAAGAGTGTGGTCCAAGACTCATGGATTTCATTCTTCTGAACACCCTATAGTTTCTCAACATCCTACTCAACCTTTGGTTGATCAAGTGGTCGAACAAATCTCATATTTGGTCGATCCCACTCTTCTTTCAGAGAGTGCTCCTCATGTGATTGAACCAATGTCATCTTTGGTCAATCCCACTCTCCCTTCGGAGAGTGACTTTCACCAAGCAGTTGAATCGATCCCAGGATCGATCAATCCCACTCTTCCTTTGGAGAGTGAAGTGTCTACTAGTCACATTTTCTTCACTGCCAGTTCAGATCTTATTGAACAAGGGGACACTGAACTTGTTTCAGATCAACCCCCACCAAGCCCTCAGATTGCTTCCTTTGATTGGGATAGCCTAGTTGAGCCGCGCCTTCCTTCTATTGCACCTTTCCAGATACAGGTCAACGTTGAACCCTATACAATTGCTCATTGCATTGTTGATGAAGGAGCCTCAGTTAGTATTTTGTCTGCTCGTGCTTGGTGAGGTATGGGATCTCCCAGCTTTGTGTCGACTGCTAGTCAGTTACTGGCGTTTGATAGAAGAACTTGTATAGCCTTGGTAATTCTTGCTCAAACACCTGTTACTTTGGGTAGGAAGACCGTCTTATTTGACTTCATGGTGATAGAAGACCCCTTGGACTTTAATATGCTCCTTGGACGTGATTATGTCTATGCCATGCAAGCTGTGGTGTCAACATTCTTTCGTGTGATGTACTTTAATCATGGTGAAGAAATTGTCACTATTGATCAGTTGGATTTTCTTGATCTGTCTCCTGACCCAACTAGAGACCAAGTCTTTCCTTTATTGATTCCCAATGTTTCTGTAGACACTACCCCGCCACAGGTGAACTACGTGGCTTCTTGTCATTTGTGTTCAATTGCTACTAAGAGGCAGCCTCTGTTTTCGTGCTTACCTTCTCGGGACTTGGTCCCAGCAGTTGATCGGGTGAGTCATCCTATATAGATTATAGAGCCTTCTCTCCACTCTGTCCATCCATTTGAAAGTTCCGATATGTGTCCTATCTCGGATGATTTCCTCCCTTCGAATGAAGTCTTCTTGGAGTCTTTGATACAGTTTGACCTTCTTTTTCAGTTGTGATTAAGTCTAACCTTGATTTGCTTAGTAATCCTTCCCTTTTTCTTATGTTGGTTTTTGTTGAGTCTTTTGATTCTTCATTTGAAAAGCAAGTCAGTGATCCTGATGAGTTTGATTTTTTCTTATGAATTTATGAACTCCTATGATATTGAGTTTGTTCCTGCAGACTCTATCTCCCTTGTTGATTTTCGCTTCTCTTCTAAGGTTGATATTATTGATTATAAACCCTCGAGCCTTAGTCCTATAGAATCTTCTTCAATTGATTCTACCTTGACTTTTCCTTTTGTAGAAGATAGCAAAGTCACAAGTGTTTCTGCCAAAGTGACTCACATCGGATCGTTTCTTCTGATGTTGTTGTTTCTTGGAGACAGGATTATTAGCTGGATTCACAACTATTTATGGGCCTCACCTTGTTGTTCAAGCTTTAATTGCATTTACATGTGCCTTGCTCGCGCTTATGAGCCTGATGTCGGCTTCCACGCTTTTAGCTCATTGTATAAGACCTCATCTTTGTTCTTATTGCCGCTAAGCCTTGCATCATTTCGCCTTTGCAACTTGACACCCTTTACCCCGAGGAGACCTTCCTCGAGTGTCGTTCTCTTGCTCGCTTTCCTTGCATTATGCATAGGTTTGTTCCTTGCGCTTGGAACTAGTTTCTCCTGCCTTATAACACTCGTCTCCTCGCCTTTAGAGCATTCTTTCTGCTCTCCTTCGAGCTCGTTAAAAACAGTAAGGAGGCCGCGAGTTGACTTTTCCAGACTCGTTAAAACTTCACGAGAAAGATTATGAGTTTCTTTAGGCCCAAGTCTGACTCCTCAAAATAGACTTGACTGCCAAGTAAACTTGTCCATTCAGGCTCATTAAGAATATGTGAATGGGCATCCACATTGGTGGTAGGTTATCTCTTTCTCGGACCATGTGGAGTAATACGAGAAAGGATCCCTCTCTTTTCTTTTTAAATTGAGAAGAGTATTCTTAGGTATAGGTTTATCTCTTTTCCGGACCTGAGGGACTAAACTTACGGAAAAGGAACCCCCGGTATGAGCTTAGTTTTCTCTTTTTCGTGCTCTGGACCA